>LPNX010853051.1:145296-250451 GCA_001517045.1 Pseudotsuga menziesii | reverse complement strand
ATATACATATATATATATATACATATATATATATATACATATATATATATATACATATATATATATATATTAAAAATACACAGTAAACATCACTATAGAGACGTACTAGTGTTGTTATCGCGACACAATGACGTTTCTATAGAGACGCATCAATGCTTAGTCGCTTCTAAGTTGCAACATACTTTCGTTCCTATAGAGATGCATCGACGTTGCTATTTCGAAAAATGTGCGTCGCTATAACGACGAGTATATGTCGCTTCCACGACGCAATATGACTTAGTCGCAGCTTGATTTTTCCACAATATTTTGTCGCTATAGCGACGCCAAAACATTGCTCTAGCAACGCAATATGACTTGCTTGATTAATTTTTCCACAATCATCCGTCGCTATAGCAACGCCACAACTTTTCTATAGCGACACGTAAACGTCACTATATCGATGCCTATTGGTTTTTGAAGCAAAGGACACAATCACCACGTTTCATCTCTATTCTGTCGAAAAAGAGACGTCATAATTGAAGTGTGTCTAATGCAACGATAATTTCTCCACAAACATATGGGCTCTTTTTCATCGCTATAACGATGATTTGTCGTGGGAAAATTGTTCACATGTACCAGTGTACACTTTAATGGTTTTTGACGAACACCGCAATGGGATTACGGTATCTTGTGTGATTTCATCATGTAATACTACAACTTATCTTTGGAGATGGATGTTGTCTGTATTTGCAATCAGAATATAAGAACGTATCGATTGACATGTCCAATATTTCATCACATATAATGGTGCAACTGAAATTGGGGCATTAAGGTGACGTGTTAATTTTTTGAAAGATATATGCAACAATGATGTTTACGTATATCATATCTTCATGTTACATTATTTTAGGACTTGCACCAACTGCACGATATTATTATGTGTATGGCATGTCCATCGAGCTTGGTTGAAGAATGTTGGAAATAAAGTCAAAGGAAGGGAAAACCAAATCTGCATCTTCCTTGCCTTAGGAGAAATTATGCACTCATGTCAAGATGATGGATCTATACAACATGTAGTTGTAAGTTTTCTTGATGAATTCAATGAACATAAGAGGTTTCTAGAGTATTTTAGAACCACTTGGTTATCCAACGATAAAATATGTAAGTTTTTTTGAAGTTGATTTTTATGACTATATTCTATGATGTCATAATTTTAGTCATTACTTCATATCTAATGTATATTTTTTTTCCAGATATGTGGGAAAAAGCGTATAGAATTTTTCCACATTCCAATCAAGACACAAATAATGGAATTGAATCTTACCATGGGTATATAAAACAAATGTACCTATGCGAGAAGAACAATGCATGTCATAGACGAGTTGATTGGCTGGTTTATGTGTTGTTGACTATGGTTGAACTATATTACATCCATATGCAAGGTTTAAAAGAGGTTGGGTTTGTGCAACCTAGAAAATCTGAGAAACAATTGAATGCTTCTAAGTGTAGAGAAAACCAAATTCCAAATGAAGATTGTGTGTCTGTTGATAAAAGTAACATTGAATATCGGGTTCGTAGCAAAAATAAAGATAGTCGTGACACTTGGTATAATGTCATCTATAAAGGGTCAAATATACACTTCTATAATTTTAATTGGGCCCTAAATGGAAATGTTTGTAAACATGTGTTGAAATTTGATATCCTAGTCAGTAACATTGTTTTAAGAGATAATACATTGTCAAATGTCTCTAATTCTATTGCCGAAAGGCCTAGAATTTTAGTTGATTTAAATGAAACACATGTAAGGAGACTAGAAATTGAAGCATAACTTCCATTCTGCTATAATTCTCCTCTCAATATCAATTGTCACATTGAAACAAAAACTGATGATATAGATAATTTCTCACATCACGTTGAATCAACCATTCTAACATCAAATAGTGCCTTACTTGAGGACGATGAAATGAAATTTGTCATTTCATCATTTCATGAAGAATTGAGGGGTTTATCATCCATAGTTCCTACTAATTTGGAGCAGGCATATGCACTAAGGAACCTGGAATCCAATGCACACCAATAGTTCAATAAAATGTTTTCCATACTATAACTCCATCCAAGATCACTACCAAGAGACGATGTATTTTTTTGAGTCCAATCAATAAAAATAAGAAATGTGGTTGTGATTTAAAATTAAGAAAAGATAAACCACAGTTTGAAAAGGTTGGACGAATTCATGCAAAGAAAAGAAGCATGAATGAACAGTTGGGATGAACTTCTGGACAACAAAGGGATCTGGAGCATGCACGTGATGTGCAACATTCTGTTCTTCACAATACTGGTATTTAAATTTGATAGCTTGTATTGTATTACATGAAATACAATATATATACTTATATTCAATGCAATTGAAAAAATGTTAAATTTTTAATGTTACAACTGAAGGATCCACATATGGCAATGTTAAAAGCTGCAGGGCTCGATTATTTAATGACAATATTGTCGAGAGCAACTTTATGCTTCCAAATGGAGGTAAAATAGTGGTTCCTAAAAAAAATCATGATTGTCCCACATTATATGTGGATTGATAATCTTATACAATGGTTAAATAACATCAAACATGTTTAAAATATGATGCAGGTAATTTTTCTAATGATCCAAACATACCAACCAATTTAGAGATTCCAACCCTTCAATTAATTCCAAACTTGAACATATGATCTCTTCTCAAGGTAAGTTACTTTAAAGTATTTGATATTAGAAAATCTTTTGTTGGGATTAATTTATGTTAGCATCCTTAACTCGTTGATCCTACAAATTTAACTTTTTTACCTAGATGTGGTATATTTGTGGACAACATGTAACTTAGGATGAATACTTGAGCTAAAATAGTTTATTAGATTGCAATTATCTCAACTTGTTATGTTCTTCCAAAAATTTTAAATACCATCAATATATATATATATATATATATATATATATATATATATATATATGTGCATGACTAACTTGCTCCCATTTTTTGAAGTTGGAGCATGCATTTCCTAAACAATTCATACGTACATTAAAGGACAAGCAGTTTGTAACCTGCATTATCCTGCATTCAGTTGGTTGAATGAATTAAGCACCTTCACTCATTCACCCATTTTTTATGGAGCAACCAAATGTACTAGGCCAACATATTTGATCAACTTCCTATTTCACTATTCTTTCCTTTTTTAAGATTAGTTAGCAAATTGGTGAAGGTTTATTTGGTATGAACCAGATTTGGTTCATGAAACAAATTGCATATATGTATGTGAGCCTATGAGGCATAAGTGTGTGGCCAATCAATAATAAATCATGCCAAGATAGCTGATCGTGTTAGTATTAGACCTATGGGGTTCAAAACATAGGTTCTGTAACAAATTGTAATTATACAGGGTTCTTACGTTTAAATGGGAAAGAAAAATGTGTGTGTCTCTGTGTAAATCGTAGGAATTCTGTTAAATGATCAAGGGAAGAGAAATTCTCTCTGTATATCCATATGTGAATGGATTTAGGTGTGATATGTTAATGAACATAATTTCTCTGTGAATTATAGCTGAATAATTGATGAAATATAGATATTCGTGTCTGGGAATATAATAAAATCGAGAATGATGTTGATTGATCGATTCTCTGATTAATCAAATGTGAATTCAGATAGTTAGAGAATGTTGATCAGAAGTGGATCAATGAATGAGACTGATTCCACAATAGAAAGTTGCTCAAGATTAATCATAAAGTCAACAATCCGAGAAGGGGCGAGCACAAACGATCAAGATCATGATTGGGGAAGATCGATACTAGGGAAAGAATTCACAAAGAGAACATGTGCTGGAGATAAGAGGTCCGCAAAGTAAAGCAAAGTCCCACACTGATCATAGATTGACAGATAGGGAAGAATACACAAGAGATCAACAGTGGAGAATGGGTTCCACAAGGCCAAGGTAAGAACTGGTTAAAGCAACCGAAAAAATAAATTCCAGAATAAATGTTGCAGAAGAATGACCCACAATCTGCAATCCGCAATTTCAGACAGGTAGTTTGCGGAAACGTTGATTTGCAGAAATATTGGACTGTGAAAAGATTGGGTTGCAGAAGCAAGCTTTTGGAAAGGAAACACTAGTGACAACTAAATTCAATATTCAAAAGGTTGTTGCAATATTGTAGATCTTCATAGTGATTATTATATGCATCGTCCTTTCAAGGAAACACTAGTGACAACTAAATTCAAAATTCTCTATTGTTTGCAATTTTTTTTATATGTGTGCGCTTATTTTCTCGTAAACGATCAATTGCATGGTTTTGTTGAGTTCAAAGTCTTTATGCCAATTGTAGTGAAACAACGAATCTTGTGAAGTCGTGTTGAGGATATTTGGATGGATAATGAAGGTGAATTCAAATCTAATGAGTTTGTTAGTTTTTGTACTTGAGGATATCGATTTTAGGTTATTTGATTATTTTTTAATCACTAAAATAATTTTGTGTAAGAGAAAATCACAACCATTCTATTCATTTGAGGCATTCTTCCACAAAGGAGAAAATCACATACATCTTTACCAAAAATTTTGGAATACATTAAACTTGAAACTTTTAGAAAGATGCTTGAAGTCACTAACTCCTTCATATTAAGGGGTGAAGTTAGAAACCTAATCCTAGGGATTATGGTTAAATTGTAAATATTGTAGTTATTATTATTTGATGAGTCATAAGGTAATATGAATAGTCATAAGAGAATAACGTGCCTTTTGGAAGAAGAAACCAAAGGTCACAAATTGATATTTATATGAATTGTACAATGAAAAGTATGCATTCAAGAATTGTGGAGTTGTCTAGGCTTTTCAAATTACAACTAAGGGCATTTCTTTCCCATGAGTATATGGTCTAGAGCTTGTTTTATTCAATAATTTCCTGGACCAGGATTTTGGTCAATAACATAATGTATTTTTTACAATTGGGGGTCAATTTTTGAAAACTTAGGATGTGTGAAATAAATGAATTTATTTGATCAACCTTCCTTCCAAAAATCCAAATGGATTTAGACATCAAACTAGATTTCCTATAAAAAATTGTAGCAAGGAACTTTCTAATGGGATTATTATATCCTTTTACACTTTTGGAGTGAAAATGAGAACTTGAATAATGAGTTTTATTATTGGATCGAGAAGAAAAATAAATCAACATGAATCCATCATTATAATGATGTTTTTAAACTAAAAACCATGTACCAATCATGGTCTATTTTACTTTATATACTACCTCATGTTAACACCCATATGATAAAATCATATGGAATCATTTATTATATCAACAATGTTCCTAACCAAAAGAAATCATAAAGGTGTAGTTTCTATGAAAGTTGTTGTATGTACATAGTCCATGTAGTGTACTTAATACCAACAACAAAACTAGGTTTATGTTGGTATAACATTTCATATGGAAGCATTTATTATATCAACAATGTTCCTAACCAAAAGAAATCATAAAGGTGTAGTTTCTATGAAAGTTGTTGTATGTACATAGTCCATGTAGTGTACCTTAATACCAACAACAAAACTAGGTTTATGTTGGTATAACATTTCATCAATTGCAATCATATGCAAATTAAAATTCAACTATGTAAGAACATTTCCAACAAGGAAACCCTTTTCTCCTTGCTTACTATGATAGTGTTTAAAATTATAGTAGTCAATATGACTCAAAATTTCATTCTTTTCATATCAAATCTAAATAAATTTTTTCTCTATACAACATAATATAGATTCAAGCTTTCAACTAATTATAATATAGTGAATGACAACGTGTCTTGCAACACATCTCCATAATTATGTCAACTAAATATAAATGGCATAATCCATTCACTATAGCATAGGTAGTTAATTCACATATGAAATTTTATTTAGGAGTCTAATATCTTAGCTCATCAACCACTTAGCATCTCCTAGATGTAATTTTTTTTTGTAAATAAGATAAAAACTTCTATTGCCTTAAAAAAAATGATTTACAAAAAGAGAAAGTAACGTAATCGCTCCCTACAAAGGGAAAACATGCTCATAGTTTCCAAAAATAAAATCTACCTCTAAATGAAACCAGGAAAAACCATTTAGTTTGAGAATTCCTTACTACAAAACGTTTTCAAGTATTCATAGGAAAATAAAAGTAAGCATAAAATAAAAAGAGACTTAGTCGGTATCCGACTTAATATCAGAGTCCATAGGGGTTGATTCAGCCAATTTGATGCCCAGGTGATTGGAAAGATGTTGCATATTGCTGGACAATTCGTCCAATTTCAGGAGAATAGCTTCATGTGCTTCCCCTCTATCCACTAGAGCTTGACCAAGAACATACTTCCGCTGCCAAAAATAGTCCATAGTTTTCGGATGGAGAGAGGTTCTGCCTCTTGAATAGACATGATCATGGATCAGAGCCTCAAATTCCTCTTTCACTTCTTGATCAGTTATGAAATTCCTAGTGAGCTAAGCCTCACTTTCTATTTCTTTAGTTTCATTTTTGACATGTCCAAGAATCGAATTCTTGTAGAGACAGGTTGAGTGAACAATGGTTATCATTTCCTTGTTAGTGGGAGCAGAGGAGCTAAGTTGGGAAGTGCGGGCTTGAGCGCTTACACGATGACATGGTATGTGGAGCAAGGTAGAGCTAATGAAGGAGTGAAGGGGCTCGAAGCGGTGGAATAAACAAATCAATAGAGCGAACAGGTTCACCCTCACTCCACTAAAAATTGGATTTAAGTGGCAAGAGGGCTCAGGGGTAATGAGAACATGAAAGTAGACAATAACAAAAGTAGGAAGGTAGTTGAACAAAAGAAACGAGTCTCCTTTAGACCGGGGATTACCCGAGTGCGTCCCTGATAAATAGAGAGCCTAAACAATGTCACTGCTAAGAAATAAGCGCCTCCAGGTGCATCGAGCTACTTCAACCACCAAAAGTGTCAATTCTAACTCCTATGACCGGATCACCTCTGTCCATATAACCCACAATTGATTCGAATAAAACTCAATATTAACCTAATTTCATGAAAACAACATCCACCAGTTTCCAAAATGAGACCTTTGACTCAAAATACCACTCTTAGGAGAATGACAGAGGAAAAATGAGAGCCAACTTGTGCAATTCTTGCAATCCTCCTTAATATTTAACATATGATTCCACCTGCTTCCAATTCACGAGCTAATTATTATCATCCACCACCCGTAAGTAGATGCATTCCAGATCATAAAGTATCTGATTGGAAGCTTAATGATGACACAATTTTCCTCGTACGCCATCTCCAAAAACGTCATCTCATCATCCTGCATACTTTAGGAAATCATACTGAGAGCCTCCAATGCTACTGTTGCATGCGAAGGGTTATTATTCACCGTCAATGATGATGGAGTGTTGGAACGGGTGAGAAGCAAAGAAATGTCATTGAACTTAATCAAATCATCATAAGGCATCATTAACATTATTCCTCGGTGATATTTGTTAATCATGATAATTAAAACCCTCTTAAATCATCATTCCAATCTTTCAATTTTCAAAATCCATCAAAAGTATTCCAAATAAGTCCCTTTCGACAATGCATAGAAGCTGCTACAAGCAATCCATATAAAAATTATATAAGTATACAAAACAACACATATCTCTTAAAATATGGTCTAGGTATTTGATATTTTTGTTGGGTATGTCCATCTCAACCATTCCAAAGTAAAAATTACCTCCAAAACAAATCAGAATAACCTAGATTATAGATGTTTAGTTCTAGACAAATTATTGAATACAACTAGTATAGGTGATATGTACTAACTTGATGGATCCATAACAACTTCAACATGTTTGGAAAATATCCTATAAATATGTAAGTATGATTTGAAAAATATCCTATTAAAAGCGCATATCAAACATTGTATTTTCCACTTTATGTAGTACCTCATTGCAACAATCACATGCTAACATCTAATGGACTCATTTGTTATATGAACAATGTTCCTAACCAAAAGAACTTATAGAAGGTGTAATTTATATGAAACATTCTCTATGTACAATAGGAAATGATAACTAAGATGCCAAATTGAGGAAACCTCATATTTTGATTTTTTTGTCATCTTTCTTCATCAAATAATATTTTGTCCACTTTAGCAACATCTCTATGTAATGTGCCTATTTTTGCATCTAGACAATCTAACACAAGTAGAATTTAATTATAATTTATTTGGGATGCTAAAGTGGATGCAATTTGCATCCATTTTAGCATCACCCTCATATAATCCATCTAGCTTTGCACCTATACAACCTTAGCATAAGGAGAATATAAATGTAATTGATTTTGGGGTGCTTGTGGATAGACCAAGGTTGTAGTTGCTGGAACACTACAAGGCGATCAACAGGAGGATAAAGTTGAACCTGAAAGGATTCAAACAATCACACACAGATATGGTTTTATCCCCGAGTTTTTGGGATAACTCACTTCAATGGATATAAGGCTTCCACTGGCACAAAGTGGTCAGATCCGAATGGATCTGTTCTCCCTCAATGGAAGAAATGAGAAGGCTTGAGTAACAATGAAAATAAGTGTCTAAGTAAACTGAAAACAATAAATATGTATGATCTGTAGTAGAACAATTAGATATTTGATTTGTGACAAGAAGTTAATCAAATGCATATAAATATAAATTAGATCTGTTATTTTCCAACTTCAAATAAAACTGAAACAATTAAAAATGAATTGTTTTATCTAAAGGTATTGAGTGTATAATTGTTCTAACAGATTAACACTAATTGAAAAATCAACATTTACAGGGATTACTATTCATTAATTGTTGTTAATAGTGAATGAATTAAATTAATAAATTTAACTAATGCATAGACAACATAGTAATTCAGTAATGAGAAATCAATACATAAATCAATGTGTTTGATAATGAAGCAGCAAATAATCAAGATCATAGAGTAATGGAAGAATAACCCTGCTCATCAAGGTAAATATAAATTGACAAAATCAAGGAGAATATAAATGTAATTGATTATGTAATGAACAAAATCAAGGTAAATCATGAACCCTTCTCATCACATATTAAAAGTGATAGGTGTTGCAATTGAAAATAAATTCTGAAGACTAAACATAGGCAACATAATGTGAACATAAGATTAAAAATGACATATTTTGAAACATGAATTACAGAACACCAACCAAATTTAATTCATTAAATGAGTTGATCTGAGTTGAGATGAGAAATAGTACAAATGAATGAATCTCCCATGGAAGTGGGAAGTACACAATAATGATTTAATATTTTCCAAAGGTAGATTTCCACTTAGCAAATACATCCAACAAATCCTCAGTGTCTTAAAATTGAGCATGCTCAAGTTGTAATTGGGATTTGCAAGTAAAGGACTCAGTCTCCAATTTCTTTGCCTTTGCCCATTATAGTAGGAAGAGATTAATCCTCATTTTTGAGGTTATGGGTGACTCGATCAACTCTTTAATCTCTGCCACGTGGATTTGATTGAGCTGCTCTATGCATTCCTTGGATTTCAAGTGCTCACTTTCAACTTGCTCAATCAACATTTTAGGTGGGAGAGCGTTCTCAATCAGATCCATGGCGGGGAATCCCAATAAGCTTAAGAGGTTGTCAAATGCGAACCATCTCTTCCTATAGAACCTCTTCCCTTATTTTATCGTGGATTCCACCATTTCATAATCATTTTCCCAATACTCTAGAGAAATATTGATCCTTCTGATCTTGATCTTGTCCAACACAAGTACATTTTTAGGTTTGTATTTAATGAAAATTTTCCAATCCAACACATCTTCAATATCCTTGGTTTCCTCATTCCTTATTTGATTATGATCATAGAGCACATCATAAGGGATCTCAAAATAATTGTAGGTTTTGTGTATATCATTCAATCCTTCAAATAATTGAACAAACAAATTCTTATGATCTTCATGAATTTTCAGAGCAAGTTCCTTAAATTCTTCCTTGGAGAATTTTGAGAAAGAGGAAGCAACAGAGAGGAAATGTGAATTCTTCAACTGTTGCTCAAGGGATGTGATTTTTCCTATGTAATACACATTCATCTCTTGTGCTTCCTTGATTCGTTGCCGAAGCACTTGATTATGAACCTGCATGTCTCCAAGCTCCCTCTCATAACCATATTTTATCTGTTGCAGCTTAAGTTGTTGTTGTTCATTGATCTAGAGCTGCTCTTGCTTGAGATTTTGTAGTTCATGTTCTTTCATATCAATTTATTTTTTCAGAGAGGAAACATAGTCATAGTTTTCCCCTACAAAGGATCACATGGAAGCAACAGTCTCAAGAGCTTCCTGTCTCACATCAATGGAGGCTCTTTTTCATATGACTTGATTAGGGATAGTTCCTTGCATTAGAGTCCCTTCCCTGGTTCTTTTGTGACCCTTTTTCACCAAATCATTTTCTGATTTTCTCCAAAAGTACTCCCCCAGGGATCCCACTACATCTTCACCAAAGTATGCTATCTCCCCCAAGGTGTGTGTTGACATTTTTGAAACCATGACTAAAGGCACAGGTTGGGAAACAATGGGAGTAGGAATAGGCATGGTTATTTGGGGAATGCATATGGATGACATTAGAGAAGCAAAGTCTGAAAGTGGAGGAGTGGAGGTGATGGATAAAGTGATAAGCTATGAGAATACAACTGAAATTGGAACCATAGCTGGCTCCGAAGGCGAGACTGAAATTTTAACTTGGGCTGGTTGTGTGGATACATTTTCAATATAGGCAGTTGGTTGGTCAATTGTTGTGGAATGTAGTACTAGCATATATGATGATATGTCAATAGGAATACTCATAGGGATGGATGAGGGTTAAGGAGATGTAACAATAGTGGTGGTGGTAATTTATAAGAAATGAATCTCATGGAAATAATCATCGACCACTAAACAATCAAGTGGATCAACAGAAGTTTGAGCAATTGAAACAACTGCTGGTAAGTTGGCAGGAATGGTAATTGGACATGAAAAGTTAAAGGGGAGGGATTCCTCTTCAAGATCAATGTCTACGAAAGATCCTTTAAGGTGATCTGAGAATACAATTGAAATTGGAACCACATCTAGCTCTGAAGGTGAGGCATAAATTTTAACTTAGGTTGGCTTTGTGGATACATTTTTAATAGAGGCAACCGGTTGGTCAATTGTTGTGGCATGCAGGACTAGAATATCTGATGATATGACAATATTAATACTCATAGGGATGGATGAGGATTCGGGAAATGTAGCAGACATAGTGGTGGTGGTAATTTCTAAGAAATGAATCTCAGGGAAAGAATCATGGACAACTAAACCATCAAGTGGATCAACAGAAGTCCAAGCAATTGAAACAACTATTGGTAAGTTGATAGGAATGGTAATTGGACATGAAAAGTTAAAGGATAGGGATTCCTCTTCAAGATCAATGCCTTCAATATTAAGTGTATCAACTTGTGGTACTGGCTCTTGGACCTTTTTAGTCTTAGATGGAGGGGTTGAAGTTGTTGATTGTGCTTCAACCACTGAGCTCATAAATTCTAAGCTCCTATTCATCTATGCAGCTGATTGAATAAGAGCATTAATAATTCCCAAAGGTATGGTTTGTGGAGAATAATCCTCAACAAGGGCTTTCCCTCGGTCATATTTTTAAGAGGTAAGCACCAAAGAGGTGATGGCTTGAGATTTCTATGATTCTTTCTCCACTATTTTTTTTTGTCTTTTCCACCAATGACAATTCTAGCTTCCTATACTAGAGCACTTTGGCATTGACATCCTGCTGATATTGGAAGATGAAACGCTTCTCATTTTGTGAGGAAGTCATGTTCAATACCTCAGAAAGGATTAAAAACCCTGATAAATAGAATCATCAAGGGTAGTCTCATGAACATAAGAACTCTTCATGTGCTCCTGTGTGAAATGATTGACCAAGAAATACTTTGGGTCATGCATCCTCTTAGGATATTCTCCAAGATTTAAACTAGTAATTCTTTTCCCAAACAAGATGGCATGTGTTGAATTCTGAATTACCAGAGATCTAAGGTGAAGGGGAAACTTGGGACACCCCTTCCTTTTAGTTCCAGTCAGCTTTAGGAAAGCCCCATCAATCATTGTTTGGAAGGATATATATCCAAACGCCATTATGTTAGGAACAATCCTGGGAAGTAGATGCACTTTATTGCTGCCCCAAATCCTTATATAGGATAAATATCTCCGACATACCAATCACCCATTGTGGAAATCAATGCTTTAGCTTGGGTTGAAAAGGTGGGGGAATCTCGCTTGAAACTTTTATTATAAACAACACCTACAAAGTGATCCCAGATGTTGTAAATGAGTGGTATGAAGTTATCCTCCCATAAATTCGAGGAGTAGATATGGATTTGAGGTCCAACTTTTTCCCAATCCCATCCCATGGTTAGGAAAGGGAAAGCCGAGTAGAAAACATCCATAACATATGTAGAAAGGTAGAATGTTCTCTTCCTCGAGGCAAGAGTATTCTGGTACTTCTCAATTGCCTCTTTTAACACCATAGACAAAATATGGGCCCAATTGAAGGATTCCCCAGTGGTAATAACATGGTGGGACAAGGGTGCTGATTCGACTTTAAAATAAGTGCAATTTGGTAACCCATACAACATGCACAACATGGCTGACAACAAAGAGAAGGGTTCCCTGAACCAAGAAATTGGGTAAATCTTTCCGGCTTTGGGTGTGAAGGTAGTAGGATTTTCCATTGAATATTTCAACATTGCCTCAAAATCGTACTAGGTCACAGAAGTTTTCAGGAATTCCTTACTGAGCAACTGTTGTGGTTTCCTAAGTGCATAAGCTCTGGAAAACACTTTAGGGAAAAAGGATTCCAATTGGGTTTGACCTTCATCATTAAAAGACCAGTATTGAGGGTTGGCATGGTCAATAATCCATTTGAAAGAATCTGGATAAGGCATTAAGGTAGGTCTGGCTGTTATGGCATGAAGTTGGGATTTGATTATGTTTATGAAAGCTACATGGTCAATCTAGATTTATGAGAAAACATTATTATCAAAGCTAGAATAAATCCACGACCAATCCATGTGACAGGTCTCAAAATCCTCCCATTTGTGTCAGAGAGAATGCCACTGTTAGGGTCCTTGTTTTTTATTTCATTGAGGGAAATTTTGGTTCTGGTGTTCCTCGACATGGTTGCAAGAAAACATGAAATTCTAATAAAATGATGAAAAACAATTAATTAAACCGAATTCGATTTCCCAATTTGCTCAAACGATTAGTAAAATGATTGAAAAACCTACCAATTAACCTAATGGATGGGAGTAAATCCGTTGACTTGGTCGAAATTTGCAGTAAAAATTGTTCACCAAGGGTAAATTCACCGTTTGAAAAATGTGAAAAAGGGTAAAAAATTCTAAATATTTAAACTCAAGTTATCGACGAAATCAATCTAGGTCGTAGATTCTGAAAGAAATCAACGGTTGCGATCAAAACGGTGAGAGGCAGAAATTAAATTGTGGGAGGGACCTTTTGGAGGTTTTTTTTGCTTTCCACAATCCACAATCCACATTGCGGGTTGCAGAAATGAGAAAGTGATTATTTCCAAACTAAATGGTATATTGCCTCCACAATCCACATTGCGGGTTGCAGAAATGTAATTTATCTTTTTGATTTTTTTTATCTTGGTTTCCGATTTCCGCAATCTGCATTGCGGGTTTCAGAAACACGGAATTGAAAATTCAATTTTTTTTATTACACAGACACTTCCCGACAGTTGCAATCCACATTGCGGGTTGCGAAAATGAGGAAATTACAACTTCAAAACTTCAAATATCCGCAATCCGAATTGCAGATTGGGAAAACGACAGACTAAAAAGAAAAGGTATGTTTTCTGCAATTCACAAAACTCATAAAAATAGGACTCTTTAGGAAGGTTTAATAAATCCAAAACATGAAAAGAGACAAGAATAAAGACAACAATCATTAGTGGGGATGGGTCATTGTCGTAGGGAATACGGTTTAATGAAGGGTGCTACAATATATTTTATTAGCCTCAATGTATTGCTATAAGGTCTAGTGGTGAAATTGTTGGAGTTGGAGCCACTTTACCCATAGAATTTCGACATGGATTACAAGATATAAACTTTTTAGAACACCTACTTTTCCAATTGACATATTTAATGGTGGATATGTGTATGTTGGTTTGTTAGTAATTTGTGATATGATTTGTGATCTAAGCAATTATGAACCATGGGTATTTTAGCTATCAAAATCATGCTAATGATATTTCCATAAGACAGACCAACCTTTATCAAGGTTGGATTTTTTAGTGTCTCTTCCTAGCTACATGCTAACTTGTAGGGTTCACCCTTGAGGGCATATGCATTAGGATACTAGGGGGTGATTATGTTTTTCATTCATAGGATGTCTAACGAAGGATGCATCAACCAATGGTGTTCAATTAACTATGAATCTAAAGGGATTTCATTGAACTCCGATTGGTGGTTAACATTAAGGTTTGTTACATGGAGTATTGATGGTGGTCTTGCTTTATGTTCAATCAAGGTGGGTATATTTAAACCTTGTTGCATATGACCAGGCCCATTACCCTCTTTAGTTGGATTTTGCCACCCTTAAGCTCATTTGACTCCATTTTCTCACCTATTTTCCCATTGATTCAATAAGTTGGTTATTAGATATGGTTGTCCTCTCTTTGGGAAAATCCTTTGAGGATATGTGGTGTTGGTTTTAATTTTTTGCTTAAGCGGAAGTAATTAATTTCCTTATTGTTATTATTTTGCTATGGGGTATTTTTACTTAGTGTCTTCGCCGTTTTATCCTATCATGTTTGAACTTAATAAAATTTTCGTTCAAAGCCTGTTTTTTTGGTTTGTGGATTGTAGAAAATCCTTTATTTTCTTCAGAATTTTTGTCTTCTCAATCCCCATTCTGCAAAAGCGGATAGTGAAAGTCCTTTTTTTTAATGTTTTAAAGTTTGTGTGCCTGCAACCCGTAATCTGCAAAGCGGATTGCGGATGTTGAAATTACTTTTAGTTTTCATTTTTACTTTTCCGCGTTCCACAACCCGCAACACGGATTGCAGATGTCGAAAAATATTTTCGCAAATAAAATCTCATTTTTTTCTTCCATGTTTATGTAACCCACAATGCGGATTGCGAAAATCAAAAACTCAAAACACAATAAAATCACAAAACTGCACTTCTGTGATTCCGCAACCCACAATGCATATTGTAGAAGCAATAAAATTGATTTCTGGTAAAAAATGTTATCTCGCAATTTCGCAACTCGTAATGCGGATTGCAGATTGTTGAAATAAAAAATGAAAAAATCGTTAAAACTCATCTCTGCAATTTCATTTCCCGCCACATTTGTTCTAAATCTACGGCTTAAATTCATTTCGCCATTGAACTCAGTGGTTTAAATATTTTCATTTTTCACTGGTTTTTCATCATTTTCTAACTTACAAATTTTATTCCGGCGGAAGAATTTGCTGTGAATTTTCACCAAGCTCATAAATTCTCTTGCTCCTTAGCGATTTGCTGGTAAGTTTTAAAATCTCTTTCTTTCCATTGGTTTAATTGTAGTAATCTTATACGGTTAAAATTGATTCTTTTCCTATAATTTTTCCAGAATGTACCCCATACCTGCAACTATGTCGAGAAACACAAGGTCTAAAACCGCTCTCAATGAGCAGAAGAAAAAGGACCCCAATGCCGGAATATTCTCAAACATTAGTGGGAGGGTATCAAAACCTCACTACTTAGACTGGTCTAAGATTTAATCAATCTTCGATAATGATGACTTTTCTGGTATCCAACACAACTAGACAATTTTCCTGAACATTAGCAAGTCCCAACTACATGCTATAGTGGCCATACCTACTTTCATGGCCTATATAGACCCCGTGAAGTGGATGGTCGATCACGCAAACCCAAAGGACAACTCTTTTGATGACCACACTTACACCTAGTTAGCCTCTTTTGTCCAAAGGTATTTTCCAGAGCCTATGCCCTTAACCCACCTCAGCAATTGCTTAATAGGAAATTCCTTGAAGCCTCTACCACATAGTACAATTTTGAGGAAATGATGAAGTCATGGATGGATAACCATATCGAATCCATTTCCAAGCCAGATAAATCATACCTTATTTCTTGGTGTAGAGAGACATTTTCCCTATTGGCGTCCATGTTATGCAGAATCTATGAGTTACCAAACTACACAGTGTGTAAAGCAGAAAGGGCGCCCCTCTCCCATTATATTCTTACTACCGGGGAGTCCTTCAACTGGGTTCAAATTCTATCAGTTGTGTTTAAGGAATCAATAGAGAAGTACCAGAAGACTCCATATTCCAGGAATCCTACATTATACCTATCATCCTACATCATGTACGTATTATGTGCATTTTTTTTGTCCCAGCCATGGGATGGAACTAGACGAGGGTTGTACCCCCTGTCCATATGTACTGTTCAACATTATGGTAGGACAAATTCATCCTACTCATATATGACATTTGTGACCAGTTTATTGGGTCAGTATATCAGAGAATTTTCAAAGGAGATGCACCTACCTTTTTTGACATAGCAAGAGCATCGATCTATACCATGGGAGATTTGTATGTCGGGGAACATTTTGCATATATCAGGATATGGGATAGCAACACTTTCCATGTGCTCCCTATGATATTTCCAGACAGAATGGTGTTGGACGATATTTCTTTTCATTATGTGGTTGATGGATTGTTTCCCAAACTTACTGCAGCAAAGAGGAAAGGGTGGCCAAAGTTGCCCCTCAGCCTGGGACCATTGGTGATTCAGAATTCTACCCACAGAGGCACTCTGGGTAAGAAAATTGTTACTTTGAATCTGGGGGAAGCCACCAAGAGAATAAATGATCCTAAGTCCTTCTTGGTGAATCATTTTACTCAGGAGCACATGAATACTAGTTACTCACATCATAATGACCCTGATGACTCCATGTATCAAGGGGCTAAAGACTTCTCAGAGGTTGTAACCAGAATCACCACTCTTGATGAAAATAGTTTTATTTTCCAATACCAACAAGAATTAATGAAATGAAGCGAATATTTGTTCACTTCACACAATCAATATTACGAGAACACTTGGAATATTAGATAATCCATTAATAGGGAATATATATATATTGATAATTGGATAGGTAAAAAGATGTTTTACAAGAATTAGTGTCGGGTATTTTATACCATAAGTGGTAAGGAGGGTGACTTTTCAAGTCATCTCTTGAGTAATTAATTAATTACCATAATTAACCTACTTAGTATTAAATGTTAATATTTATAACATTTATATTTGTTATATTGCCTTCCCCTTAAGGGAAACTTTGTCCTCAAAGCTTGTATCGACAACAATGTTTGGATTCCCTTGAATTGTCGTCTCAAGATCTTTTCCTTTTTGTAATTGTGACACTTGATGAAATGAGCCGATATGAGTTACAAATTCCCAAGGATAATTTTCGCATCGTATCTGTTGTGGTCCATCCCATATCTACTTTTATCGGATCCCTGAGATCATTTTGTTGAATGGGTCATTTCAATTGTTGCTTAGCATGTTGGTCTTTTCGCCTGTCAGCATAATTCTTCTGTGAGTGCTTACTTGGATCCTATCATTGGTCAAAACGACGATTATAGTTAGGATGTTTGTAAGGTGTATGTGTTGTTTGTTTTTCTTTCTTTTGGACTGCAGAGACGACCGTCTTCTCTTCCTCGATTTGATTTTTGGATGCATTTTCCTGGATTTGTACTTCTTGGTTCTCCAGTAGATTGTTATGATTCTGAATCTTTTCGATTCTTTCATCTTGCGACTTTTTTTCAATTTCTAATTTCTTGATTTGATTCTCTAGTTCCTGATTACGATTATTTAGACACTGGTTTTCTTCTTTCTTTTCTAGTTTTCTTCCTTCGAGGTCTTCACTGAAGTGTTCCCTCTTACTACTGTGTTTCAATTTTTTAGTCTTTGTAATCAATGTTTGTTATGATTTCGTAATCGAAAAATATCTTTGGTATTGCTTGATAACACATTGTTGACTTTTGTTATTTCAAACTTATGTGTCTTGTTACTTTCGTCATATTGCTGCTGGAGTTTTTCTTTTTGCTGTTGACGATGACATAACTCTTTTTACTGATTTTCTAACTTTTCATGTAGTTGTGCCAATTTGTCTTCCTTGTCCATGACGACTTTGTTTAGACGACTAATTTCCTTTTTTAAGTCAATATTGTTTCCCTACGGACATTCTTCGACTTTGTTTAGTTTTTTTATTTGGTCTTCAAGTTGTTGAATGATACCTTCCAAATGTGATATTTTCTCGTCCTTATCTGATACATTTTTTGTGAGTTTTTGTCTACTATATTCCAATGACTGAATTTGTAATTCTGAGTGTTGGTCTCCTATTTTGACTGTTCAGCACTACATTTTCTGGTTTCGAGTCTCATGAAATCAAGTAATAGTCAGCTTTATTTAGTGTTGTTTCGTGCATGGCTATGCCTTTTGAACATCAACATTGCTAGGTTCTTTGGTAAGTGATTTTTCAATTGTTTAGTTATTATTTTGCTTTGTTTTTATGTCTATAATGGAACCCTTAGTTTTCATTTAATAATGGGTCAATTAATAAATCTTTGTTTCTTTTATGCAGAGGTATTTTGTGTATTTCGACCCAACGCTTGTCTCGGCGCTCCAAAGAAATATGTTGACTAAACCAGTGATTTTGGGGATTTTGTCCGCAGAGGAAATGTCTCTCTTGGGCTCGTATCGCTTTCCAGATGCATGTGAAGATCATTCAGGTGCTGTTTTGTGGATGTATTTTGTTCAAGGAGCTGTTTTCCTCCATCTTTAGCAGTATATGGATTTCAGGGGATTTGAAATCCATCTTTGGTTCATGTATGCCGAGATAGGTGTAGAGTTGTTAGATGGATCGATCCTTGTTCCAAGGTCGATTTTAATTTGTATTTCAAGTATAAATGTAACCTTGAAACCCTAAGTATGGATAGATACACATAGAGGAGACACTGTAACTCTGTTTTCATTAATCGGTCAAGTGTTTACTGCCTTAAGGCTTTGACTTCAGTTTTGCAGGCATTGAGGTCAGGGCCCACTTTCAACACCGACTATTTGTATTTAAGTGTTGTTTGTATTGCTGTAAGTAGAGTGATGTTGTATACTTTGACACTGTTTTTATAATGGAATGTTAATGGTTTTGCTTTCTTGTGATTTGGAATGGGATTTTTGTTTGCAGAATATTAATTGATATCATATGTATTTAGTCTAACCTGTAGAATCGATTCAGTAGAGTAGCAAGAGTGAATGTGGATTTTAACCCTCTTTGACTTCCAGCGTGATATTGCTTGTTGATGGTTACGATTCTTGCTCAAAGCATCCATTCAGGGTTATGGAAGTTACGAAATTGTATGATGAATTTGATTCAATTTGCTGTAGAATCGACTTAATGGAGGATTGAGAATAGAATGGGATTTCATATTTCTTTTATTGACAGCGTGATATTGGCTAGTGAATAACTCCAGTACTTGTTTAGAATCTTTTGGCTATCGAGTTTACCAGATTGGAGGGTATTTTCTGATTGTATTGTGTGGATTTTAAAAGAATTTGCAGTATTAGCAAAAGATTTAAAGATTTTTGCTTACACAGTATTTAGGGCTTTTCAAACAAAATTTTGAATTGGTTACATAAGGATTTGAATCATGCTTTTGTCCACTACATGGTGTTGAATGAAATTAGGAAAAGAATCATAGTTCACAGCATTGTTTCCTAGGTTTGAACACCAGTCTCACAGTATATATATATATATATATATATATATATATATATATATATATATATATATATATATATATATATATATATATATATATATATATATATATATATATATAGATGAGAGAGAGTGAGTATCCCCTGAATAGTTCCAAAATTCATTGGTGTGCATTTTCTGAATAGTTCCAGCATTCTTTTGTGTGCATAGAACGCAGGTAGGGTATATCTTGACATTAGCAGCAAGTTAAATTTCCTTTTGTTAAACTGTTTGTGAGCAATTTAGGGTTAAGAGGAAATAGATTTCATTTTAGTAGTTATTTGAGAAGTGTTTATATAAATTTTAGCATCAGACTCTGTAGGGTTAATGGTTGCAGTTTTATATATGATATGAGATCATCAGGGTTGACTCAGCATACTCATTTGGTAGGTAAGGTTGGAACTAGGGATTTTATTTACTCAGTTCTTTTCTTGGCAAGCTGCTTGTTCTAAAAGAATAGATCATGATTGTTGTAGCTTAGTATTGCTTTGAAAGATTGTTGTAGCTTAGCATAGATCATTGATTATTTTGGAAAGATTGTTGTAGCTTAGCATAGATCATTAATTGCTTTGAAATACTGTTGTAGCTTAAGGTTGTGGTAGGGTACATTGAATTTGACAGCATTGTATACTGTAAGATAGGGATTGATAAGTTGATTTCCTTTCTTTAGGACAGACCTAGGAACCCTTAGCATTAATCATTCAATATAGTAATAGTTTCATCAATTACATTTTGTTTCTTGTCTATGAGTAGACTAAGTTACTGAGCATTGAAACTACTTTTCCTGCACATATGGTGTAGTGAATCGAAGTTTACGCACCCTGGTTGACAATTAATTAAAGGTAAATTAATTAGTGATAATTTTACCCAACATTTTGGCGCCGTTGCCGGGGAGTTGCTCCAAGGTAAGCTCGTATCTTGCTCATTTCTCACAGCATTTTTAGGTGTGACTAGCTGTTGCAGACTGGAGGAGAAGGTACGGTAAGACGAGAGGTAAGAACCTGTGCATCTGTTATAACAGGTTCCTTCAAACCCACCTGTAGCATAGATGTGTGATTGCCTTGTTTTGTTGCTTAGAAAAAATATAGCAATAGCAGCAGTAGATACATTTAGACATTTTTTTGATCAGTTTTGTTCTCTATTGATTTTTGACTGTTTTTATATTGGTATTTGCAGATTGGAGGAGAAGGGACGGTAAGACGAGAGGTAAGAACCTGCGCATCTGTTATAACAGGTTCCTTCAAAACCTATCTGTAGCATAGGTATTTTTGATTAGAAGTTTTCACATTTTCAGTGATTTTGATGAGACCCAAAGATAGTAAGGGAAGATACATTAAAATTCATTATGATCTTTTTGGAAACAACCCCCCCCCCCCTCACTAACCCTAGGGATAGGAATACCAGCAACGAGGTAGAAAACAACAACACTCAAAATTCAATGGAATTAGGGACCAGACCAGCAGAAACTGAGGTTATCTTCAGTGAACAGTTACACTCGGTAGAGATCCCACAGACCCAACAAGCTTCACCTCCAAAGGAAGATTCCAACTTGGTTGACACAGTGAACATAGAAAGAGTGAATTCCCTTTTTGGACACACTCAAAATTTGGTAGTTTCTTGAGTAGAATCTACTACAGATTTACCTTTCAATCTTCAATCTTGGCCTAGGCCAGACCGTTGGGATTTCATTCCATCCCCAAGAAGAGACAAGTTAGGTGTCAATTGGTTTAGGAATTCTCTGGTTATGAGTGATCAGGAAACCAGACACCATATGGAAGGGGAGGGAGAACATGACGGAAGAATTGAAACAACTTTTGGCTTCCCCATTTTGGATCTTGCATGGAATGTCAGTATGAAAAATATCCCAGCATCTTCATTACCTACCTTCTACGGGAAAAGTACTGAAGATCCAGATAATTTTCTATTTGAATTTGACATCTTGTACAGGAGTTATAATTATCTACAGGATGCACAAAAGTTAAAACTATTCCCAGCCACCCTTAAGGATTCTGCACTTAGGTGGTTTATGGGTCTAGGAGAATCCACCATCCGAACTTAGGAAGAGATGAAGAGTGCTTTCCTCAGAAAATACCGAGACTACTGTGGACCTAGGGACTCTCAAAATGATATCTTTAAAATGCAACAACATGAAGAAGAGAGTCTTGAGGATTTCCTAGAACACTTCTGCTTTGTACTGCAGAAGTCTAAGTATAACACCTTACAAGAGGATGCAGTCAGAACTCTTTTTCTGAAAGGGATTCTGGAGGAATATGTGGAAATCCTCAACCTCATGGCATCAGGTGATGTATCTCATAAATCCTTTGAGGAGATTACTGAACAGAAGTAGAGCCAAGGCTGGAAAAAGCATAAGGGAAGGTCCTTCCCGTATTTCTAGGACAGTAGGAACTAGTGGGATTACAAGAGTTGAAATGGGAAACCTGTTAGAAAATTTCAAAACTGACATTTTAGGCACCTTGAGCTCCCAATTTGATGCATTGAAAACAAAGAAACAACAAGAGGAAGAGGACATATCAGCATTACACATATTCTTCCCTAAATGCAGAAAAAGACACCCTTTGAAAGAGTGCCCTCTTAATACCATTTCAATCTGTGCTCTTTGCTCTGATAAACACCCTACTGACAATTTCCCTTCTTTACCAAAACTGCAAGATTTTTACAAGCTTTAATGCTGAACCTATGGACCCATCATATGCATCAAAAAGGCCCTGGCAGCCTAGACCCCAAAACATGTACCCAGAACCTGTTCTTCCAAACCCTGCATATTACTATCCCATGCAGCAATCTCAGCAGCCATGGAGTCCACAAATGTGGCAGAATTGGCCTTCTCAGCCTACCCAGACCCAACCATGGCAGCAAGGCTGGAAAGGATAGTCATATGGGGGACTACAAGGACAGCCCTATGGAGGAACACAACCAACAGCCCCATCACATATTCCTCCTAGCTACTGCCCAATGCCCCCAAATATGCAACAGCTATTACCTGGCTTTACACCACCTGCACTTCCTCCTATACCCCCAGTTCCACAACAGTATCAAAATCCAAACCCACCTAGACCTACATTATTGCCAGCTCAACCTATCCCAAACCCTAACAACAGACCATCCCAGCCTCTTCATAATGATGAAATACAAATGGCCCCAACTTATGTGATCCATTCAGCTCCTATCCAGGAAATACAATTAAGGTCTGGGAAATTATTAAATAAAACTCCTCCAGCAGTGATTATTCAAGAAGAGTCTAGAGAAGAAAACACTGAAAAAGAAATTTCAGAGGAGGAAGACGTACAGATTGCCTCAGAAAACACTCAAGTGCTTGGAACTCAAGATTCCCAATCATTTGCTCAGCCACAACTGAATAAAAACCCCTCTTATCCAGAGAGGTTATTAATACAGAATCCTGTGGTTCGTCCGTAGTTTGATTTGGAAAATGAGTTGAAAAATGTTTGTATCAAGATTCCATTACTTCAGGCCATTAGAGATGTCCCTATTTATTCAAAAATGGTAAGGGAATTATGCTTAAAGAAACCTGGTCGAAGACAGAAGGATCCACCCACAATACATGTTGTAGGCCAGCTGTCCAATTATATTTCAGACTATCCCTTACCTCCAAAATTTGCAAATCCTGGGAACCCAGTGGTGACCATTTGCATTAATGAGGTTCCAATAGGAAACACTCTAGTTGACCTGGGGGCTACAATTAATGTCATGTCTATGACCACCATGCAAAGACTTTAATTGCATAATCTCCTCAGACCTACTCCTACTATTTTGGAGTTGGCTGATAGGAGCACAGTTAAACCTGTGGGGGAATTAGATGACATTACTGTCACAGTAGCTTCTTGGGAGTATCCAGTGGATTTTTTGGTACTCCAAAACAAGCACCCAATGGGGGAACATCCTGTTATACTAGGCAGGCCCTGGTTAGCCACTGCCAATGCCTTTATAGGTTGTAGAGAAGGCATTTTGACTATATCAAATGGCACTTCTCTGCAGGACCTTATTATTTATCCCCCAGCACAGCCTGTATTGGAAAACATGTTATGGTTAGAGAATCCTTACGGAGATGAGGATGTGGAACAACCCTTACTATCTATCAGTCAAACTAGGGGGCTGGAACACCAGACTGAAGATGATATCCTAGATCAATTTATCTCAGCCACTACTAGTATTGAGTGCCCTCAGTCCTTCTCTGACTTAGACCATGTTTTCATAGAAGATTTTCAAGAACAGTACTACCCTTCAGCCACCTCATCATCAGTGGTTTTATTCATAGATGAGAAGGTTGAAGCCTCAACCATACCAATGGAGATTAGTCCAGGAAGGTCTTTGTTTATTAATGCAAATTTGTCTCAAGATCAGCAAAATCAGTTAGTTAATTTACTCAAAGCATAGTCCGGGGCATTTGCTTGGATATATACAGACATGAAAGGCATTCACCCTGACACATGCATTCATCACATCTATACGCAGGAAAATATCAGACCAATAAGGCAACCACAGAGGAGAATGAATCCTGCGCTTAAAGACATTGTGAAGGATGAATTACAAAAATTGCTGGATGCAGATTTTATCTATCCCATTTCTGATAGCAAATGGGTATCTCCGTTGGTGATTGTTCCAAAGAAGGGATGTAAGTGGAGAATATGTGTTGATTTTTGGGAATTAAACAAAGCAACTCCCAGAGACTACTTCCCTCTTCCTTTCATAGATCAGGTTTTGGACACCTTGTCAGGAAAACAATATTTTTCTTTTCTGGATGGATATAGTGGGTATAACCAGATAAGAATAGCCCCAGAGGATCAAGAAAAAACTACTTTCACCTGCCCATGGGGAACTTATGCTTACAAGGTGTTACCATTTGGGTTGTGTAACGCTCTTGCCACTTTCCATAGGGCAGTGTTAGGTATTCTGGCTGATTTAGTCCATGATTGTGTGGAAATATATATGGATGACTTCACAGTCTATGGTAATGATTTCAAGGAATCCTTAGATAACCTGGAGAAAGTTTTAATTAGGTGTCAAGAAACAAATCTTGCCTTAAGTCATGAAAAGTGTAAGATGATGTTAACTGAGGGCATTGTTTTAGGGCACCACATTTCATCAGGAGGTATTAAGGTCGATCCAGCAAAAATTGAAATCATTACTGGTTTATCTCCACCAACTACACAAAAAGAAGTTAGAAGTTTTCTGGGACATGTGGGTTACTATCGTAGGTTTATTGCTAATTTTACCAAGATAGCAGCTCCACTGTTCAAATTATTAGCCAAAGACACTGGTTTTTGTTGGGATCAACACTGTCAGACAGCCTTTGACACCTTAAAATCAGAATTGTCTTCAACACCAATTCTGCGGGGGCCAAACTGGTCTTTGCCCTTCCATATACAAACTGATGCTTCAAACACTTCCTTAGGGGGAGTGCTCGGACAGAAAGAAAATCAGTCTTACCATGCCATTTATTTCATCAGTAAAAATTTAACACCTGCAGAACTAAATTAAAAAGTAACTGAAAAAGAGTTTCTAGCAGTGGTTCATGCCATCAATAAATTCCGGCATTATATTACTGGTTATGAGGTATTTGTTCATACTGATCATTCTGCTATTAAATTTTTGATGAATAAACCTATAACTAGTGGCAAAATTACTAGATGGTTGCTTTTGCTACAGGAGTTTAACATTACTATAGTTGACAAACCAGGGAAGGAAAATCTGGTTGCAGATTTCCTCTCAAGATTGATTCATACTGATGATAATATTCCTGTAGATGATACCTTTCCTGATGAACATTTATTTGCTGTTTCTATTAAAACACCATGGTTTGCAGATATAGCCAACTACTTGGTCACAAGGAAAATACCTGCTCATCTGTCATCCTATGAAAAACGAAGAATCATACAGCAAAGTGCTAATTACTCATGGGTAGGTAATGACCTCTTTCGAACCGGTTCAGATCTCATTATCAGGAGGTGTGTAAGGGAGGATGAGATGTACGATATCCTTCAAGCCTGTCATGATGGACCTTGTGGAGGGCATTTTTCAGACAAGCGGACATCATACAAGGTGTTACATCAAGGGTATTATTGGCCTACACTTTTTAAAGATGCTGAAAAATATGTACAGGGCTGTGACAGCTGTCAAAGAATGGGAAGACCCACTGCTACTGATGAAATGCCTTTACAAGCCCAGGTACAAATTAAACCTTTGAAAAATGGGGATTGGACTTTGTTGGACCAATCTCACCAATGTCACGGAAGAAGAGATATATTTTAGTCTGTACTGGCTATGTGACTAAGTGGGTAGAGGCAAAAGCTTTGTTAAGGGCCACTGAGAAATCAGTCATAGAGTTCATTTATGAAGAAATTTTTACTCGCTTTGGAATTCCTCGTGAAATTATAACTGACAATGGGGCACAGTTTGTCTCTAAATCAATGAAAGCACTGACTAAGCAATATGGAATTAAACACTATAAATCCTCTCCTTACCACCCCCAAGCTAATGGTCAGGTGGAGTCAACAAATAAAGTGTTAGAATCCATTTTAACCAAGACTGTGCAGATGCATCACAAGGACTGGGCAAATAGGCTACCAGAGGCATTATGGGCTTATAGAACTATGTGGAGAAACACCACAGGGTATACCCCATATCAGCTTGTTTATGGGAAACAGGTTTTGCTCCCTATAGAATTTCAGGTGAAGACTTTTCATACTTCTGCACAATTGAGCCTAAATTTAGATGAAGCTCAGGAGTAGAGGCTGATGCAATTAAATGAGCTTGATGAAATCAGACAAGATGCTGTCCAATGAACTGTTTTAATACAGAATTAGAGGACTAAATGGCATGACAAATTTTTGAGGAAGAAAACTTTTGAAGAAGGTGATTGGGCTCTATTGTTTGACTCACGGTTTAAACATTTCAAAGGTAAGCTTACCACTAGATGGATGGGACCATATGAAATTGTGACCGTTTTTTAGAATGGTTCCATCAAAATAAGGACAATAAATGAAGAACAAACTGCCTTTGTGGTGAATGGACATCGGTTAAAGGTATATCATAAACCCCTTTCTAAGCAAGAATTCATTTATAACATGAGTCAGCAATCTGAACTAGAGCTGGTAGGTGAAGAAATGATTTCTTCATCCCCTACTCTCTCACAGTAACATTCAATGAAATTGTTTTCTGTATATATGTACAGGAGTTTTTTTACTAGGTTTCTTTTTGAAGGATGCAGATTTTCTTTTCAGTAAGGCTTAGGATGTTTTTTAACACAAAAAGGGAAGTCTTTTTGTTACTCTTCCTATTTTCAGCCATTGATTATTCTTACAAAGGATTGGGTTAATTTGGATTAAATTTCTGAGTTTCACTGGGTAATTGGAATGCATGTATCAAGTAAATAGATGTGTGCTGTTAGGTTTTTCAGACTTGTCCTCTTTATTCATATGAGTACTTATCCACCTGGCATTGCCTTCATCAGTGATTTAAACTTCTAAAGTGGATTTTACTTATGAACTTATGGGTTACTAGTGCCATTTGACTTGGTTTCACACTAGATGGAACGAGGATATTGTTTTTTTAATAAGTAACAGCTATGGGAATTGAGTCATTGTTCAGACAGGCACTATTATGGAAAAAGGTCTCCAGGACTGAGTTGTCTGCTCATTATTATTTATTGTCTTCCATATTATCAAATACACATATATGTATACATTTTTGTCTTTCATGACCTTCATCTTATACATTTACAGAGGTTAGTTGTTCATTTGGACAAATTTTTAACAGGCATGTATCAAGAACATTCTTCCAATTTTAATGCCATCCCACTCCTAGATGGTTTTCAGAGTTGCTCCCCCACTCATCTCTGCATAAGTAGATCATAAATTTTATCTTTAAGATGAATTTGGGACAAGGGCCTCTGATAGAAAACGGGTGTAAGAGGTTAACCCGCCGGGATACTGAACAGGTCCGCTGGCAGCGGGTATCGACCTGTGGTATGAACAGGCAAACCCATCAGGGTACTGAACAGGCCTATTGGCAATGGGGCATCTGCCTGGGGAAGAAGCTTCTTAGATGTCACAGTTACCCCACCGGAGTACTGAACGGGCTTGCTGGAAGTGGGTTCTGACTCTGATATCTCTTTTAAAAAGCCTCATCTATACTTGTCCGTGTGAACAATGTACCTATGTAAATATTAAAGGAAGGTCATATGTGTGGCTTAAATAAAATTTAAGGAAACTGTTTGAACTAGCCAATTGATAATCATCTTCAGATGCTTTGAATTTTGGTCACTTGATCCTTGAAAAAAAAAAGAGGTTTATGCCTGATATTTTCTGAGTCCTGAACATAGCTGTGAATTGCAGTACTGGTTTTTCTTTTCACAACCCAAACTGTCCTGTGTGAAGCTGAGTCAAGTGAGCCAGTACCCCATTGGATTCTTTTAGTACTCCTCTCGTCTTGTGTTTTAAGGCACATGTCCTGGTGGAAAAGGTTCTATGTGAATGACGAAAACAAAGTCTGTGCTCATGATTGAAGTTTGGAATATAGGAGTAAGGTTGATTGTTTATGAATTGTAGTCACTTTTGTTTCTTTTGTGCTATTAATAAAACTTGGCTTCATGACTCAGTTCAGTTTCCTGTGTGGTCAGGTGAGGCAGCAACTTTGAAATGAGGTAATTGTGTCACAAGTGGTGTACTTTGGGAAAGCCAATTGCTTTAACAACATTGCTTTGAGTACATTTGCTTTAATCTCACTGCAGCTGTTAAAGATGCTGGTAATTATCATTCCGTCAACATATGCTAGTAATTATTTTTTTTACCCTTGTCAGCTTGAAAGTACCTCTGTGTCTTAAACTAGCTGAGGTGCCGGAATAAAAATTGGGAAATTGGCATGCTACGTGGTAAAGGTAATGAACGTTGCATGATTGGGTAAGTCTTAATTGTTATCATAAACCAAGTGCTTTTGCCTAAGTTCGACAAGTGGTGGAATTACCATAATAACCTCGTTATCTATTTATTTGATATTCCACTGTTTCTTCGAAAATCATTTTATGACATTAATCTTCGGCCATACTGTATTTTATGTTATCAATATGTCATTTTTAATAAAATTCATAACAATGATATATTGTAATTGGGGTTCTTAAACGCCATGAGACTACGGTTGATCAAAACGTGTTCTAATATGGTCATCATTCCCTGCGACGTGGACAGTATGTGCCTTAGCTCACAATGATTTTCTCCACCACTTCTGCCGCTATCATTACCACCCTTTGTCATTATTCTTTCGGATTGTTTCTAGTTTTTACCATCGCCAGTGAAGAGAAAGATTGATGAAGTTCTCCCTTGTCTTCGAATTGACTGGCTGTTAATTTGCTGTCTTCTCTTTTCCTGTCCTCCACAATGCTTAACCGGAATGA
Source organism: Pseudotsuga menziesii (assembly GCA_001517045.1). Lineage (NCBI taxonomy): Eukaryota > Viridiplantae > Streptophyta > Pinopsida > Pinales > Pinaceae > Pseudotsuga > Pseudotsuga menziesii. The sequence continues at coordinate 221,172 of LPNX010853051.1, read as the reverse complement.
ACCTTCAAAGTATGGGCAGTTATTAATTATGCCTGAATTTTTAGCATGTAAGGAGATGTTCATTCGGGTTGGGTGGCATTCGTTCTTAACCAATTTACAAGGCCACGATGATGTTGTTTCCTTGCAGTTTGCCTTAGGTTTCGACGGGCACACAGCCAAGGTCGGGTCACTGGATTTTTTAGTTACAAAGGAGTCAATTGCATTGGCTACAGGGCTCCCACGCATAGGAGATCGTTGGTTCAAGAATTTTCGGTTGCCTCGTAAAGATTATGACTATGTATTCAAACCTAAGATTTTGGCCGTGAAGGGTGAAAAGGGCTTCTCCAAGCTCTGGGTCAGAGATGAATTTCACAATTCCTTAATGGTCATCACCAAGTTAATTACATGTGAGGGCTGATTCTCTACATACAAAGCCTATCATTTTCGACTGCTAGCTCACTTTGAGTTCAGTAAGCTTCTCAATTTTCCATTTTACTTTTGGAAGAGCCTGAGTAAGATGGCTTCACAAGTTAGGAAGAACCTAGAGAATCCGACTCATAGTCTATACCATCATGGGATTATTAAAATGCTTGTTTTAGCTGAATTAAAGAAGAAGGACTGGGTATGGGAGCAATTTGTATACGAGCTGTCCAATTCTCATCTAAAACCATCCCTGGGGAATGAACCATGTGAGCCTTGTATCCCTGATTTAGTGGATAAAGCCTCCTCTACAAATATTTCTGTACATCAAAACAGTCATCCTCAGGAACTAGCTATTAAGAGTTGTAAGAAAGTTGCCTCATCCCATACTAAGAAGTCTCCAGTATCTAAGGGGCAGCGTGTAAGCTCTCAGTGTGGGGGAGAAAAGGGTCATGCAAATTTGTTTACTTCACCCAATCGAATATTTACTCGTAGCATGGCTGTTAAAGAGAGGAAAAGAGATTCTAAAGGTAAGGAACCTGTACCTGTTGAGTTGTCCTCATCCACTGATAATTCTGCCCATGATAATTTCAATTCCCATGCTTCCCATCATCATTCTTCAATACCAAGCCCTGTCAATGAGCCTTCATTGCCAGCATCACTGTCAAACTCTACTCTAAAGACTACTAAAGTATCACCTTCCAAATCAGGCCCGAGGTCTGTTAAATCTCATAGGTCTGATGTTTCAGCTCAAGGAGTCGATTACTTCCGGCAGTGAAATTTTAAGTTGACAAAGAAGTTACATGAGTATGTTAGGATGGATCGGTTCATTAAGCAGGAAAATACAATTTTGAAGGCCAAGGTAGCCTCTTTACAAACATTAGTTGATGATATTACAGGATCTAATCGTAGCCTTAGGAAACAGTTAAAGAATAAAGACAGACAGTTTGAAAAATTGCTTAGTGCACAACAACAAGCAGCTCCATCTCCTCCTCAGGTTCAAGTCTTGTTTAATACGTCAGCCTCAGTTTCTGGAGTTTGATCCAAGGCTTGATCATCCAGTATGAGTTTCAAATTTTGTTTGTCTGAAATTTTCTTGCATAGGGTCCTGCAAGATCTTTAGTCTGGGGGAGATGTTGGTCTCCTATTTTGACTGTTCAGCACTACATTTTTTGGTTTCGAGTCTCATGAAATCAAGTAATAGTCATCTTTATTTAGTGTTGTTTTGTGCATGGCTATTCCTTTTGAAGGTCAACATTGCTAGGTGCTTTGGTAAGTGATTTTTCAATTGTTTAGTTATTATTTTGCTTTGTTTTTATGTCTATAATGGAACCCTTAGTTTTCATTTAATAATGGGTCAATTAATAAATCTTTGTTTCTTTTATGCAGAGGTCTTTTGTGTATTTTGACCCAACGCTTGTCTCGGCGCTCCAAAGAAATATGTTGATTGAACCAGTGATTTTGGGGATTTTGTCCGCAGAGGAAATGTCTCTCTTGGGCTCGTATTGCTTTCAAGATGCATGTGAAGATCATTCAGGTGCTGTTTCGTGGATGTCCTTTGTTCAAGGAGCTGTTGTCCTCCATCTTTAGCAGTATATGGATTTCAGAGGATTTGAAATCCATCTTTGGTTCATGTATTCCGAGATAGGTGTAGAGTTGTTAGATGGATTGATCCTTGTTCCAAGGTCGATTTTACTTTGTATTTCAAGTATAAATGTAACCTTGAAACCCTAAGTATGGATAGATACACATAGAGGAGACACTGTAACTCTGTTTTCATTAATCGGTCAAGTGTTTATTGCCTTAAGGTGTCGACTTCAGAGTTGCAGGCGTTGAGGGCAGGGCCCACCTTCAACAACGACTATTTGTATTTAAGTGTTGTTTGTATTGCTGTAAGTAGAGTGATGTTGTATACTTTAACTCTGTTTTTATAATGGAATGTTAATGGTTTTGTTTTCTTGTGATTTGGAATGGGATTTTTGCTTGCAGAATATTAATTGATATCATATGTATTTAGTCTAGCCTGTAGAATCGATTCAGTAGAGTAGCAAGAGTGAATGTGGATTTTAAGCCTCTTTGACTTCCAGCATGATATTGCTTGTTGATGGTTACGATTCTTGCTCAAAGCATCCATTCAGGGTTATGGAAGTTACAAAATTGTATGATGAATTTGATTCAGTTTGTTGTAGAATCGACTTAATGGAGGATTGAGAATAGAATGGGATTTCATATTTCTTTTATTGACAATGTGATATTGGCTAGTGAATAACTCCAGTACTTGTTTAGAATCTTTTGGCTATCGAGTTTACCAGATTGGAGGGTATTTTATGATTGCATTGTGTGGATTTTAAAAGAATTTGCAGTATTAGCAAAAGATTTAAAGATTTTTGCTTACAGAGTATTTAGGGCTTTTCAAACAACATTTTGAATTGGTTACATAAGGATTTGAATCATGCTTTTGTCCACTACATGGTATTGAATGAAATTAGGAAAAGAATCATAGTTCACATTATTGTTTCCTAGGTTTGAACACCAGTCTCACAGTATATATATATATATATATATATATATAGATGAGAGTGAGTGAGTATCCCCTGAATAGTTCCAATATTCATTGGTGTGCATTTTCTGAATAGTTCCAGCATTCTTTTGTGTGCATAGAACGCAGGTAGGGTATATCTTGACATTAGCAACAAGTTAAATTTCCTTTTGTTAAACTGTTTGTGAGCAATTTAGGGTTAAGAGGAAAAAGATTTCATTTCAGTAGTTATTTGAGAAGTGTTTATATAAATTTTAGCTTCAGACTCTGTAGAGTTAATGGTTGCAGTTTTAGTTATGATATGAGATCATCAGGGTTGACTCAGCATACTCATTTGGTAGGTAAGGTTGGAACTAGGGCTTTTATTTACTCAGTTCTTTTCTTGGCAGGCTGCTTGTTCTAAAATAATAGATCATGATTGCTGTAGCTTAGTATTGCTTTGGAAGATTGTTGTAGCTTAGCATAGATCATTGATTATTTTGGAAAGATTGTTGTAGCTTAGCATAGATCATTGATTGCTTTGAAAGATTGTTGTAGCTTAAGGTTTTGGTAGGGTACATTGAATTTGACAGCATTGTAGACTGTAAGATAGGGATTGATAAGTTGATTTCCTTTCTTTAGGATAGATCTAGGAACCCTTAGCATTAATCATTCAATACAGTAATAGTTTCATCAATTACATTTTGTTTCTTGTCTGTGAGTAGACTAAGTTACTGAGCATTGAAACTACTTTGCCTGCACATATGGTGTAGTGACTCGAAGTTTACGCACCCTGGTTGACAATTATTTAAAGGTAAATCAATTAGTGATAATGATAATTTTACCCAACACTGAGGTAGTAATCTGTTCTTTTTGAAAATCATTACTTCATTTCTGATTGTCGAACTTGAGTTGAAGAATACTATTCCGAACACATGTTTTTAGCTAGGCCGAAACTGTTCATAACTGTGATTGCAATTGTGAATGACCTAGATCCATAACTTTTTAATATCTTCCAAGACTTGATTAATGCTCTTTTAATATCTTCTTTGATTCTTTTTCCTTTTTGTATAAAGTAATAATTGTAAATAACACAATTATTAAATAATTATTATTAGGTAATTATTATTATTAAAAATTTAATAATAATAACAAATATAATATATTGCCAATTATTATTTAAAAATAATAATATAGTATATATATATTTTTTGTGAATTGGGTCTAAAGGTTATTTTGAAAAATTATATAACAATAATAAATTTTATTATCACTAATCGTATTATTGATATATATATTTTATGAATGGGGTGGGACTTAGGATTTAAACCCTAGAATTAAAAAACCACTTATTAAAACAAAACCGTGGGTGGAGAAACCACTTGTGGTTTTACTCTTTTTTTTATCTTCCTTTTTTATGGCAATATTCCTTCTTATTCTCTTTTTTGTTTTACTTCTTCCTTTTTATTTTTTCTTTTGACTTTCTTTTCTTTGTTTACTTGGTCAAAGACCATAAATTTAGGGACTCCATAGGATTATGATTAAAAATCACAATATGGCCAAACGTAGGGATCGCAAACTAGCTCTGATAGCAAATGAAGCGAATATTTATTCACTTCACACAATCAATATTACCAGAACACCTGGAATATTAGATAAGGCATTAACAGGGAAAATATATATATTGATAATTGGATAGGTAAAAATATGTTTTACAAGAATTAGTGTCGTGTATTTTATACCCTTAGTGGTAAGGGGGTGACTTTTCAAGTCATCTCTTGAGTAATTAATTAATTGCCCTAATTAACCTACTTAGTATTAAATGCTAATATTTATAACATTTATATTTGTTACATTTCCCTCCCTTAAGGCAAACTTTGTCATCAAATCTTGTATCGACAACAATGTCTAAATTCCCTTGAATTGTCGTCTCAGGATCTTTTCCTTTTTGTAATTGCGACACTTGATGAAATGAGACGATCTGAGTTACAGATTCCCAAGGAGAATTGTCACATCGTATCTGCTATGGTCCATCCAATATCTACTTTTATCAGGTCCCTGAGATCATTTTGTGGAATGGATCGTTTCAATTGTTGCTTAGCATGTTGGTATTTTCGCCTGTCAACATAACTCTTCTGTGAGTGCTTGTTTTGATCTCGTCATTGGTCAAAATGACGATTACAATTAAGATGTCTATAAGGTGTATGTGTTGTTTTTTTCTCTTTCTTTTGGACTCCGGCGAGGATTTCCTTCACTTCCTTGATTTGATTTTTGGATGCATTTTCCTAGATTTGTGCTTCTTGGTTCTCCAGTAGATTGTTATGATTCTGAATCTTTTCGATTCTTTCATCTTGTGACTTTTTTTCAATTTATAATTTCTTAATTTGATTCTCTAGTTCTTGATTACGATTATTTAGACATTGGTTTTATTCTTGCTTTTCTAGTATTCTTCCTTTGAGGTCTTCATCGGAGTGTTCCCTCTTACTACTGTGTTTCAGTTTTTTAATCTTTGTAATCAATGTTTGTTATGATTTCGTAATCGAAAAATCTCTTCGGTATTGCTTGATAACACATTGTTGACTTTTGTTAGTTCCAATTTATGTGTCTTCTTACTGTAATCATATTGCTGCTGGATTTTTTCTTTTTGCTGTTGACGATGACATAACTCTATTTCATAATTTTCTAACTTTTCATGTAGTTGTGTTGTTTTGTCTTCCTTGTCCATGACGACTTGGTTTAGAAGACTAATTTCCTCTTTTAAGTCGATATTGTTTCCATATAGACATTCTTCGACTTGTTTAGTTTTTTTATCTGGTCTTCAGGTTGTTGAATGATACCTTCCAGATGTGATATTTTCTCGTCGTTATCTGATAATTTTTTTGTGAGTTTTTCTCTACTATCTTCCAATGATCAAATTCGTAATTATGAGGTAGTAATCTGTTCTTTTTGAAAATCATTACTTCATTTTTTATTGTCGAATAGGAGTTGTAGAATACTATTCTGAACACACGTTTTTAGCTGGGTCGAAACTGTTCGTAACTATGATTGCAATTGTGAGTGACCTGGATCCATAATGTTTTTAATATCTTCCAAGACTTGATTTATGCTCTTTTAATATCTTCTTTGATTCTTTTTCCTTTTTGTATAAAGTAATAATTGTAAATAACACAATTATTAAATAAGAACAATTAAGTAATTATTATTATTATTATTATTAATTACTATTCTTATTAAAAATTTAATAATAATAAAAAATATAATATATTACCAATTATTATTTAAAAATTATAATATAGTGTATATATATATATAATGAATTGGGTCTAAAAGTTATTTTGAAAAAATATATAACAATAATAAATTTTATTATTACTAATAGTATTATTGATATATATATTTTTATGAATGCGGTGGGAATTAGGGTTTAAACCCTAGAATTAAAAAACCACTTATTAAAACAAAACCATGGGTGGAGAAACCACTTGTGGTTTTACTCTCTTTTTTTAGTCTTTTTTTTAACCTTCCTTTTTTATGGCAATCTTCCTTCTTCTTCTCTTTTTTTTTTACTTCTTCCTTTTTATTTTTTCTTTTGACTTTATTTTCTTTTTTTACTTGGTCAAAGATCATAAATTTAGGGACTCCCTAGGATTATGATTAAAAATCACGATATGGCCAAAGTCCTGGATCACAAACTAGCTGTGATGCCAAATGAAGCGGATATTTATTCACTTCACACAATCAATATTACCAAAACACCTGGAATATTAGATAAGCCATTAATAGGGGAAATATATATATTGATAATTGGATAGGTAAAAATATGTTTTACAAGAATTAGTGTCGGGTATTTTATACCTTAAGTGGTAAGGGGGGGGACTTTTCAAGTCACCTCTTGAGTAATTAATTAATTACCCTAATTAACCTACTTAGTATTAAATGTTAATATTTATAACATTTATATTTGTTACAGGATGGAACTGGTCGAGGCTTGTACCCCCTGTCCATATCTACTGTTCAACATTATGGGAGGACAACTTCGCCATGCTCATATATGACATTTGTGACCAGTTTATAGTGCATCAGAGAATTTTCAAAGGAGATTCCCCTACCTTTTTTGACATAGCAAAAGTACTGATCTCTACCATGGGAGATTTGTATGTCGGGGAATATTTGGCATATATGAGGATATGGGGTAGCAAAACTATCCGTGTGCTCCCTTAGATAGTTCCAGACAAAATGGTGTTGGAGGATATTTCCTTTGAGACTGTAGTTGATGGACTGTTTCCCAAACTTACTGCAACAAAGAGGAAAGGGTGGCCAAAGTTCCTCCTTAGCCTTGGACCATTGGTGATTCAGAATTCTACCCAGGCAAGCACTTTGGGTAAGAAAATTGTTACTTTGAAGCCAGGGGAAGCCACCAAGAGAATGAATGATCCTAAGTCCTTCTTGGTAAATAATTTTACTCAAGATCACATGAAGACTAGTTACTCACATCAGAATGACCCCAATGAATCCATATATCAAGGGGATAAATACTTCTCAGAGGTTGTAACCAGAATCACCACTCTTGATGAAAATAGCTTTATTTTCCAATACCAACAAGAATTGAAGACCAAGGTCCTCCACTACAAAAAACTTGAGTTAACAATAGAGGAGAAAGTGCAAAAACAACTGGTAGAGAAAGAAGCCCAAAAATCCCAAGCTGGTTCTTCTTCAGTAGCAGGTGGGTAACCTAATATTATTGGGAAGATTGTTATCGAATATCCCCAACAGCCAGGAACCTCATCCAATTTTGAGGCTCTAATAAGGTCTGCAGAGATGAAGAGGAATTTAAAACTAATGAGTTCGGTGGTAGAAGAAAAAGCTGCAATTTCTATGCCTCAAGCAAAGAGGCAAAGGATTGAGAAACCACTTCCATAAGTAAATCTACTACCACAGGATGATCCACTAACAACCAGGATTGATGTGCATGAGATCGAAAGTGACTTGGAGGAAGAAACTCATCCCTCCAGTTACTCTTATCCAATTACAGTTCCCACCATTTTACCATCTATGTTTTCAGAGACCCAGACAAATCGGGATCCTCTACAAGGTTTGATACTTGACCGTTCTTTCTTTGAGATCCATATTTCTCAAATTCTCACTTCTAATAATGGTACATCTTCTATATCCTTACCCATCCCCATCATTGTTCCTTTTTCTACCTTACCCATTTTTTCATCAGCTTTTGAATTACCTTCCACTACCACCCAAGTGATATCTTCACACCCCCCTTTATCATTTTTACAACCTGATAGCTCTTCTAATCCTGCTAATTCTTATGAAATCATCACTTCTATGTTTGCTTCCACTCCTTTATCTTCCATGTCCCATCCATCTACACCTTCCATTAATATTCCCCAAGTCAGTATGCCAATCCCTTCCCCTTACATTCCCCAACCTACACCTCTAGTCGCTGTCTCTGAAGGAGCCATTTCCACAACAGAGGAAGTGGTAGATTTTGGTGAGGATGCAATGGTATCCCTTGGCGAGTATTTTTGGAGCAAAGCTGAAAAAACAACGATGAAGAAAGGATCTAAGAGATCCAGGGAAGGGACCTTCAAACAAGGCTCAGTTCTAGATCAGATCATCTAGAAGAGAGCTTCCATAGATGTTAAACATGAGGCCTTGGAGACTGTAGCTGCCATGGGAGCCTTTATAGGGGCCAACTATGTCTCAGTTTCCTCACTCAACAAGGAAATTGAGATCAAGGAACATGAGTTGCAACAAGTCAAACAAGAACAATCACATCAAATTTCTCAACACCAGACTCAGATGTAAGAACTGAAGGAGGGTTATGAAGATCAGATCAAACAATTGCAATAGAAGAATAGTCTCCTCAAGCGTAAGCTTGAGGAATCACATGGGATAAATGTCAAACAGGTGGAGACTATTACAACACTAGAGCAAAAACCAAAGGATTTTTCAGTTTGTATAAGTGGCTTCTTCCTTTTCAAAGTTCACAGAAGAGGAATTCAGACAATTGGATTCTAGGATTCAAAATGACCTTCACTAGCTGATGGTTAAACTATTCGAAGGCTTAAATGAGATGCAAGAGACATATAATGCCCTCGAATGAAAATCAGACCTCCTCTATGATCACAATCAAAGGAGGAAGGAGGAAACTAGGGATTATGACAATCTAGTGGAATGATAGAGATACATCAAAGACGGACCAGAAGATGTGCCATTCCTAGACAAGATTAAGCTGAGAAGGGTCAAGATTTACCTAGAATCATGGGAAAATTTCTGTGAATCTATGGATTCCACCATCCAGGATGGACAAGTGGCATGCAAGAAGAGGTGGTTCACCTCAATTTTTTTTTAAAAGTTTTCTAGACTTACCACTAGTGGATCTGATTGAAGAGGCCATGCTTCTGAAGCTCAAGTTGGATCAGGTTGAAAGAGATTTTGCAGTTACCATGGAGAAGATTCAGAAGGTTAATTATCTTCACATGTCTGAAATCAAGGATTGGATCGAATCACCATTGACCTTGTAGATGCAGATCGACCTCTTTTTTATTTGAAGTTGACAAAGAACATATCTAATTTATACTTCTATACATTGAATTAACTTCTTGTCACAAATTAAATATCTAATTGTTCTATTGTAGATCATACATAGTTACTATTTTCAATTTACTCAGACACCTATGTTCATTGTTACTCAAACCTTCCCATTTCTTCCATTAAGGGAGAACAGATCCATTCGGATCTGACCACTTTGTGCCAGTGGAGGCCTTATATCCATATGAGTTAGTTATCCCAAAAAACTTGGGGATAAAAACATCTATGTGTGGGATTGTTTGAAGCCCTTTAGGTTGGACTTTCTCCTCCTGTTGATTTCCTTGTAGTGTTCCAGCATCTACAACCTCAGGCTATCAACAAGCACCCCAAAATCAATTACATTTATATTCTCCTTATGCTAAGGTTATATAGGCACAAAACTAAGTGGATGATATGAGGATGATGCTAAAATGGACACAAATTGCGTCCACTTTAACATCCCAAATAAATTACATTTAAATTCTACTTGTGGTAGTTTGTCTAGGTGCAAAACTAGGCACATTATATAGAGATGTTGCTAAAGTGGACAAAATATTATTTGATGAAGAAAGATGACAACAAAATCAAAATATGTGGTTTCCTCAATTTGGCATCTTAGTTTTCATTTCCTATTGTACATAGAGAACGTTCCATAGAAATTACACCTTCTATAGGTTCTTTTGGTTAAGAACATTGTTCATATAACAAATGATTCCATTAGATGCTAGCATGTGAGTGTTGCAATGAGGTACTACATAAAGTGGAAAATACAATGTTTGATATGCGTTTTTAATAGGATATTTTTCAGATCGTACTTATAGATTTATAGGATATTCTTCAAACATGTAGAAGTTGTTATGGATCCATCAAGTTCCTACATATCACCTATACTAGTTGTATTCAATCATTTGTCTATAACTAAACATCGATAATCTAGGTTATTCTGATTTTTGGTGGAGGTAATTTTTACATTGGGATGGTTGGGATGGACATACCCAACAAAAATATCAAATACCTAGACCATATTTTAAGAGATATGTGTTGTTTTGTAGACTTATAGAAGTTTTATATGGATTGCTTGTAGCAGCTTTTATGCATTGCCGATAGGGACTTATTTGGGATTCTTTTGATGGATTTTGAAAATTTAAAGATAGGAATGTGTTGGCACCCCAACAACTCCCCTTGATTTTACACAAAATAAAGTCCCCCCTCGTGTAGAATTTTGTAAATATTTAGCTATTGGTTTTCTTTTAGTTTTCCTCACTTGATTTGGATATTGGGTTGACTATCTCCTTCCTTATATTTTGGTTTTCCTCCTCTTCTCGTTTCTTTCATGGAAGATGATATGGTGGTCGTTTTCTTTCCGAAGTTTTGGCATTGAGATTTCCATAAGTTGATGCTTTTAATGGTTTTTCATGAGAGGTGCATATCAAGGAACATAACCACACCTTCAAACTCTCATTTTGAGTGACCTATCATATATCTTATTTTTCCCATTCTTTGGCAGAACAAATTAATTCAATGAAGGCTTTTCTTAATTGCAAAATATAAAACTTATTATATATATTCATAATATTATTATTACTATGTATAAATATGTGTGACCAAATTTAATAAAAAAAAATATGGTTCATGAATTATGAAAACTTTGTTGATATTTCAAATTTCTCATGCATAGTTAATGTAAGAATGCATGTATATAAAAAATAAACTTTTAGTTGTGTAAAGTTTTTATTTATTTTTCTCTCAATCATTTGTGGGCATGTTTTAGTTTGATATCAAAAATTTATAAGTTGGTGTGTTTTAGAATAAATAATTATATTTATAAATTAAAAAAATCTTGAACATCAATATCACTAACTCATACTCATTAAAACTCTTTAGAAAAGAAAGGGCATGTTTATAAAGCCTTAGCTTGATCTCTATCATTGTGATTAATGTTTTTAGTAACTCAAACTTCAAAGTTATGATATGAGTGACTTTAATATTTCGTTTTAAACTTATCCGTTTTAAAATTATCCATGATATAAACCATAGCCTATGTATTTTTAAACTTTACATAGGTTATGGTTTATATCATGGATTTGTAATATATAGCATGCATTTATTCATTTTGAAATTGACGTCCTATAGATTGCAGGCAGAGTTGGAATTTGACGGGCATTTGCCCGTTCTCGGACAGTTTTCCCGTCAAATACGGGTAAAAATTAAACAAAACCGTTTAACCAAACGTTTGAATATTTTCCTAAAACGTGGTTTTGACGTTCTACATTTTTTTCAAAACGTCATGATATCCGGGGTTGGGGCAGGGGTCGAAACCCCGAGGTAGGACTCCTATGTAGAAGCCAGCTTGGAGTGTGGGCCCATTGGGAAGTGATGGGAAGGCCCAACTCCCGAGTCTCTGAGCTGGCATGATCCAGGTGAATTCATAAATGTGACGATCCAGGTGAATTCATAAATTTGATCCGGCATGATCCAGGTGAATTCATAAATTTGATGATCGAGGTAAATTCAGAGATGTGATCCATCATCCGTAAATTCCATTGAATGCAAATTTGTGTGAGCAGTCTCATCGTGGTGGCGACAAACCTTACAAATAACACATGAAACATCTCCATTGTATAATTTCAATAATGTATACTGGATTCCATCAAATATTTACTGAAAAACTGATATAAACCATATCCTTTTAAACTACTACTTTAGTATTTTATTGTGATCATGTTTTATGGAGAACAAGATTAAGTTCCAAGGTGAAAAAGCAGCACTGCAGTGGTGTCAACTCAATTTTTGCTGGCATCTGCAATAGCACATGGAAATAATGATTTTGTATTAAATTAGGACAATTTGTGAGATCTCGTAGATCTTTAAGACATGATTAAGGCATGGAGGTGAAAAAAATTTGCTATGGAAACAATCATACCATATGACCAAGTTGTCATGCCACACGAGTGAAAAATCACTCCCAATCAGGCCTCTTGGACTTCAATCTTTCTTAAAAATGTATATGTAGTTCCCTCTGGCCTTATCGGCCTTCATATTGTTTGAAGTTGAGTTGACAAAACTGCTCTGGTTATAGTTTGAACGAATTATAACAGGAATGGTTGGCTCATAGGATAGTAGTTCCAACTTCCTATAACAATCGGTTTAATGGATCAACAGTCCAGGATAAGATGGATAGCCAAGCACAGATATCAAATTAAATTTGTTTGAACTCCAACTTGGAGATTCATATTTAGAATGCGAATTTCCAGAGCTCCATATTAATGAATCGGATTCAACGCTAGCTGGGGCTTCTTGAGGATTTATGCAGACAAGAAGTTCTGAATTAGTTGTAGCGAGAGATGTAATTTCTTCCAAAGTCAACACAGTACAAGAATTGCAGTATCAGAAATAAATCATTCTGTTGATTTGATCCCTTCCATGACAAGTTCTTCTCAGAGATCTGGTTCTTTTCTTGCTATAAAACCCTCGTCGGGGCAAGCCAATAATGTCCCAAGCGCTAAGAAACGCAAGGATTTTTCCTCTAAAACATCGATAGTAGACAATAATGTATCCCCTCGTAGAGATACTCTTTACCGAACACAGACTCAAAGAAGTAATCACATAATCGTGGAAAGACACATAAGGGAGGATATGAATGAAAAGTTTTCAATTCTGAGAACTAGTCTGCTAAAAATAACAAAGGTATGATATAAGTTCTTTTCAGTACATAGGTTATATTTTTTGCTATATCTATTCTCTGATTTTAGATGAGTTTGTTGTTCCGATTTAGCAGAAAGACAAAGCCTCGATCATGATAGACACAATTAGTTATGTTAGAGAACTTTTGAAAAGAAGGTTATCAAGCTTGAAGATTTCAAATCCCGAGCTTCAAGAAAAGGATCTAGGAAGAACTTCTCCAATTGCACCCATGAATAATCGGAGATAAAACTGGTAATGATCACACCCATTATGTTTCAAAATAAATTTCTTCTAGTGAGCTCTTAACGTATATTCATCTTTATTTTTTCTATGTATGTGGCTGTTGCAATCTATCTGATGGATACTCAAAGTTCTTGAACAATGTCTTAATAAGCCCAAAGTTATTGAACGATTGCTTAATAAGCCCACTCTATCTAATGGATACTCAGAGTTCTTGAACGATGTCTTAAGAAGCTCAAATTTCTTGAACGATTGCTTCATAAGCCCACTATGTTGGTTGCAGAATCATGATCCAGAAATTAAAATACAGTGCATGGGAAACCGAGCTATAATTCAAGTAATGTGTCCACGTCGTAGCCGTGGCTTGCTTTACGTATAGTCAAAGCTTTGGGTGATTGCAAAGCGGATGTGTTGCAATCCAATATGATCATGATGGGAACATAACCCTCCAATACTTCATGGTTCAAGTATGTCACTTAATCCAAAAGCCCACTATAGTAGATCAAGCTGAAAATTTTCTCACTTCATGTGTTGCAATCCAATAAGATTATCCTTATTTAATTTAGTTAATTTGCTTTAAATTTTAGCACAACTATTTAATTTGTGGTTGGTTAAAGGTTAATATAATTTAGTTAATCTGCTCTAAATTCTAGCAGAACTACTTAATTTGTGGTTGGTATAACCTTAATAGATGGCAGGTTAAGTATTAATCCACTTAAATTATATTTTATCTATGGTAAATCACTTACTAGTTATCCATTTAGCAACCTTAATTTTTTTTTTTATTTCACATTCTTATAGTTATCTCTTATGAACTATTGATTATAGATTCATCAATTACTAATTTTTTTTATTAGTTTTTATATAAACACTTATCATGCATCTATTCTCTTGCTACAAGTACGATCAATTTATGATATGTTTTTTAATAATTGTAATTGTTTTTATCAAAATGATAATGAATATTTCAATTTCCTCACTTGTTATTATTGACAGGTACATATTTAACTAAAACGTTTAATGAAGGGTAATGTGAAACCCAAAAACGTCAAAAAAAAATTGTTTGACAGGTAAGATTCTAGTGAAATTCCAACACTGATTGCAGGTATCTCGTATCTTTTATTAGGATGTCATGTCTGAGGTTTGCTCACATTAAGTATTGAGGAAATTTCGAATAGACTGCCATGATGGAGAGCCTTATTTACTGGACAAATTCGTCTTTAAGGCAAGCCTATCAGGTGTCAAAGGCTTCCATATTACATGCATTCACCTATAATGGATTCATTCGCATTCACATACCCATACAATAGCATCCATTCACACCCACCTGACATCCTTTATGGCTACATGGCTTCGGAGCATATGGTATCCATCCATGATCATCCTAGCCCAATTTTCCGGTGGCCGGTAAATCTACTCGCCCATGGGTTCGGCGGCTTCGTACAACCATCAATTCATTTCCCTAGCACGTACGCTTGTATCTGCAGCTGGACGATCCTCGCGATCTTGCCAAATGGTTGTCAATTTAATCGACGTTATGGATTTGTGGGTCGATGGATTGGGGAAGATTTACATTTAAAATTTAAAATTTAAATTGAGAAAACCCGCCTTCGCTGGCTTAATTCTTAAATGCTATCAAATTTGAGCTTTCCTTGACTTTGCAGCAGCATGGGTTTCAGGTTTCGATTTCGATCCTCTAGCCAGCTATGTAGATTAGCCCTTAGCGCTGAAAAAATTCAGTGAAAGAATTAGCGAGTGATGTGGATTAGCCCGGAGGGGTGAAATAATTCAGTGAATTCAGCAGAACAAGGAAAGCTATATTCTAATGAACTACTTTTTATGTTTGGAAAGCAATTATGTTTTGAAATTTATCTTGCATAAAAATTAAAATTTATTTTATATAAAAATAAATAAATAATGTCATTTATGCTTATATAAAAAATGAAATTTATTTTGTATAAGAAAATTAAAGTATAAAAGTTGAAAATTGGAGTTTTGATATCTTCTAATTTAATTTTTTTTATAAATAATTTAAAATTTACATTTTATTTTTTGCTTCTAACTTAAAAACTATATTAACATTCTTAAAAAAATGTCAACCAACAAAGCTAATTCTTATCCCTATTTATGCTTATGTCTCTTCAAGATAGTGTTTGAAAATAGTTCCTTGATAAAGCATATATTGATTAATCTAAATCTTTATATCTTAAGTGTAGATATCTTTCCAATTTCATAGATATTTTTCAATTTCTAAATATGATAACCACACAAGTTCCATTGAAGTTTCATGCTTAGTTATAAATGAATAATACAAAAGAATGTTGAATATACATAGATAGTACACTAGGATTTTATTTGGTAGGAAAAATTAAGCTAATACAAAATGAAATTGGTGGTAATTTAATAGTTTCAAGTAAAACAATGTGAATGAAATACATATGATGTGAGATGTATACAAAATACTTCTCCATGTTCAATAAAATGTATGTAGGTATGTTGTAATCCTCAAAAAGTTAATTGTCTATAATGAGCTAGGAGAGCTTATGATCATCAAGCTTTTTAAGCATAGGAATACAATTTTAAAGCAAACCAAATAATATCCTTCTTAAGGTCCTATAGACCAAAGTCTCTTTAAGTGGACACTATTCATCATCATCATCATCATTTAATCCTCAAAACATCAAATTGTCCATATTTAATTCTCAAAAGACATTAAATGCAATGGCTAGTTCTAATGCTTACAAAATAACATTAGTTTTAATGCATTTCTTACTAGCTATTTCAGTTTCTAATAACTCAATTATAGTGATATTTGGAAATGCTTTATTGATTTATATCCTAGATGTATAACATCTATAAATACGAAGTAGGTTTGCTTTAGTGCTGTTTTATGTCTGAATTTCATGTTGGATAAGTTCATTTGGTAGTTTGTCATTGTCATTATATTTAATTTGATTAATTTCATTTAAAAAATATTTTAAAAAATAATAAGAAATAAATATATCAACATGGGTAAGACCCAAGTCAAAAACTTAATACATACATAGATACATATAGAGAGATTGACTTGAGAATTAATTCAAAGAAAATTTAGTAAAGCCTTTAAATGTATGCAAAAGTTATGTCTTAATAGTTTGAATGTATATATTAAATATGCTTCTAAAAATAAATCACAAAAGAATAAATATTGGATCTCTCACTCATGTTTAGACCATTCAATAGATTTACATTCCATATTTTTGCATTCTTGATTATTTCATGAGAATGACCTCGATTGAGTGGTAAATGCCCAGTTCGTTTCTTGCAGTGAGAATGGAAGATACTACAATGTGTTCAAATATCATAACTTAATATAGTTTTATGCATGTGGATGTTTTCTACCAACACTCACCCTCAAGGTATGATAAAAGTACCATGATGTGCATATTTCCTTTAGTAGAATGCTTACTAAACTTATACAATAATTGGATGTACTTGTTTTGATCGCTCATATTGTGGTTGTACGTGATTGCTTATATTAATGGTTGTTTTATATTTGCTTTCGATGAAGAACTAAGTGTAATGACACATGAGAATCATTTAGATTTTATGTGCATTGGCATGGAAGGTGCTTTCAAAGTTCTAGTTACCTACAACAATATTACCAAAACATACTTATTATGATCCTTTGATTATGGTATTGTACTTTGATCATTATGGATGACCAGTCCAAAAATGACTTCAAACAATGGCATATTAATCACATGCATTAGCAAAAATATTTATTTTAAGGATTCAAATGCATGTAAAAGGTGAAATTCTTTGATGGATTCAATGCACTAACCCCATTGCATGAATTGCATATAATTTTTTATAACTCCATGCTTGATCTCTTCCTTGAATTGGGGATTTTATTGATAACCATGAAGGATTCTTTCTTGGACTTATGAACTTGATGATGTGAGGATTTCAATTTAACACCCCGGTTTTGACCCCATGGTATTAAATTGCATATGATGTAAATATTGTAATGAATCATGGTGTGGAGCTCAAGGCAAAGGCCCCACCATGGATTTAGTGTTTTCGGATTTGGCAATTAAAATCAATGCCGATGGTTTATGTGCTAGCCAGGCATAGTATATTGAGACATCATGTAAAATGCACATTAATAAAAATACCACAACTAGCTACGTGTCGCAACGTCAAAGAGATGGGGGCATGGTTTCACAAATAGGGAGGGGGATTAATTCAACCCTTTTTATCCCATGGGAAAAACCCAATGTCTAAGGGGAAAACCATGAAATGGTTCATCTACCCCTTTTTGTCTTTTTCTGCCCAGTCATCGAAGTGGTGGAGTGGAATCATCTCCTTGTTTGGGGAAAGGTGTTTTCTTTCCTTCTTGGGCAAGTAAGAGCCCATGCTGGGGTCATATCACCCATCCCTCATTCACGTGGAGCTCTTTGACGCATTTTGGGGAAAGAGGAGGGGGATCGTGGGGGAGGGTAGTGAATGGTCCACTCACGCAGGAGGAAGTTGGGGGGGGATCTCCATTCCTCATGCAGGGAGGTAGGCGATCTCTTCCTCGAGCAACCGTTTTCTCCTCAGGTAGGGGCAGCTCGCAGGCTCTGTTTTTCCCCTTTTCACGTCCTGCTGCTCTGTGCATGTGATGCCTGGGGGGCATACACACATTTCTCTTCTTAACATCTTTGGAGCTATTGTGGGTGCATTCATTCATGTTTTACAGTTCTTGTGTCTTTCCCCATGGGGGGAAGAGGGTATTGTGAACATCCTATGGTTGCAGTCTCTGTTTGGTTGTGTCTGTGTTGTTTCCTCACGCAGACAAACATCTGCGTTCTGCTCTTCTTCTCCATTTTTGTCTGTGTGTAATTCCTTTCATGTTCTGGTTCTGTGTGTCTAAATCTCTTCACGACTGGGGGCGTGTTCCTCTTTGTACACGGGCTGTGAGATCGTTGTTTTTTCGCCCATGAATTTGGGGTGTTGTTGTGAGTCGTTTTGGCCACATTAGGGCCATAATTGACTCTGGAAGTTGAGTTGCTCAGTCTGAGTTGTTTTCACCATTTTCCATACTCGATTTGGCCCGTGTGGTGTTTTTCCCTTCAGTCCCAGATTTGTTGATTGTTGTGCATTGTTCGTTGTTGGTCCTTGGAGTGGAAATGGGGTCTGCGCTTGCTTGAAAAACCTAGTGTGTGCAAGACCCTCGCAGATAGAGCTAGAGGGATGGATTCCTTCTTTGCACCCCCTAAATAGCACTGGAAGGGAAGGAATAGCCCGAGGGACTGTGTATCAAAGAAGGGGATGCTTCCTTGTGTTGGGTGTGTGTGGATGTTTTAGAATTTATGTAACATCCCCGACCCTTCGATCGGCGAAGAGGATGCTACCATGGCCTTAACCATCCGGGCAACCATCCCCATGAACATGTGAATTGATAAAAATTGAAATGCTGAAAACAAAATGCATTGAAGTAGAACATACACAGATACAATTATTTATCACACACACAGCATAAGCAAACATGTATTCATTCATTCATTCAAAATGTTCATCATAGTCATTAACAGTAATTAGGATTGCAGAAGTAAAATAGACAAGATTACTTATCTTATAAAGAACTCATTCCGCAACCAGCTACGTCACTGCAACGTTCCACCCAACCATAGGCCAGCGTGCTCCTTAATATCTCAGCAACACTGCCACCCCCGAGCTGGGCATGATTCTCCAAGGAATAAGGAACAAGCAGGCTTACACATAGCCAAGGATACACAAAACATAGCCAAGCCAACACCGTTGGGTTTATCAGGCCATCAACATGACAGCCAAGCCAACATGGTCAGGTTTATCAAGCCATCAAGGAGCTGGGAAAGGCTAAATGCTAAGCTAGTGAGCCCATTACAGAGCCAGGAACACCTACACCAGAACTAGCCTGACTTCTAAGACACCCACACACACCGAACACAAGGAATCAGTCCCTTCTCTGCTACACAGTCCCTTAGGCCCTGACTTCCCTGCCAGTGCTATTCAGGGGTTGTGGAGAAGAAAGCCAGCCCTCTAGCTCTATCTGTGTGGTTTCCAAACACACCAGGTTTATCAAGCAAACCAAGCCCCCATCCCTGCTCCCAACACATTTCGAGGACCAACCATTGCACGCATGCAATCAATCAGGAGTTACAACTTAAACATGGAAAACGATTCCTGAGTCGTTCTTGGCCCTATCATGGCCAAAACGACTCCCAAGAGAATTACAATAGTCCCAAAACGTATCAGTAAACATAGCTCACGATAGGGGGAATACAACATTCCGTCTGGGACAACGAAGTCACCGGGAAAAATTACACAGACCACACTGGGGAAGAAAATACAGTCTCCCAACCTGTGTGTGAGGGAAACTTGCACCAGGCCCCAAAATGCAGAGGGAAAAACATATGCACGAGCCACAAATTGGTAAGGAAAAATTACACATAGTCCCTGAGCGTAAAAATGGCTCTCCACAAGAAAACAAATCGTGGGTGATAATGACCGAACAACCCCTAGCTTGCTGCGTGAGTGACAATGCAGAACCCAATGCGTGGGAGAAGATTTACACCAAATCCCCAAATACGGATCGAAACACACCAGATTCCTCTGTGTGGAAAATGTGAATGACAGTGGAGACGGCTCCTCTCTCCTGGTTGCATGAGACCAAAACCGGAAGAAAACCTGTGCATGAGAAAAAAATGAACATACAATGGAGAGTTGCGAGTGGTGGAGAGAGTGGAGAGTCCCCTGGAGTGATGGTGGCATTTTTTCTTTTGCTTGCCATCGTGAGGTCAACCTGCGGGTGGAGTGTGCGTGTGGGCAAGGATTGACAGTCCTGCCACACTCCACTCCCAGCCATAACTGCCTCAACTACCCAGCAAAACATTAAGGTGGTAGTTGGATAAAATAAGGAAATATGGGAAAATCAAAACAGGGTGGTGACACATGGATTTTCTCTCATGGATCAAGGTTTGACAATTCCCCCCCCCCCACCCCACCTTATCCTTATGAAAATCATTCCCCTTCTCAATTTGGTTGCCGCGAATGTAGCTAGTTGGGTTATTTAATTAAAGATGCATATTTACATGATGACAAAACTTGATATGTATGCCGCATGCCCCGATATACCATCGGTGACGATTTCAACCCGAAACATAGCATAACCAATCAATGGTGGGGCCTTGGCCTTTAGCTCCGCACCATGTTCATTTGCAATATATACATCATATACATCTAAGGCAATGGGGTCAAAACTGGGGTGTTACATTCTCCTCCCCCTTCAATAGCACTGTCCTTAGTGCTTTACAAAATTTGAACAAAATGCTACACTGGTATCGCCTCAGTGTTCCACAGAATTGAACAAAAATGGATGTGCCAATCGCATGGCATCCTCCAGCTCCCACGTAGCCTCTTTAGGTCCATAGTGCTCCCATTGCAAAGTTTACCTGCCCTACGGCCCAGTTCTGGAGCATTGTGACCTTCCTTTGAGGATGCACATTGGCTCAATTCAGAACTCTCCCTTGGGTTCCACCTGAATCACATCCCAATTTATCACATGGTTAGGATCATGTACATATCTCTTAAGCAAAGAAACATGAAAAACATTATGAGCTCTAGTGCTAGCAGGCAATGCAAGTCTATATGCAACTGGCACTATTCTTTCAAGCACTTCAAACGACCCACAATATCTTGGTGACAGCTTGGCACAACTTCCAAGCTTCAAGGAACTCTTCTTTACCCTCACTTGGAAGTAAACATGATCCCCAACACTGAACTCCCTGCTCACCCTATGCTTATCTGCATAGCTTTTCTGTCTGTCCTGTGCTGCTTTCAGATTCTGCCTGATCTTTACAACCTCTCACTCCATTTCCTTGAGCAATTCTAGCCCAAGCACAATATTGTTCACTGGGTTATCCCAAGTCACTAGTGTCCTACACCTCCTTCCATACAAAGCTTCATACAAACTCATCCCCAAGGATGCCTGCTGTCCATTGTTGTAAGCAAACTCTACCAAGTGTAAGTAATCTTCCCACTTGGTTGGTTTGTCCATCACGCACATGTGAAGCATGTCTTCAAACACCTGATTAACTCTCTCTGTCTGCCCATATATCTGAGGATGGCATTCAGTGCTGAAGTTTAGCTTTGTACCCAAATCTGCAAACAACCCTTTCCAAAACTTGGAAGTGAACTTGACATCTCTGTCAGAGACTATTACCTTCGGTAATCCATGCAATTTGAATATCTCCTTCATGAATATCTTTGCAATGTCATCAGTATTATGCGTAGAATTAACCAGTATAAAATGTGTTGCCTTTGTCAACTTGACTACCACAACCATGATGGAATCATGTTGTCTCCAAGTCATCGGCAATCCTGTAATCAAATCCATGGAAATAACTTCCCATTTCCATTCTGGAACTGGAAAAGGTTGCAACAAACCTACTGGATGTTGATGTTCAACCTTTACCTGTTGACATTTCATACACCTCGAAATGTACTCAGCCATATCCCTTTTCATTCCTGACCAAAAGTACTGCCTCCTGGCTGTAGCAACGGTCTTCTGATATCCTAGATGACCAGAATACGGAGCTTGATGGATTTCATCCATAACAACTCTCCTCAAACCTGCTACATCTGGAATATAAATTCTACCTTTATAAGTTAGAAGTCCATCTTCTTCCAATTTATATCCCTCATACCTCTTCTCAAGACTTTGTTGTTGCAATTTTTCTTTTACCTACTCATACAATTCATCTCCAGCAACATGATTAACAATTTGCTGCCTCAAATCTTATTGGCAAATACTAAGAGATGTCACATGCATTTCCTGCACCTTCCTGCTGAGTGCATCAACTACCTTGTTTTCTTTCCCTTTTATGTGCTTGATTTCAAAATCAAACTCACATAGAAATTCTAGCCATCTTGCTTGCCTAGCATTCAGAGTAAGTTGATCAAACAAATACTTCAGACCACAATGGTCTGTCCTAAGCTCGAATCTTCTACCCATCAAGTAATGCCTCCACATCTTAAGGGCATGTACTATGGCTGCAAGCTCTAGATCATGAGTGGCATAGTTCTTCTCATGCTCCTTCAGCTTTCTCAACTCATAACATATCACGTGGTTTTCTTACATAAGGACTCCTCCAAGCCCTTGTATGCATGCATCGGTACACACCACAAAATCTTTCTCCAGATCTGCAACCTTCAATACGGGTGCACTGGTGAGAAGATTTTTCAACCTCTAGAAACTTTCTTCACACCTCAATGTCCATTTGAACTTCATTCCCTTCTTTTGCAAAGAAGTGATGGCATTTGCAACTCTGGAGAATCCCTCAATGAATCTACGGTAGTATCCTGCAAGTCCCATAAAAGATCTTACATCCGTCACATTTCTTGGAGTAGGCCAATTCATAATGGCTTCAATCTTTTCAGGGTCCATAGATATACCCTTTTCTGAGATAATGTGACCCAAATACTAAATTCTATCTCTATAGAAGTCACACTTGCTCAGTTTTGCATACAACTAATGCTTCCTGAGCAATTTCAATGTCAACCTCAAATGCTCTTCATGTTCTTCCTCATTCTTAGAATAAACAAGAATTTCATCAAGGAAAACAAGAACAAACTTGTCCAAAAACCTGTTGAAGACACTATTCATAAGGCACATAAATGTAGCTGGTGCATTTGTGAGACCAAATGGTACCACTACAAACTCATAATGTCCATACCTTGTTCTGAAGGTTGTCTTATGAATGTCTTCATCCTTGATTCTCACCTAATGATAACTAGACCTCAAGTCAATCTTGGAAAATACCTTTGCTCCTCTCATTTGATCAAAGAGGTCATCAATCCTAGGCAAAGGGTATTCATTCTTCATAGTAACCTTGTTCAATTATCTGTAATCAATACACAATCTGAGTGTACCATCTTTCTTCTTTACAAACAGAACTGGTGCTCCCCAAGGAGACACACTCGGTCGAATATACTTCTTTTCCAACAACTCTTGCAGTTGCATCTTCAACTCTAGCATCTCTGGTGTACTCATCCTGTAGGGTGCCTTGGACATTGGTGTTGCCCCTGGCACAAGTTCAATTGTGAAGTCAATTTCCCTCTTTGGAGGAAGCCCTAGAATCTCATCAGGAAACACATCACTGAATTCCTGTAACACCTGATATTCCTCCAACCTAGGAGTTTCATCTCTTGATGTCTCCAAAATATGAGCTGCATACAACTGGCAACCTTTCCTACAGAACTTTTTTAACTGCATTGCTGAAACCTGTCGTACTGAAATCACCTTTGGAATACCTTTCACCACTACTAGGTTCCCTTTTTCATTCATGCATTTGAAAGTCTTATTATAACAGTCAAGCTTCACCCTGTGAGCTTCTAACCAATTCATTCCAATGAGAACATCATAGGAACCAAGTGGTAGAACATTCAGATCTACCCAAGTGACCAATCCATTCATGACCAATGGACATTTCTCTACCACTTCACTGACCTTTCTCTTAGTCCCAGTGGCTAGCTGAACTAACCAAGACTTCCTATGCTTTACTTTCTTAAAAGCACAAATCTCTGCTACTCTAGGAGTAATGTAACTATGAGTAGAACCAGGGTCAATCAAAATAGAAATAGATTGCTCAACAATCTTACTTGCTACTTCAACCATAGTTGATTGGTGATCTACCTCGTGGTCCTCCAGTGCTGCATAAATCCTAGGGACTGCCCTTGCTACTTGACCCACCGTTTCATCTTCTTGAATGTTGTAAGCTGGTCTTGCACTCTCATTCTCGAGTGGACAATTTCTGCGCATGTGGGGTCCTCCACATTTCCAACATTGAAGTGGTCCTCTATTATGTTGTGGATCTTTAGGCTTTTCTTTTGTCATCCCGACTGGCTTACTCGCAGCTTGGGATGGCTGCTTCTGCTGATTCCTGAAGTTAGAAGGTTTAAAACCTTTCTTTCTTTGGTCAAACTTCTCGTTCTTCTTGTCCTTCCATGCCTTATGGTAATCCAGCTTACCTTTGATTTGCTCATAGCAATACTTATCCTTCCTTATTGCTTCTTCAAGAGTTCTAGGTTCATAAAACTCGATTCTATCTTTGTAAGACTGAGGCAATCCACTCAAAAACACTGGAACTTCACTTTTTCATCTCTGATGTACCGGACATACCTCAACAGCTCCAAAAACTTATTTGCATATTCTTCCATGGTCTGCTGTCCCAATATCAACTCATGGAACTCCTTAATCTTGTCATCATAATACCTGTCAGAGAGGTATTTCTACTTGAAATACTTCTTGAACTGTTTCCACTTAAGTTTCCTTTCACTGATCCTCTTTACTTGCTTGAAGTGTTCCCACCAAATGGATGCTCTTCCATTCAAATTGAATATTGCAACTCTTGCCTTCATGTTTCCCGAATAGTCATGCACTTGAAAGTACTTCTTTATTCCAAGAAGCCAAGCTTCAGCCTCTTGTCCAGTCTTTACCTCACCATCAAATGTAGGAGGTTTAGCTTTCTTAAATTCATCTCGAGAGAGATCCCTATGGTGTCTCTTCCTTTTTATTTAATGAGAAGAAGAACTTGAATCCCCACTGGATTCTTCAGAATTAGATGATCCACTAGAAGTCCTTCTCCTTCTCTTAGTACTGCTCTTACTTCCTTCTGGTCTTGCTATACCTCGCCCAGAGTCTATCTTTCTTTGCAAGTCTGTCAAACTCTCCAACATTGCAGCATTCAACTGATGCTGCTCTTCCTGGGCTTTAATCAAGATTCTCATGGTGGCTGCAACATCTGACGATGTCTCTTGGAATCTCCTTCCATTAGACTCAATGTCATCATTCCCATTATGGGAATTTTCTCCCATGGCATCTCGCACACGCTCATAGGAATCCCGAGCATCGTATCTGACTTGGGTTCTCATAATTGAACCACCACTTACTTACCAAAATGCACTACCTAGAATAATTCCCTTGAAGGTGACTATGATTCTGCAAATGTGTTAGTAACACAACTGTTAGATGCATACATTGATATAAATCAGAATTACTTACCTTCTCTTGGAAAAATCATAAAATAACAAATTTTCCCAAACACAAGATTATCTTCATCAAAGGACGTCTGTCTGAGGGGAACGAGGGGGTCAAGGGGGAAATCTAGCGCATAATATCACTGCCACCTTCTCCTTTTCAGCCCTGAAAATCCACTGAAAAACTGCTGAAATTTCCCCTGAAAAATAGTCGAAATCTGCTGGGCAATCCCACTTGAAAAACTCAAAATTTCCTTGTGCAGAATCGGGTCTCATCCCAACTATCAATCCGACATTTCGGCGGTCAAACAACTAGCTTCCTCCGCTGTTTATCGACGATCTGTTCGCCTACTCATAGGGAGGCTAGTTCTCTAGGCTTCCGCAATGGTGGCAACCAATCAACTATTTTCCACCGATCCTTTTCTTGCCTATCGGCGAAAACTCCCCCTATCCATCGCTGGTCATCCACTGTTTGTTGCCGCCTCCCGGGGTTACTGTTCATTACTGCTTCGGCATCGCCGACTGGAGGACAAGTTTGTCAGCGAGATAGTCAACTAAGCAGCCACAATGGTGGATCCCCAAACCTTCATTGAACTTTTTCCGATCGGCAATCCAATCCACTAACATCTCCCAATGGCCGATGATCTCGTGCCTTAGAGGAAAATTTTTTAAACTTTTCTTCCTTTACGGCGTCGACGGTCAGAGGCCTTACCCGTCGGATGCGTAGTTGTCAATCCATCCGCAATGGTGGGCTCTTGATCAACTATTTTCCACCGACTATTTCAACACTTAAACCAAATTTCAAAACTTTCTACCGTCGAAAATCGGAACCACCAACACTGCCGCAACGGCGTTTTAGTCCCTACGGCAGCCGCAACGACGGACTATCAAATGCTAAATTCTTCCACAGTGTCGGCGAACCCAACATCTATTTTCCACCGACTGACGTTGGACACTTAAAAAAATTTCCACAATTTTCCTTCCAACTGTCCTCCGTCGGGTATGCTTCCGCCTATCTCTCCGCTACATCGAAAGTCCTTCCCGCGAAGTGTTCCGATGGACCGACAGTTCAAACACTTAGACAAATTTGTGGAAGTTTTATGTCATTCACTGATTTCTCCTGGGTAGAAGGAAACATGCCTCTGCTAACTGGTCTTTCATGGCCCATAGAGGCCCATGCTGTAACCTGCAGGCTCTGATACCACACTGTAATGTCCCCGACCCTCCGACTGGCGAAGAGGATGCTACCATGGCCTTAACCATCTGGGCAACCAGCCCCATGAACATGTGAATTGATAAAAATTGAAATGCTGAAAACATAATGCATTGAAGTAGAACATACACAGATACAATTATTTATCACACACACAGCGCAAGCAAACATGTATTCATTCATTCATTCAACATGTTCATCATAGTCATTAACAGTAATTAGGATTGCAAAAGTAAAATAGACAAGATTACTTATCTTATAAAGAACTCGTTCCACAACTAGCTACATCGCTGCAATGTTCCACCCAACCATAGGCTAGCATGCTCCTTAATCTCTTATCAACACTGCCACCCCTGAGCTA
Source organism: Pseudotsuga menziesii (assembly GCA_001517045.1). Classification (NCBI taxonomy): domain Eukaryota; kingdom Viridiplantae; phylum Streptophyta; class Pinopsida; order Pinales; family Pinaceae; genus Pseudotsuga; species Pseudotsuga menziesii. The sequence goes on along the minus strand of LPNX010853051.1, from coordinate 194,130 downwards.
GGCATGATTCTCCAAGGAATAAGGAACAAGCAGGCTTACACATAGCCAAGGATACACAAAACACAGCCAAGCCAACACCGTTGGGTTTATCAAGCCATCAACATGATAGGCAAGCCAACATGGTTAGGTTTATCAGGCCATCAAGGAGCTGGGAAAGTCTAAGTGCTAAGCTGGTGAGCCCATTACAGAGCCAGGAACACCTACACCAGAACTATCCTGACTTCTAAGACACCCACACACACCCAACACAAGGAATCAGTCCCTTCTTTGCTACACAGTCCCTCAGGCCCTAACTTCCCTTCCAGTGCTATTCAGGGGTTATGGAGAAGAAAGCCATCCCTCTAGCTCTGTCTGTGTGGTTTCCAAACACACCAGGTTTATCAAGCAAACCAAGCCCCCATCCCTGCTCCCAACACAATCCGAGGACCAACCATTGCACGCATGCAATCAATCAGCAGTTACAACTTAAACAAGGAAAATGACTCCTGAGTCATTCTTGGCCCTATTGTGGCCAAAACGACTCCCAAGCGAATTACAACAGTCCCAAAATGTATCAGTAAACATAGCTCACGACAGGGGGAATACAACAGTCCATCCGGGACAACGAAGTCACTGGGAAAACTTACACAGACCACACTGGGGAAGAAAATACAGTCTCCAAACCTGTGCATGAGGGAAACTTGCACCAGGCCCCAAAATACAGAGGGAAAAACATATGCACGAGCCACAAATCGGTAAGGAAAACTTACACACAGTCCCTAAGCTTAAAAATGGCTCACCACAGGAAAACAAATCGTGGGTGATAATGACCGAACGGCCCCTAGCTTGCTGTGTTAGTGACAACAATGCAGAACCCAGTGTGTGGGAGAAGATTTACACCAAATCCCCAAATACGGACCGAAACACACTAGATTCCTCTATGTGGAAAATGTGAATGGCAGTGGAGACGACTCCTCTCTCTTGGCTGCGTGAGACCAAAACCAGAAGAAAACCTATGCATGAGAAAAAATGAACAGGAAATGGAGAGTCGCGAGTGGTGGAGAGAGTGGAGAGTCCGCTGGAGTGATGGCGGTGATTTTTCTTCTGCTTTCCATCATGAGGTAAACCTGCGGGTGGAGTGTGCATGTGGGCAAGGACTGACAGTCCTGCCACACTCCACTCCCAGCCATAAGTGCCTCAACTACCCAACAAAACATTAAGGTGGTAGTTGGATAAAATAAGGAAAGATGGGAAAATCAAAACAGGGTGGTGACACATGGATTTTCTCTCATGGCTCAAGGTTTGACAATCCCCCCCCCCCCCAAACCTTATCCTTGTGAAAATCATGCCCCTTCTCAATTTGGTTGCCACAAACGTAGCTGGTTGGGTTATTTAATTAAAGATGCATATTTACATGATGACAAAACTTGATATGTATGCCGCATGCCCCGATATACTATCGGTGACGATTTCAACCCGAAACATAGCATAACCAATCAATGGTGGGGCCTTGTCCTTTAGCTCTGCACCATGATCATTTACAATATATACATCATATACATCTAATGCAACGGGGTCAAAAACGGGGTGTTACAATTTAGGCTAGTTCTGGTATAGGTGTCCATAGCTCTTTAGTGAGCCCACTAGCTTAGCAGTCATCCTTTCCAGCTCTTGCATATCCTCATAAACCCAACTATGTTGGCTTGGCTGAGTCTTGTTGTGTTTGACCTTATGTGAAATCCTTGGATGGATTTTTGTGTGAATGTTGGCTTGATAAAACCACTGGTGTATTTAACTGTTAGATGGCTTGGTCGGTGGCCTGATAAGCCCATCTGTTGGCTTGGTTGTGACTGGTGTAAACTTTGGCTATGTGCATATGTAAGTCTGTATGTTGGCTTGACAGTGACTGTATGAGTTTGGGATATGTGTGAGCTTGTTTTTGACCCCTAGATCCTTGTGGAATCATGCCCATCTCGGGGGTGACAATGTTGCTGAGAGATTGATGAGCGCACTGGCCTACGGTTGGGTGGAATGTTGCAGTGCCATAGCTAGTTGCGGGACAACCTTCTGTTAATATATAAGTACCTCTTGTCCATTCTATCTTTGCAATTGTATTTTCTACTTAAATAAAAATGATGAACATGTTGAAGGTATTGGATGAATGGATTTTGCTTTCGCTGAATGTTATGATAATTACACATCTGTGTATGTTTATTTCCAATGCATTTTATTTGTATATCTTATGTTCCTGGGGCTTAGTTTTCCCGGGTTATTAGCAACATCAGTCGCATCCTCTTTTCCAGTTAGAGGGTTGGGGATGTGACATTCAAATTCTCCTTATATTTCTTGAAGTATGATAGCTTGATTGAAAATTCTTCTTGCTTATTTATGAAAGAGATATGCCATGTATATAACGGTAACATGTATATGGTGTACATGATTAGTGTTGTAACATACCCATATAACCACCTGGAAATTGCTTTAAAAAAATGACAACACCTAATATATATATAGAAGTCATTTACCCATTCTCTATCACACATTCAACACAACAAAAATACGAAAGACTCTTTGAAATAGCCTTCAATATTTATCCTAACTCTTTAACTGGTTGAATCTAAAATATTAAGTTTAAAAGTTTTTCCCTGACAGGTCTTCCGCAAAGGATTTTCAACAACAGGCCTTCCGCAATCCCGCTTCCGCAATGCGTATTGCGAATTGCAGAAAGTACTTAACTTTATTTTCCACTTTCCCTTCCGTAATCCCGCTTCCGCAATGCAAATTGCAGATTGTGGAAGGTAATTACTTTTCCATTCAACTTCCCCTTCCACAATGCGGATTGCGGATTGAGGAAGGTATTTAATTTTTCTATTGCAACTTTCCCTTTCGTAATCCCGCTTCTGCAATGTGGGTTGCGGGTTTCTGAAGGTACTTAATTTTCTTTTGAAATTTCCCTTCCACAATGTGGATTGCGGATTGCAGAAGGTACTTAATTTCCTTTTCAACTTTCCCTTCCACAATGCGGATTGCAGATTATGGAAGGTACTTAATTTACTTTACATAATTTTCTTTCCGCATTTCTGCTTCCGCAATGCGGATTGCATAAGTATTTAACATTTTCACATAATTTCCTTTCGAATTTCCACTTCTGCATTGCGATTTGGAAATTGCGGAAGTACTTAACTTCTTTGCATAAGTTCCTTTCGCATTTCCGCTTCTGCAATGTAGATTGCAGAAGTACTTATCTTTCTTGGAGAATTATTTTAATTTACATAATTTTCCTTTTGCATTTCCGCTTCCGCAATGTGGATTGCGGATTGCGGAAGTACTTAACTACTTTGCATAAGTTCCTTCCACATTTCCGCTTCTACAATGCAGATTGCAGATTGTGGAAGTACTTATCTTTCTCGAAGAATTTTAACCTTCCGCAAGCCATCTATCTCATAACTTTTCTTAGCTTTTCTTAAGGCATAGCTCATACTTGGGGATTTTACTGTAGGTTACCTGAGTCGATTTTCTTAAGGGATCAATAAATTATTTTCACAAATTCCAAGAAGCAAAGGGGATTATAAGAAAAAGTAGGAATTTCAGTAAGATGACAAACATTCCACTACCTACAGGGAATCCTTTACATCAGGGTATTAATAACGAGATTATAAAGCATCCAAGTATTCTTGCAGAATCCATAAAATCATTCAATCACATTCCATGCACATAAAAAGATATATTCTAAGCTCAATAGTCTTCAAGGAAAATAAACATTTAAACAGACCTAGTTTTCTAGCCAGCCGAATGAAAAAAGAACAGCCACATTCCACCCAACTGTATATTTGGACCAGATTTGATTTATGTCTTCAATCACCCCCGAGCTAAGCTATGCATGCCAAGAGCGGTGACAACTTACCTCAGTTCTAGTTTCCCAGCAAGAAATCACTTGTCTAACACAGAGTGCTCACGCAAAAAGTATCTCTTTTTGTTTTCCTAACACAGAGTGCTTCCATAGAAAGATTTCCAACATACTAAGCAACGTCCTGCCTCCTCGCATATGGTTATTTTTATAATTTTTGTTTTGCCTAGGTATTTTTCCAATTAGCAGCCAATTTCTCGTGGAATTCCCGCATCCTGCAATGTCCCCGGATTTTCTAGGGCATGTCTATTTCCATAACGACATGTTTGCACCTAGTGTCACCTCCCCAAGGTTTCTCTTCCTCGTCCCCCACTCTTATATTCATAATTTCCCCATTCAATGTGGCTACCCCCATCATTGATTTTTCTTTTTATTAAAATCAATTTTTTTTCAATTACATTTGTCCTACAAGGACTTATTGACGAATTCCAGAGACATCCAATCTTATTTCACAAAAATAAAACAGTAATTCAAAATATTAAAAATAATTATGTTTATTTACTAGGGGATGTTACAAGTGTACATCAACATGCATCATTATCATAAATTTTGGCTCAATGATGTTACATAAGATACTATGTGTATTCTTTGTCACTCATTCTTGACATACAGTCCATTTAGTGATTATTCATCATGACATGGAATACAATTAAATTTTAGCATCATATATCATTGTATTTCATGGAACATCAGTTGGCCTAATGTTTGGATCTAGTCAATGCAATTTTTCATGTGTTGGGGTTGGGAAAGTCATCTTGAAGCTAGTTATCTCTTGACACAATAACAAGAGTGTAGACTAGAGTCAAGGAAATTAAAATTAAGAATATCTGTGTGTTGAAAGGGCTCAAAGATAGATATATTCCATGAATTATTGCTCATGCTAGATATATGAGGTTACAAGATGGATAACAGGACGTATCTGTTCAGCTAACATAGCTACTCTGGTAAATGGGTCTCCTTTGTTGTTTTTCAACTGCTCGAGAGGCCTTCGACAAGGATGTTCGTTATCACCGCTCCTTTTTCTTCTTATTATTGAAGGCTTGAGTAGGTTAATTGAGGGAAACAAAATGATAAGAAGATTACGGGCCTAAAGCTCTCATCCATGCTTTGCATCACCCACATGATATTCGTGGATGTCATTCTCATTTTTTGTTGTGGTTTGAAGTCAACATGGGAGCACTACAAGGAGTTGTTTGATTTGTTCTGTGTGGCTTTGGGTATGCTGGGTAGTATTCATAAGTCTCACTTCATTTCTTCAAGGGGTGACGAGTTTGTTCGGAACCATGCACATCTATGGAACCATGACCATTATTAATGGACCCACGAGCATTATTGGTGGAACCAAGAGATTTGTTTATGGAACCATGAGAAACAAAGTTATGAAATAAATGTATCAATTTTTATGATGTGATGGTTAGTTGGAAACTTATGAAATCATAGAATTTGACTTTTTTCTTTTAAAGATATTTGTTAGATACATATAATTGATTTTATTTATTTGTTTATGTTAAATTGGGATTGATCAAACTTAACCAACATATAATTCAAGTATCGCTCCTCATTAACCAAACTCTTATAATTCAAGTATTATTCATTCTAAATCAAGCTCCTATTTATAGTTATTAATTAACACAATCAACTTATAGTTCAAATTTCAATATTTGCTTCTAAACATAGTCAACAACTTATTTTCTTTACATAAAACTAGCCTTTACACTTGTAAACAAGGTAAATCTTAGAAGGGAAATCTTCAAGTTACCCAAAATAACAAGAAAGAAAATTGACATAATATAATAAGAGTTTTACATATTGGTGAACCCATTTCTACATTAAAATTGTTCCATTGATAGTGCTCATGGTTCCACCAACAATGCATATGGTTCCATAGCTAGAGCTCATGGTTCCACCAATAATGCTTTTGTTAGTAGTGTTCATGGTTCCACCAACAATTTTCATGGTTCACAGTTCCATAAAAATTGTCCATGGTATCATTTACATTCTTCATGGTTCCACCTCTAAAAATTTCATTTACCATGAATTTTGTTCAAGGTCCCTTGCATGGTTCCACCACCAACGCTCATGGTTCCACCAACAATGCTCATGGATCCATTAATAGTGCTCATTTTTCCACTAATATGCAAGATTACACCAAATATGTACATGGTTCCACCAGCAATGCTCATGGTTCCACTAATAATGTTCAGGGTTCCACCAACAATGCTAATGATTCCATATCTAGAGCTCATGGTTCCACCAACAATGCTCATGGATCCATTAATAGTGCTCATGGTTCCACTAATAATGTTCAGGGTTCCACCAACAATGCTCATGGTTCCATTAATAGTGCTCATGGTTCCACTAATAATGTTCAGGGTTCCACCAACAATGCTCATGGTTCCACCAACAATGCTCATGGATCCATTAATATTGCTCATGGTTCCACTAATAATGTTCAAGGTTCCACCAACAATGCGCATGGTTCCATAGCTATAGCTCATGGTTCCACCACCAATGTTCATGGTTCCATAGCTATAGCTCATGGTTCCACCAACATTTCTCATGGTTCCATCAATAATGCTAATGGTTCCACCAAAATTCTATAAATAATGATTAACACCTTGATTTTTTGTCAATGTTTGGCCATTTATATTCATGCCTTTACACTTGTAAACAAGGTAAATCTTCAAGGTACCCAAAATAACATGAGGGAAAATTGACATAATATAATAAGAGTTTTACATATTCGTGAACTCATTTCCGCATTAAAATTGTTCCATTAATAATGCTCATGCTTCCACCAATAATGCATGTAGTTCCATAGCTAGAGCTCATGGTTCCACCAATAGTGCTCATGGCCCACTAACAATGCTCATGGTTCCATAGCTAGAGCTCATGGTTCCACTAATAGTGCTCTTGGTTCCACCAAAAATTCTTATGGTTCCCTCAACAATACTCACGGTTCCATAAATAGAACTCATGGTTCCACCAATAATGTTCATGGTTCACGGTTCCATTAAATTGTCCATGGTTCCATTTACATTCTTCATGGTTCCACCTCTAAAAATATCATTTACCATGAATTTTGGAACCATGAGCATTGTTGGTGGAACCATGAGCGCTAGTGATGGATGCATTGTTAGTGGAACCATGAGCTCTAGTTATGGAACCATGAGCATTATTGGTGGAACCATGAGCATTGTTGATGGAACCATGAGGAATGTTGGTGGAACCATGAGCTCTAACTATGGAACCACCATGAGCATTATTGTTGGAACCATGAGCATTATTAGTGGAACCATGAGCATTGTTGGTAAAACCATGAGAGGGATATATTATATAACTTGGATGCATAATTTGGACAACGAACCATTTGGTGAATAATGCAAACATGGTCACAGGGTGGTGGAATCATGAATAATGCATATGGAACCTTGAACAAAGTTAGAGTTGATGAAATCATGAACATATTTGGTGGCAGAATCTCACACAATTGGTGGTTGAAACTCCAACAAAGTTAATGTCTATTAACATTGTTAGTGGAACCTTGAGCTCTATGTATGGAACCATGAGCATTGTTGTTGGAACCATGAGATCTGATTATGGAACCATGTGCACTATTGGTGAAACCGTGAGCATTGTTGGTGGAACAAAGAGCATTATTTATGGAACCATGAGCATTGTTGCCAGATCTATGAGCTCTATTTATGGAACCTTGAGCATTGTTGATGCAACCATGACACTTACTACCCTAAAATCATGCAACATGTTCTATGTTGATGAAATCATGAACATATTTGGTGGAAGAATATTGGACACTAGGTAGTTGAATCTTGAACAAAGTTAATGGAACCATGAGCATTGTTGTTCGAACCATGAGCTCTATTTCTGGAACGATGAGCATTGTTGGTGGAAAAATTCGTTTTCTTGTCCATGGTTATTTTTTTGCACGAGCTCGTCCAATCCTTTGGAATTGTTGCATATCCTTGGTTGAATGTGACTCACCAGTGCATCTTTTTTTTCTAATTGGGTTAAAAAAACTATATTACCTCTTTGTATTGATCTTAGATGGAGATACAGTATTTATAAACTTTGTTTTGAACTCTTGATCTAAATTGTTGAATAAGTTCTTAAGGCAATTCTTAAGTGCACATGCTCACTCCAAAATTGTGCATGGGTTATATAATATATCCCTCTCATGGTTCTACCAACAATGCTCATGGTTCCACTAATAATGCTCATGGTTCCACCAACAATGCTCATGGTGGTTTCATAGTTAGAGCTCATGGTTCCACCAACATTCCTCGTGGTTCCACCAACAATGCTCATGATTTCACCAATAATGCTCATGGCTCCATTGCTAGAGCTCATGGTTCCACTAACAATGCATCCATCACTGATGCTCATGGTTCCACCAACAATGCTCATGGTTCCAAAATAATGCTCATGGTTCCACCAACAATGCTCATGGTTCCACTAATAATGCTCATGGTTCCACCTACAATGCTCATGGTTCCATAAATATAGCTCATGGTTTCATAACTAAGCTCTTGGTTCCACCAATAGTGGTCATGGTTCCACCAACATTGCTCATGGTTCCATCAATAATGCTCATGGTTCCATCAACTATGGGCATTATTGGTGGAACCATGAGCATTATTGGTGGAACCAAGAGATATGTTTATGGAACCATGAACTCTAGCATTGTTGGTGGAACCATGCGCTCTAGCTATGGAACCATGAGCATTGTTGGTGGAACCATGAGCATAATATTATATAAGTAAAAAATATTATTTAGAAAATAGTTTTAATCAAATATTTATATTAAATCTATATTTATATTTGTAAAAGTGTTGATGGTAGAAACATGAGCTCTATTTATGGAACCATGAGCATCAGTGGTGGAACAATGAATAATTGTCCCAAGGTGGTGGAAACGGAGTGGAAACATGCAAGGAACCTTGAACCAAATTCATGGTAAATGAGTATTTTAGGGGTGGAACCATGAATAATGTAAACGGAATTATGGACAATTTTGATGGAACCATGAACAAAGCAGGTGGAACCATGTACAATGCATACAACACCATGTGTAGGAACCTTGAAGAATGTTGGTGGAACCGTGCATATGATTTGGTAAGTAATAAATACATGTCACGAGGCGGTGGAATCTTGATTAATGCATATGGAGCCTTGAACAAAGTTAGTGTTGATGAAACCATGAAAATATTTGGTGTAATCTTACATATTTGTTGGTTGAATCTCTAAAACAGATAATGGATCCATGAACATTGTTGGTGGAACCAAGAGCACTATTAGTGGAACCATGAGCTCTAGCTATGGAACCATGAGTAGTGTTGGAACCATGAGTAATGGTCACAAGGTGGTGGAACCATGCAAGGAACCTTGAACAAAATTCATGGTAAATGAGCATTTTAGGGGTGGAACCATGAAGAATGTAATTGCAACCATGGTCAATTTTGATGGAATCGTGAACAATGCAGGTGGAACCATGTGCATTTAAGGACCATGAATATCATAAGAATTATCTATGGACCATGAACCATTTGGTGAGCAACACATACATGGTCACGAGATATTTTTACATTAGCATTGTTGGTGGAACCATCTATTTATGGAACCATGAGGATGAATGGTGGAACCATGAGCATTGTTGGTGGAGCCAAGAGCTCTGTTTATGGAATCGTGAGCTCTATTTATGGACCATGAGCACTGATAGTAGAACCATGTGCTCTATGTATGGAACCATGAGCATTGGAGGTGGAACCATGAGTAATGTTTTTAAGGTGGTGGAACCATGCAAGGAACCATGCAAGGAACCTTAAACTAAATTCATGGGAAATGAGCATTTTAGGGGTGGAACCATGAAGAATGTAAATGGAACCATGGATAATTTTGATGTTAAAAATGCGAGAGGAACCATGTGCATTTAAGGATTGTGAATATCATTTAAGCATTATTTATGGACTAGGAATCATTTGGTTAATACCGCATACATGGTCACAAGATGGTGGATTCCTGAATAATGCATACATAACCTTGAAAAAAAACCATGGACATATTTAGTGGCAAAATTTTGCACATTTAGTGGTTGAATCTCAAGCGAAGCTAATCGATCCATGAACATTGTTGGTGGAACAATGAGATGTATTTATGGAACCATGAGAATTAATGGTGGAACCATGAGCTCTATTTATGGAATCATTAACATTATTGGTGGAACCATGAGCATTGTTGGTAGAACCATGAGCTCTATTTATGGAACCATGAACGCTGTTGATGGAACTATGAGCAATGATGGTAAAACCATGAGCTTTGTTTATGGAACCATGTGCATCGATGGTGGAACCATGAGTAACGGTCGTGAGGTGGTGGAACCATGAGCATTGTTGGTGGAACCATGAGCTCTACTTATGGAACCATGAGCATACTTGATGGAACCATGAGTAATGGGAAATGTGTTTGTGTATTGTCTAAGAAATCACAAATATTGTTCACTAAGTTACAGGGGATCACCATTGGTTCGTTAGACAATCGTGGCGAAGGAACGCGATATTTTCATTTAGGTTAATGAGGACAATGCACTTCAGATTACAGAGTTGATTCTCATGATTTTTAAATTCTCTAAGCTGGTGGACAATGTACTTCCATATAAATCTTTTATGATAATATAATGTGATGCTTCCATAAATAGAGCTCATGGTTCCACCACCTTGAACAAAATTAGTGTTGATGAAACCATGAATATATTTGGTGGTAGAATCTTGCATATTTGTTGGTCTAGTCTCCAACCAAGTTAGTGGATCCATGAACATTGTTGGTGGAACCATGATCTATATTTATGGAACCATGGGTATTCTTGGTGGAACCATGAGCATTAATGGGATCTATATTTATGGAACCATGTACATCAGTGGTGTAACCATGAGTAATGTTCACAAGATGGTGGAACCATGAGCATTATCGGTGGAACCATGAGCATTATTGGTGGAACCAAGAGCTCTATCATGGAACCATTATCTCTATATACATGGTTCCACCCGCATTGTCCATAGTTCCATCAAAATTCTCAATGGTTACATAATCATTCTGCATGGTCCCACCCCTAAAATGCTCATTTTCAATTAATTGTGTTCAATGTTCCACCATCCCGTGACCATTACTCATGGTTCCAACAATAATGTCCACGATTCCAAATATAATGCCCACAATTCCAACTATAATGCCCACGATTCCAACAATAATGCCCATCTATGGAACCATGGGCATTATTGGTGGAACCATGAGCATTATTGGTAGAACCAACATATCTGTGTTTATTGAACTGTGAGCTCTATTTATGGAACCATAAGCATTGTTAGTGGAAGCATGAGCATTGTTAGTGGAACCATGAGCATTATTGGTGGAACCATGAGCTCTAGTTATGTAACAATGAGCGTTGCTGGTGGAACCATCTAAGAAAAACCTAAGTCAAACGTTACAGTTGGAATAAGACATTTAAGACAACTGAAAAAAATATTGCAATAATGCTCATGGTTCCACCAATAAAGCCCATGGTTGATGGAACCATGAGCATTATTGATGGAACGATGAGTAATGTTGGTGGAACCATGAGGACTATTGGTGGAACCAAGAGCTTAGTTATGAAACCATGAGCTATATTTATGGAACCATGAGCATTGTAGGTTGAACCATGAGCTCTATTTATGGAACCATAAGCATTATTGGTGGAACCAAGAGCTCTAGCTATGGAACTATGAGCATTGTTGGTGCAACCATGAGCATTATTATTAGAACCATGAGCATTGTTGGTGGAACTATGAGAATTATTAGTGGAACCATGACCATTGTTGGTGGAACCGTGAGCACTATTAGTGGAACCATGAGCATTGTTGGTGGAACCATGAACATATTTTGTGTAATCTTGCATCTTTTTGGTTGAGTCTCCAATGAAGTCAATGGATCCATGAACATTGTTGGTGGAAACATGAACATTTATGGAGCCATGAGCATTATTACTGGAAACACGAGCATTATTGGTGGAACCATGCGCATTTATGGAACCATGAGCATTATTGGTGGAACCATGCACATTTATGGAACCATGAGCATTATGAAACCATGCACATTTATTGAAACATGTGCATTATTTATGGAACCATGCACATTTATGGAATCATGAACATTTTTGGTGGAACATTGAGCAATATTGGTGGGACCAACAGATTTGTTTATGGAACCATGAGCATTGTTGGTGGAACCATGGGATTCATTTGTGGAACCATGAGCTCTATTTATGGAACCATGAGCATTAGTGGTGGAACCATGAGTAATGGTCGCAAGGTGGTGGAACGCAAGGGACTTTGAACAAAATTCATGGTAAAAGAGATTTTTAGAGGTGGAACCATAAAGAATGTAAATGGAATCATGGACAATTTTGATGGAACCATGAACTCATGGTTCCACCAAAAATGCTCATGGTTCAACTAATATTGCTCATGGTTCCATAGCTAGAGCTCATGGTTCCAGTAGTAGTGCTCATGGTTCCACCAACAATGTTCATGGATCCATTAATAATGCTCATGATTACACCAACAATGCCCATGGTTCCACTAATGATGCTTATGGTTCCATAAATAGAGCTCATGGTTCCATAAACAAATCTCTTGGTTCCATCAATAATGCTCATGGGTCCATTAATAATGATCATGGTTGCATAGATGTGCATGGTTCTGAACAAACTCGTCATCCCTAGAAGAAATGAAGTGAGACTTATGAATACTACCCAGCATACCCAAAGCCACACAGAACAAATCAAACAAATCCTTGTAGTGCTCCCATGCTAACTTCAAACCACAACAAAAAATGAGAATGACATCCACGAATATTATGTGGGTGATGCAAAGCATGGATGAGAGCTTTAGGCCCATAATCTTCTTATCATTTTTGTTTTCCTCAATTAACCTACTCAAGCCTTCAATAATAAGAAGAAAAAGAAGCGGTGATAACGGACATCCTTATCAAAGGCCTTGTTGGTCTCCTATTTTGACTGTCCACTACAACATTTTCTAGCCTAAATCTTATGAAACCACATAATAGTCAGTTTTATTAATGTTGATTTGTACATGGTCATGCTTTTGAGGAGACCAACGTTGATAAGGTATGGTAAGTGATTTTTAATTACTTATTTCTTACTTTACCTTGTTTTATGTATAAAATTGAGCTTTTAAACCTCCATTTAAATATTTGGTCAACTTATGGGTCGTTGTTTCCTTTGTGCAGTGGTCTCAGTGCTCCAAGGGCGATTTCTGCTAGCTGAACCTGCGATTTGGGGATTCTGTCCACATTTGGGATGTCTCTTGAACTTTCATCGCCTTCCAGATATCTATGCAGATTTTTTAGGTGTTGTTTCAGGGATGTCCTTTGTTCGAGGAGCTGTTGTTTTCCCTCCTTAGTATTATGTGGATTTCAGGGGAGTCGAGCTCCCATCTTTGGCTCAGATATGCCGAGATAGTTGTAGGGTTGTTAGCTGTATCGACCCTTATTTCACGGTTGATTTTATTTTGTATCTTCAGTATAAAATGACTCTTGAAACCCTAAGTAAAGAGGAGGATACTCAAAGAAGACTGTAAACTCTATTTCATCAATATATCCAGTGTTTATCTTCTTTTAAATTTTTGACTTAAGACTGGAAGGCGTTGAGGGTAGGGCCCCCTTCAACACCAATCCCTGGTATTTTAGTATTGTGCATTTTACAGTAGCAGAGTAACGTTTTCTTCTTTTGACAATGTTTTCAGAAATATTAATGGTTTTGCTCATCTATGAATTGAAATCGAATGTATACCTGCAGGTCATTAGTTAATCTCACTTACATTTGATCTAGCGCAAGAATAGTTTCAGGAGTGGTCTATATTTAAAATCTCTTTTGGTTTTTAGTGTGAGTTGCTTATTAATGATTCCAGCAATGATGAACTGTGTGATAACTTTAATTTGACTTATTATAGAATCGATTGAATGAGATTGAGAGTAGATCGAAATTTCACCTTTCCTTTGCTGCCAACATTAAAGTGATCATTGAATGGTTATAGGATTGGTTTATAATTCCTTTTGTTCATCGAATTTGCAAGACTGTAGGGTGCTTTTATTATGTTGTGAACAACATTTGTAGTATTTGTAAATCTAGCAGAGGGTTTAAGACTTTAGTTCACAGAGAACCTAGGGTTTGTTAAATAATCTTTTGAGTGAGTGATTAGATAGGAGCTGAAGTTGTGCTGTTTGTTATTGAATGAAGTTTGGGACAGAGCTAGTTCATAATATTGTTTCCTAGCATCAACATTAGTTTCATGGTATATATATATGGACCAAAACAAGTGAATGTTTTCGTGCACAGCTCTAATATTTATTGGTGAACATTATCTGAATAACTTTGGCGTTCTCTTGTGTGCATTTGTATGCACAAACCATAAGCAGAGTATATTGAGATAACAACAACAAGCCAAGCTTTCTTTTGATAGGCTATGTATTGACAATTGAGAGTCAAGAGGTCATAGGTTTTACTTTAGCAATGATTCTAGAAGTGTTTGTGTGAATCTAAGCATTAGATTTGGTAGAGTTAATAATTGGAGTTTAGATATAAAACAAGGTTGTTAAGATCGACTGAGCATACTCATTTGACAGGTAAATTATTCCCTTAGTAGGCTGTTTGTTTTGAAAGTAAACCTTAGTTACTATAGCTTAAGATTGCTGTAGAGATTTTAGATTACTTTGGAATATTGTTGTAGATTAGTGTTTCCCTGGAAGATTAGTATTGTTTTGGAAATTACTATAGATTGTTGTAGGCTATATTGAGTTTGACAGTCAGTAAATTGATTTCCTTTTGTTTTAGAACAGACCTATGAGTCCTTAGCATAGATCATCCAGGACAGTGATAGTTTCATCTATTTCACTCTCGTTTGAAAGTAGACTAGAATTCCTATCAGCACGAGCATTAAAACTACCTTGCCTGCACATATAGTGTAGCAGCTCAAAGTTTACGTCCTCCGGTTGACAATTAAATCAAGGTGAATTAAGTAACATTAATTTTAACCAACGGGCCTCTCGAGCAGTTGAAAAACAACAAAGGAGACCCATTTACTAGAGTAGCTATGTTAGCTGAATAGATACGTCCTGTTATCCATCTTGTAACCTCATATATCTAGCATGAGCAATAATTCATGGAATATATCTATCTTTGAGCCCTTTCAACACACAGATCTTCTTAATTTTAATTTCCTCGACTCTAGTCTACACTCTTGTTATTGTGTCAAGAGATAACTAGCTTCAAGATGACTTTCCCAACTCCAACACATGAAAAATTGCATTGAATAGATCCAAACATTAGGCCAACTGATGTTCCATGAAATACAATGATATATGATGCTAAAAGTTAATTGTATTCCATGTCATGATGAATAATCACTAAATGGATTGTATGTCAAGAATGAGTGACAAAGAATACACATAGTATCTTATGTAACATCATTGAGCCAAAATTTATGATAATGATGCATGTTGATGTACACTTGTAACATCCCCCAGTAAATAAACATAATTATTTTTAATATTTTGAATTACTCTTTTATTTTTGTGAAATAAGATTGGATGGATCTGGAATTCGTCAATAAGTCCTTGTAGGACAGATGTAATTGAAAAAGATTTGATTTTAATAAAAAGAAAAATCAATGATGGGGGCAGCCACATTGAATGAGGAAATTATGAATATAAGAGTAGGGGACGAGGAAGAGAAACCTCGGGGACGAGACACCAGGTGCAAACATGTCGTTATGGAAATAGACATGCCCTAGAAAATACGGGGACATTGCGGGATGCGGGAATTCCACGAGGAATTGGCCGCTAATTGGAAAAATACCTAGGCAAAACAAAAACTATAAAAATAACCATATGCGAGGAGGCAGGATATTGCTTAGTATGTTGGAAAGCTTTCTATGGAAGCACTCTGTGTTAGGAAAACAAAAACAGATACTTGTTGCGTGAGCACTCTGTGTTAGACAAGTGAATTCTTGCTGGGAAACTAGAACTGAGGTAAGTTGTCACCGCTCTTGGCATGCATAGCTTAGCTCGGGGGTGATTGAAGACATAAATCAAATCTGGTCCAAATATATAGTTGGGTGGAATGTGGCTGTTCTTTTTTCATTCGGTTGGCTATACAACTAGGTCCGTTTAAATGTTTATTTTCCTTGAAGACTATTGAGCTTAGAATATATCTTTTTATGTGCATGGAATGTGATTGAATTATTTTATGGATTCTGCAAGAATACTTGGATGCTTTATAATCTTGTTATTAATACCCTGATGTAAAGGATGCCCTGTAGGTAGTGGAATGTTTGTCATCTTACTGGAATTCCTGCTTTTTACTTATAATCCCCTTTGCTTCTTGGAATTTATGAAAATAATGTATTGATCCCTTAAGAAAATCAACTTCGGTAACCTACAGTAAAATCCCCAAGTATGAGCTATGACTTAAGAAAAGCTAAGAAAAGTTATGAGACAGATGACTTATGGAAGGTTAAAATTCTTCGAGAAAGATAAGTACTTCCGCAATCCGCAATCTGCATTGTAGAAGCGGAAATGTGGAAGGAACTTATGTAAAGTAGTTAAGTACTTCCGCAATGCGGAAGCAGAAATGTAGAAGGAAATTATGTGAAAAGGTTAAGTACTTCCGCAATCCGCAATCCGCATTGCGGAAGCGGAAATGCAAAAGGAAAATTATGTAAAGTAAAATAATTCTCCAAGAAAGATAAGTATTTCCGCAATCTACATTGCAGAAGCGGAAATGCGAAAGGAACTTATGCAAAGAAGTTAAGTACTCCTGCAATCTGCAAATCGCAATGCAGAAGCGAAATTATGTGAAAATGTTAAGTACTTATGCAATCCGCATTGTGGAAGTACTTATTCTATAAGTTTAGTAAGCATTCTACTTAAGGAAATATGCACATCATGGTACTTTTATCATACCTTGAGGGTGAGTGTTGGTAGAAAACATCCACATGCATAAAACTATATTAAGTTATGATATTTGAACACATTGTAGTATCTTCCATTCTCACTGCAAGAAGCGAACTGGGCATTTACCACTCAATCGAGGTCATTCTCATGAAATAATCAAGAATGCAAAAATATGGAATGTAAATCTATTGACTGGTCTAAACATGAGTGAGAGATCCAATATTTATTCTTTTGTGATTTATTTTTAGAAGCATATTTAATATATACATTCAAACTATTAAGACATAACTTTTGCATACATTTAAAGGCTTTACTAAATTTTCTTTGAATTAATTCTCAAGTCAATCTCTCTATATGTATCTATGTATGTATTAAGTTTTTGACTTGGGTCTTACCCATGTTGATATATTTATTTCTTATTATTTTTTAAAATATTTTTTAAATGAAATTAATCAAATTAAATATAATGAAAATGACAAACTACCAAATGAACTTATCCAACATGAAATCCAGACATAAAACATCACTAAAGAAACCTACTTCGTATTTATAGATGTTATACATCTAGGATATAAATCAATAAAGCATTTCCAAATATCACTATAATTGAGTTATTAGAAACTGAAATAGCTAGTAAGAAATGCATTCAAACTAAGATGTTATTTTGTAAGCATTAGAACTACCCATTGCATTTAATGTCTTTTGAGAATTAAATATGGACAATTTGATGTTTTGAGGATTAAATGATGATGATGATGATGAATAGTGTCCTCTTAAAGAGACTTTGGTCTATAGGACCTTAAGAAGGATATTATTTGGTTTGCTTTAAAATTGTAATCCTATGCTTAAAAAGCTTGATGATCAGAAGCTCTCCTAGCTCATTATAGACATTAACTTTTTGAGGATTACAACATACCTACATAAATTTTATTGAACATGGAGAAGTATTTTGTATACATCTCACGTCATATGTATTTCATTCACATTGTTTTACTTGAAACTATTAAATTACCACCAATTTCATTTTGTATTAGCTTAATTTTTCCTACCAAATAAAATCCTAGTGTACTATATATGTATATTCAACATTCTTTTGTATTATTCATTTATAACTAAACATGAAACTTCAATGGAACTTGTGTGGTTATCATATTTAGAAATTGAAAAATATCTATGAAATTGGAAAGATATCTACACTTAAGATATAAAGATTTAGATTAATCAATATATGCTTTATCAAGGAACTATTTTCAAACACTATCTTGAAGAGACATGAGCATAAATAGGGATAAGACCTAGCTTTGTTGGTTGACATTTTTTTAAGAATGTTAATATAGTTTTTAAGTTAGAAGCAAAAAATAAAATGTAAATTTTAAATTATTTATAAAAAAAATTAAATTAAAAAATATCAAAACTCCAATTTTCAACTTTTATACTTTAATTTTCTTATACAAGATAAATTTTATTTTTTATATAAGCATAAATGACATTTTTTATTTATTTTTATATAAAATAAATTTTAATTTTTACGCAAGATCAATTTCAAAACATAATAACTTTTTATTTTTATTTTTATAGAAAATAAATTTTATTTTTTATATAAAATAAAGTCCAAATTATAAATGACATCATTTTATTAGATAATTTTTATTTTATAAATGACATTTTTATAAGCTATACGTGACATTTTCTCTGTTTTCTGTTTTAGTAGACACGGTGATTATGAAATGTAAAGATTTAGCATTCATATCATTCCCCCATCACAAGACGAGTTTCGTGGATGTCTACAAGGTATTAGTTTTCCAATTTCCAAAGACACAGACATCCCTCCTAGCTGAACCCGTTACATATTCTTATGGTATCCATGTTACACAATGTTTAAGAATATAAGTTTTGAGAGAATTATAGTTAATTTTGAGTTGGCTTTTATATCCCTGCGAAGGATTTTTGACATTTTTCCCAATTTCACTCTCCAAGATTTAAATCCCTGTTTTGAAAAAGAAGCACCCTAGCACTATAAGAAAAATCTAAGAGATAATGGCAATTTATCGTAAGCTTCGAAAAACTTGTCAACTACTTTGTCGAACCATACAACACGATCAAAAGATGAGAGATACATTCTGAGCTTTTCCTTCCCTTCCCTTTACGAGTGTTGTTGCATATTTGCTCACTCTATTGAATCAAGATCTTTGGAAATTTACTCTGCAAGGTGGTTAAAGAATTTTGTCTTATATCAAATAAAAAGCAAGATCGATTGTAATTATTTTGCAAGGGTGATTTTTCCAACCCCAACAAGGCCCATAATTCGTATAACTTTGGCCTTCTCACTTTCATGCTGCAATGGTACTCTAGTTTAAAAATATGTTAACTTTTCTCCAAGCCTTTTGGAAATTTGGACACATGCATCCTTCTTTTAACATTTCCCAACACTTCATCCACGATACTTTTGAGGAGTTGCTTTGCGTTGAATACAAGGGGAAGGTTGCATGGTTCGAGAGCTCTTCAAGGCAGTGCAAGACACATATCTTCACAGTAAAATAGTGAAATCAATCCAAACATAAAAATATTCACACTAAAACAGTGAAAGAAAACCAAACATAAAAAGTAGTTCATTAGAATATAGCTTTCCTTGTTCTGTTGAATTCACTGAATTATTTCACCCCTCAGGGCTAATCCACATCACTCGCTAATTCTTTCACTGAATTTTTTCAGCGCTAAGGGCTAATCTACATAGCTGGCTAGAGGATTGAAATTGAAACCTGAAACCCATGTTGCTACAAAGTCAAGAAAAGCTCGAATTTGATAGCATTTAAGAATTAAGCCGGCGAAGGCGGGTTTTCTCTATTTAAATTTAAAATTTTAAATGTAAATCTTCCCCAATCCATCGACCCACAAATCCATAACGTCGATTAAATTGACAACCATCTGGCAAGATCGCGGGGATCATCTAGCTGTAGATGCAAGCGTACATGCTAGGGAAATGAATTGATGGTTGTACGAAGCCACCGAACCCATGGGAAAGTAGATTTACCGGCCACCCGAAAATTGGGCTAGGACGATCATGGATGGATACCATATGCTCCGAAGCCATGGAGCCATAAAGGATGTCAGGTGGGTGTGAATGGATGCTATTGTATGGGTATGTGAATGTGAATGAATCCATTATAGGTGAATGCATGTAATATGGAAGCCTCTGACACCTGACAGGATCGCCTTAAAGACGAGTCTGTCCAGTAAATAAGGATCTCCCTGCTAGGATTTTGTTTGGTCAAATGCTACGATCAAGGTATTAAAGAATAAGATTTATAAACAACAAAGCCAAACTATGAAAAAATAAGATGCCGAAAGGAATTTAGAGTGTGCAACTCATCAATAAAGATACCAAATTTCAATATTGATTATGGTTCATTTAAAAGCAGTTAATATCGTTGCTACGAAAATGGCGCATTAACTGGCTAGGCACAAGCATCTATAAATTTTGAGGATTTCATATACAAGCTCATCTTTAATTCCACAGGATTGCAGATATACATAAGATTGCATTGATAAGTACAAAGAGGATGTGTTATTATATGAGTAGCGTGAGCGAAGGAGCAGAGCTGAAGGAACAGAGCTGAGAGAAGGAGCAACGTGAGTGTGAAGGAACAAAGTGTGAGAGAAGGGGCAGCGTGAGCGTGAAGGAGCAGAGGTGTGAGGCGTGAGGCGTGAGGAGCAGAGGCTTCATACAGGGGCAGAGGCTTCATTCAACGAAGAGCAGAGTGAGGGCAGTGTGAGGAGCAGGCATCCTGAAGGCAACAGGCAGGGTGAAGACATGGATTCACACTTGGCATCACCCATAACTAATAGCTTAGGTCAAGTGAAAATTTCCTCCTCGAGCAAAACAGGGAAGTGGGTTTGGGTTAATGCCAAGCAGGTGTATTTTAAAAAGGAGAGCTTCCCATCTGAAGTGGGAGGAGACAAGGAGAACATAGTTTCAAAGAAGGACTAACAAACAGACAAACAAGTCTTTATGGCAAAGAGGTGGTAGCAACAGGGGTAAAAGCAACACTGATCCTGCCCTATACAATCCCACATCCACACCTCTCACCTGGTCATATGATCTATGTGTACAAGAGCTACTCAATATCAAGAGGAGAGTGTAGGTTTTGGAAGTCAAAGAGCATGAGAGGGACCTTAAAATACATCTGTTAACAGTAGAAAATCAATGTTTAGCAGAATGCAACAAGGTTTTAAAAGGTCAAGCAGCATTGTTGCAAGAAGCTATTCTGGTAGGAAAGAATGAGTGGCAAGATATGAAGGCAGACTGGCAAAGAATGAAAGAATCGGCAGGGGAAGAGAGAGGGGTGTTGAATCATAAAACACCAATGTTGAAGGGAAAACAGATGAACAAACAAATAACTAGGGAATGAAAGTAAGAGAAGTAGAAAATGGAGGTTCCACCAAAAATTCCAGAACGTGGGAACAAGTTATTAGCAAGCATGCTTATATAGAAAAGGAAAAAGAAGCAAGCAACCAAGGAGACGTCAAACAAGGAAACAAAACCAAAGAAATACAAGTCAGAGCAACAAACATAATAATTAAAGGTGTAAGAGAGTATGGTAAGAACGAATGTACCCTAGAGCTTGCAAGTGACTTTCTAAAAGACAAGTTGAATTGGCAAGGCCAAATTTTCCAAGCATGGAGGGTGGGTAAACCCAGTGATGAGACAACCAGGCCCATAAAAGTCATCATGGCAAGTGCACGTGACGAGCAAACTCTTCTAATTAAGAAGCATCTTTTAAAGGGTTCTCGCTTTTTTCTAGAGGAAGACTTAACTATCATACAGCAAGAGGAAAGAAAAAAAGAGTTGTCAAAGGTCAGAGCAGCAAGAGATGAGGGAAAAAGAGCATGGTTATACAAAGACAAAGCTGTTATTGTTGTTTTTGGTCCTCCTAAAGCAAGACAACAAAACAATAATCAAGAAGTGATAGCAAATCCCTTAGCAAAAAATATCACAGCAAGTTCAGGATGGGCAAATCGGGGTGTAGACTCAACTTTGAGTCTTGTATGCCAAAGAAAATAGAAATCAAGGTCTACCCAGGTTCCCTTAAGCTTAATATGTTGGAACTGCAGAGGATACCCGTGGAGGCGTGGACTAGGGCTAGGACCTATTGCAGAAGATAGGGACATAATATGTCTCGTGGAAACACATGAACATGAAGGGTGCAAGACACCCCTTTTTGAAAATTATATGAAGCTGGTAGTATGGAACAAGGCAACAGAGAATGGAAAAGGTCACAGTGGTATCATGGTCTTAGTGAAGAAAAAGGTAGATCGTTGCATTCAACTAGAAAAAGAAGACTCAAATAAACAATTTATATGGTTTAAAATATTAGAAAATGGAAATGTCGTCAAAATTGCAACATGCTACTTCGCCCCACAAGTTTCAAAATTTACAAGAGGGGGCTCGACCATAAAGACCATTTTGCAGCATTAAAAAATGATATTGCGAAGTATTCTCAAGTAGGTGAAATCCTTCTAGTAGGAGATTTCAACGCCAGGACCGCAAGTGAACAAGCTAGCATTCTTTGTCAAATGGAAGATTGCAATCCTATTTGGCTTACACAAGAAAGAAATCATCAATGGACAAGAATTTCAAAAGACAACAAAAGCTGCAGTTTCTTTGGAGAACAGTGGCTTACCTTATGTGGAACTCTCAATTTAGTAATCTATAATGGTTTGCCTAGATGGTCAAACTCTGGTAATTTCACTTGTAATACCTACAATGGAGCAAGGGTGGTGGATTATGCAATTTGTTCGCATGGCCTATGCGAGAAAATGGAGGAAGTTATTATTGGAGAACAGCTCTGGGATTTAAAATCTAATCACAAACCAATCTATCTAAGTCTTTCTTAGACTGATAAGTAGCAGGTGGGGACAAAAAATCAGCACATTCAACAACCTTTTGCAAAGGGTAGAATTCTTTTGACTCAAGAGAATTGTAATGTATTTAGGAAGGCATTAGAGAGACTTTGTAAGAGGGAGGAAATTCTGTTCCAAGGCCTTAATAATCAGCAGCTAACTAATTTAATTCAAAGGGCACTCACAAAATGCAAAAGAGAAAAGAATAGGAAACGTGAAACAAATTGCTTTCCACTAAATGCTTGGTTCGACGAGGAGTGCAAAAAAGCAAGGAGAAGGTGGAGAGATTCAATCTGGAAAAAAAGAGACTTAAAAAGCCACAAGCAGATTATAAGGAAGAAAAAAAATTGATTTCATGGTCTCAAGGAGGGAAGAGCTAATCTTCCTTGGGAAAAACAACCCCAAACTATTTTGGAAGGAACTTCAAGTGAGCAAGAAGCAAACTGAAAACAATATTATAGCGGACCAGTAGCTTGAGTATGCAAGGCAACTCTATGAGCAGAATCCTAAGGTTGAACCCCCTCCCCCGTTAGTCAACACTGCCACCATTACTAAGCTTTTCACCGTGCAAGAGATTGAGGTGGGTATTAAGAAGTTGGGTGTTGGAAAATCCAAAGATTTAGTAGAACTTCAAGTTGAATATATAAAGCGGGGTTCAAAAGCTCTTGCACCTCACATTACAGGAATCTTCCATAACATCATTCAGCAGGGTTTCCCTACAGATTGGACAACTAACTTCGCAATTCCTCTTTTCAAGAGCGGGGATGTCAACGATCCCTACAATTATAGGACCATAATGATAAACCCCTTGTTTGCAAAGCTATTTGGAAGCATGCTAGAAAATAGAATTAGAAAGTTGGCGGAAGAAAGGGACAAGCGTGCTAAAGGACAAGGAGGTTTTAGACCTAAACATTCCATGGTGGACCATGGTATTACTTTAAGGCACATCATTGAAAAAGTGTGGGAGAAAAAAAAGGGAAGCCTTTTGTTGCTTTGTCGATTTCAAAAAAGATTTTGACACGGTTCCCAGGGATAAACTATGGCACAGAATGGAGGAACTTGGGGTTCTTATACATAATAGAGCACCTGTTCACAGGCTATATGAGGAGGTCAAAGTCAAAATCAGAACATCAGATGGTATCTCCGAAAGTTGCATAAGAGATATTGGGGTCAAGCAAGGGTGCCCATTATCCCCTACCCTTTTTGGCTTATATATTGACAAACTTGAAGAGTGGTTAAACCTAGAGGGTGGGGATGGCGTCCTCATGGGCGAGTATGTGATGAGGCTTCTTTTGTATTCAGATGACCTTATTTCGATTGCTAAGTCTGCTCTTGGCTTGCAAGAGCACTTGATTTCCCTTGAGCACTTTTGTAGAACAGTTGGGATGCAAGTAAATACTATAAAGATGAAAGTGGTAGTTTTTTCTAGCAAAAGAAAACATAAGCATCATAAGTTCTACTTTGAAGATAATACCCTTGAAGTAGTGGAAGATTACAAGTACCTCGGAATCGACTTCAACAAAAGTTTGAGTTGGGAAGGATGCAGGAAAAAAAGTTCTCTGGGAGGTTGGAAAGCGTTTTATGCTTTCCAAAATAGGTGCAGAGAGGCAGAGTTATGGGACTGGAAAACTATGCAAACCCTTTTTGGGCTCTTAGTGATCCTGGTTGTTCTCTATGGTTGTGAAGTTTGGGCCAGCAGTACCTTTGACTTACAGTGGAAGCAAATAGAAAAGATTCAAAAACACATGATCACAAGCAAGTTCAAAATTAAGAGTTCAGTGCCATACGAAATCATGCTAAGTGAAATGGGGGTGGCTTCTATTGAAGCAATCGCTATGGTGAGACTCGTAATATATCTGAAAAGAGTTGAGCAAATGGAAGAAGGTAGATGGCCTAAGGTTATCTTCAATGAGATATTATGCAAAATAAAGAAGACTTGAATGTGGCAAAATATTAAATGGCTTAGCCGGTGGGATATGTGCTTGAGCACGTGTCCTACGAATAGTAAAGAAATAAAGGATTTTGTTATCAATAATTTCCACAAGCAAACTTGGGATAAAGAGCTAGGGAGAAAGAGAAAGTATTATATTGAAGAGTTTAACCCTACCTACAATCAGCATCAAAAGGCATACATAGGGGCCAATATACCTTGGAAAGCCAAAATTCTCATTGCTCAATTAAGAACTAATTCCCATCAACTCTGTTGTGAGACCGGGTGCTAGAAAAGGCCAAAAGAAGCTTGGGTAGAAAGAGTGTATTTTTTGCACCGCTGGTAAGGTGGAGACAGAAAAACACTTCATTTTAGAGTGTGAAGCCTTTAAGGACAATAGGGACAGGTACGCAAATGTCTTGGCAGATAAATCTTGGGACGATTTATTTAACGACGGGACTGTGGAAAAATTGGAGACGCTCATCATCAATTGAACAGACAAAGGATTGAATTGCAGAAAACAACGTGCGAGTTGGTTTGTCCCATAGGCTTTTCTTAGCCTCGCAGACGTTAAAATATTTCCTTCCTTCCTTCCTATGAAGATAAAAGTAGAAATATGAGCATGTTATAAAGGATCTGTTTCACCATATAATGGATATTTTTCCAATGCATTACTGTAGTTCAAATTTATGCTGGATAAATGCCACGTACAACCGTTAAAGGAGAGGTCTCAGCAGAATAGAAGACATTTTGTTTCTATATTTTGTTTTCAATTCTGTAAGATATTGGTTTACAGAAAGATGAGACACTGCTGGGGAGAGGTCTCTACATCTCTACAGAAGCACAGAAACTTTGTTTTCTGTATTTTTGTTTTTTATTTTGTAAACTTAAAAAGAAGGGGGGGAGGACTTTATCTTCTTCTGCACTTATTATTCTTTGGTAAACGTTGTTTTTCTGAAAGAAATAGTTATGGAGATTTCACTTTTGTTATCAGATCGTAAACAATGAATGAATTTGAAATCTATTTTGTAAGCTTTCCATAAGTTTTCTTTGTTTTCTTTGTTGAGTGATGCAAATCGATTGCTTGTTCTTATTATGATTATTTTTAATTAAATTAAGTAGACCTTTGGACTTGGTTCTAAGTTATGCTTGATTTTCTTATCATTATGTTTCTTTTGAATTTTATTTCAAAAGATTGTGATGATTTTATATTTCAATCTATTAACAAAAAATGGTTTAGATTTGCATATTTAAAGCCTCTAATAATTTTCATGATTTTACTCTGTTAATTAGCAAAATCTTTAAAGATTATTTCAAATGTCATATTTCTATTGTAGATTTACTTCTCAATTGAAATTATTGCATATTTAACTTATATATGAAAATTGAATCAGTATTAGTTTAATCATGTTCCTATGCAGGGTAGCATAGGATAGAAATAGATTAGTTTAATTTTTAGTTTTAAAATTAAACGTTTGTTAATGGAAAACTACATTTTTATCTAGACTTTCCTCAAGAGAGCAAAACATAAAGTCAAATTAGGCATAGTTAGTTAAATTTGATTTAATTGTTATTACATAGACATAATTTTATCAATAGTTTAGTTTAATTTATAGATTAATATTCATGTTTAATTTTAATAGCTTTAGTTGTGTTAATTGAAATTTAGTAGCATTAATTAATTTAGATTACACTTTTCTAGGATTAAGTTTAGTTAACTCTCCTTAAGAGAGTTAAAACCTAGAGGCAACGAGGCCTTTGTTCCCATGAGTGTTAGCCATACTAAACATATCGGGGGTTGCTTTAAGCACCTTGTATGGGTTGATTCTCCATAGTTGTCCTAGTTCATAAAATCCGACCAACAGAATGATGAGTTAAGACAGTTTTAATTATCATGATTAATAAATAGCACTGAGGAGTGATGTTAATGATGCCTTATGATGATTTGATTAAGTTCAATGTCATTTATTTGCTTCTCACAGGTGCCAACACTCCATCACCCCCGATGGTGAATTATAACCCTTCGCATGCGACGATAGCGTTAGAGGCTCTCGGTATGATTTCCTGAACTATGTAGGACGATGAGAAGACGGGTTTGGAGATGGCGTATAAGGAAAATTGTGTCATCATTAAGATTCCAATTAGATACATTATGATTTGGAATGCATCTGCTTGCAGATGGTGGAGGCTAATAATCAACTCGTGAATTGAGAGCAGGTGGATTCATACAATAAATATTGAGGATTGCAAGAATTGCAAAAGTTGGCTCTCATTTTTCCTCTGTCATTCTCTTGAGTGGTATTTTGAGTCAGAGGTATCATTCTGGAAACCGATGGATGTTGTTTTCAAGAAATTTGGTTAATATTGAGTTTGATTCAAATCAGTTAGGGGTTATTTGGACGGAGGTGAGCCGGTCCTGGGAGTTATAATCGGCGCTTCTAGTGGCTGAAGGAGCTCGCTGCACCTGGAGGCGTTTCTTGCTTAGCGAAGGCATTGTTTCGAATCTCAATTTCTCAAGGACGCACTCGGTTAAGCCCTCGTCTAAAGGAAAATCGTTTATTTTGTTTAACTTCGTTCCTGCTTATGTTATTGTCTACTTTCATTTTCTCATTACCCTTGAGCCCTCCTGCTACTTAAATTCGATAGTCTTTTCAGTGGACTGAAGGTGAACTTGTCCTCTCTCTTGCTTTGTTTCTGCCACCGCTTCGAGCCCCTTCATTCCTTCATTGGCTCTACTTTGCACCACATACCATGTCATTGTGTAAGCGCTCCAGCACTCCCTAGCCTAGCTCCTCCGTTTCCCCTAACAAGGCAATGAGAAGCATTGTTCACTCATCTCGTCTCTACAGGAATTCGATTCCTGACCCTATTAAAGAGGAAATTGAAGAAACAGAAAGTGAGGCTCAGCTCACTAGGAATTGCATAACTAATCAAGAAGTGAAAGAGGAATTTGAGGCTCTGATACCTGATCCTGGCTATTCAAGAGGTAGAACCTCTCTCCATCTGAAAACTATGGACTATTTTTGGCAGTAGAAGTATGTTCTTGGTTGAGCTCTTGTGGATAGAGAGGAAGTGCATGAAGCTATTCTCCTGAAATTGGATGAATTATCCAGTAATATGCAGCAGATTGCCAATCACCTAGGCATCAAATTGGATGACTCAACCCCTGTGGACTCTGATATTAAGCCGGATATTACCTAAGTCTCTTTTCAGTTTATGCTTACTTTTATTTTCCCATGAATACTTGCAAACATTTTGTAGTAAGGGATTCTTAAACTAAATGGTTTTGTCTGGTTTCGTTTAGAGGCATACTTTATTTTTGGAAACAATGAGCATGTTTTCCCTTTGTATGTTACTTTCTTTTTTTGTAAATCGTTTCGTTTGGAAGGCAATAGAATGTACTGTCTTATTTACAAAAAGATATTTACATCTAAGAGATGCTAAGTGGTTGATGAACTAAGATATTAGACTCCTAAAGAAAATTCCATATGTGAATTAAGTACCTATGCTATAGTGAATGGATTATGCCATTTATATTTAGTTGACTTAATTATGAAAATGTGTTGCAAGACACATTGTCATTCACTATATTATAATTAGTTGAAAGCTTGAATCTATATTATGTTGTATAGAGGAAATTTTTATTTAGATTTGATATGAAAAAAATGAATGTCTGAGTCATATTGACTACTATAAATTTAAACACTATCATACTAAGCAAGGAGAAAAGGGTTTCCTTGTTGGAAATGTTCTTACAAAGTTGAATTTTAATTTGCATGCCATTGCAATTGATGAAATGTTATACCAACACAACCCTAGTTTTGTTGTTGGTATTAATGTACACTACATGGACTATGTACATACAACAACTTTCATAGAAACTACACCTTTATAAGTTCTTTTGGTTAGGAACATTGTTGATATAATAAATGTTTCCATATGATTTTATCATATGGGTGTTAACATGACGTAGTACATAAAGTGATATAGACCAGGATTGGTACATGGTTTTTAATCTAAAAGCATCATTATAATGATGGATTCATGTTGATTTATTTTTCTTCTCGATCCAATAATAAAATTCATTATTCAAGTTCTCATTTTCACTCCAAAAGTGTAAAAGGATATAATAATCCTATTAGAAAGTGCCTTGCTACAAGTTTTTATAGGAAGTCCAGTTTGATGCCTAAATCCATTTGGATTTGTGGAAGGAAGGTTGATTAAATAAATTGATTTATTTCACACATCCTAAGTTTTCAAAAATTGACCCCTAATTGTAAAAATTACATTATGTTATTGACCAAAATCCTAGTCCAAGAAATCATTGATTAAAAGAAGCTTTAGACCATATAATCATGGGAAAGAAGTGCCTTTAGTTGTAATTTGACAAGCCTACACAACTCCACAAATCTTGAATGGATACTATTCACTATAAAATTCATATAAATATACAATTTATGACCTTTGGCTCTGTCTTCCAAAAGGCACGTTATTCTCTTATGACTCTTCATATTACCTTATGAATCATCAAATAATAATAACTACAATATTTACAATTGAACCATAATCCCTAGGATTAGGTTTCTAACTTCCCCCCCTTAATATGAAGGGGTTAGTGAGTTCAAGCATCTTTCTAAAATTTTCAAGTTTAATCTATTCCAAAAGTTTTGGTGAGGATGTCTGTGATTTTCTCTTACACATAATTATTTTGGTGATTAAAAAATAATCAAATAACCTAAAATAGATATCCCTGAGTACAAAAACTAAAAAACTCATTAGATTTGAATTCACCTTCATTATACATCCAAATATCCTTAGCATGACTTCACCAGATTCTTTATTTCACAACAGTTGACATAAAGAATTTGAACTCAACAAAACCATGCAATTGATCGCTTACGAGAAAATAAGCGCACACGTATAAAAATAATTTACAAACAATATATAATTTTGAATTCAGTTGTCACTAGTGTTTCCTTGAAAGGAGGATGTATATAATAATCACTATGAAGATCTACAATACTGCAACAACCTTTTGAATTTTGAATTTAGTTGTCGCTAGTGTTTCCTTTCCGCAACCCCAATCTTTCTGCAGTCCAATCTTTCTGCAAATCAACATTTCCGCAAACTACCCATCTGCAATTGCGGAATTGCGAGTCAGGCTTCCGCAACATTTCTTCCGCGGTTTATTTTTTCTGCCGCTTTAACAAACTCTTACCTTGGCCTTGCGGAACCCATTCTTGACCGTTGATCTCTTGTGGATTCTTCCATATCCGTTGATCTGTGATCAGTGTGGGATTTTGCTTTACTTTGTGGACCTCTTATCTCCCGCACACGTTCTCTTTGTGAATTATTTCCCTAGTGTCGATATTACCCAATCACGATCCTGACCCTTCGTGATTGCTCCTTCTTGAATTGTTGACTTTATGATTAGATCTTGAGCAACTTTCTATTGTGGAATTGGTCTCATTCGTTGATCTGCTTCTACTGTATTCTCAGCCAACCATCCATACCTACACATACGTAAACACCCAGTCATCTGCAGAGATGATGAAATTTCTCTAACTATCTGAATTCGCATTTGATTGATCAGAGAATCAATCAATCAAGATCATTCTCAATTTTATTCTATTCCCATACACGAATATCCATCTTTTAGCAATTATTCATCTATAATTCACAGAAAAAATATGTTCATTCACATATCACACCTATATCCATTCACATATAGAGATATCGAGAGAATTTCTCTTCCATTGATCATTTAACATAATTCCTACCATTTACAAAGAGACACGCACAATTGTCTTTTTGCATTCAATCGTAAGAACCGTAGATATTTACAATTTGTTACAGAACCTATGTTCTGAACCTTGTAGGTCTAAGACTAACAAGATCATCTATCTTGGCATGATTTCTTCTTGATTGTCCACACACTTATGCCTCGTAGGCTCACATACATATATACAATTTGTTTCATGAACCAAATCTGGTTCAGATCCAAGAATAGTGAAATAGTGAAATAGGCAAGCTGAGAAAATATGTTGGCCTAGTACATTTGGTTGCTCCATAAAAAATGGTTGAATGAGTGAAGGTGCTTATGTCATTCAACCAACTAGATGAAAGGATGGTGCAGGCTACAAATTGCCAGTCCTTGAATGTATGTATGAACTTTTTAGGAAATGCATGCTCCAACTGCAAAAAAAGAGAACAAGTTAGTCGTGCACATAAATATGTTGATGGTATTTGAAACTATTGGAAGAACAGAACAAGTTGAGAGAATGGAAACCTAATAAACTAGTTTAGCTCAAGTATTCGTCCTAAGTCACATGATGTCCACAAATATACTACATCTAGGTAAAACAAGTTAAAATTGCAGTATCAACGATTTAAGGATGCTAACATTACTTAATTCCAACAAAAGATTTTGCTAATATTAAATACTTTAAAGTAATTTACCTTGAGAAGAGATCATACGTTCAAGTCCATAATTAATTGAAGGGTTGGAATCTCTGAATTGGTTGGTATGTCTAGATCACTAGAAAAAGTACTTGCATCATATTTTAAACATGTTTGATGTTATTTAACTGTTGTATAACATGATTAGTCCACATATAATGTGGGACAATCATGAATTTTTTAGGAACCACTGTTTTACTTCCATTTGGAAGCATAAAGTTGCTCCCGACAATATTGTCATTAAATAATCAAACCCTGCAGCTTTTAACATTGCCAGATGTGGATCCTTCAGTTGTAACAATAAAAAATTAACGTTTTTTTCAATTGCATTAAAGATAAGTATATATATTGTATTTCACGTAAGACAATACAAGCTATAAAATTTAAATACTAATATTGCGTAGAACAGAGTGTTGCACATCACATGCATGCTCCAAATCCCTTTGTTGCCGAGAAGTTGATTCCCACTATTCATTCATGTTTCTTTCTTTGCATGAATTCATCCAACCTTTTCAAACTATGGTTTATCTTTTCTTGATTTTAAATCACGACCACATTTCTTTTTTTTATTGATTGGACTCAAAAAACTACGTCGTCTCTTGGTAGTGATATTGGATGGAGTTATAATACTGAAAAACATTTTATTGAACTCTTGGTGAGCATTGGCTGCCAAGTTTCTCAGTGCACATGTCTACTCCAAATTAGTAGGCACTATGGATGATAAACCCCTCAATTCTTCACGAAATGGTGAAATAACAAATTTCATTTCATCATCCTCAAGTAAGGCACTATGTGATGTTACAATGATTGATTCAACGTGATGTGAGAAATTCTCTATATCATCAGTTTTTGTTTCAATGTAACAATTGATATTGGGAGGAGAATTAAAGCAAAATGGAAGCTCTGGTTCATTTTCTAGGCTCCTTACAGGTGTTTCATTTAAATCAACTAAAATTCTAGGCCTTTCGGCAATAGAATTAGAGAGATTTGACAATGTATGATCTCCTAAAACATTGTTACTCACTAGCATCTCAACTTTCAACACATGTTTACAAACATTTCCATTTAGGGCCCAATTACAATTACAAAAGTGTAGAGTTGACCATTTATAGATGACATTATACCAAGTGTCACGACTATCTTTATTTTGGCTAGGAAGCCGATATTCATTGTTACTTTTATCAATAGACACAGTGTTCACTTGGAATTTGATTTGCTATGGACTTAGAAGCATTCAATTGTTTCTCGGAGTTTCTAGGTCGCACAAACCCAGCCTCTTTTAAACCTTGCATATGGATGTAATATAGTTCAACCATAGTCAACAACACATAAACTAGCCAATCAACTCGTCTATGGCATGCATTGCTCTTCTCGCATAGGTACATTTGTTTTATATACCCATGGTAAGATTCAATTGTATTATTTGTGTCTTGATTGGAATGTGGAAAACTTATATACACTTTTGCCCACATATTTGGAAAAAACTATATACATTAGATAGGAAGTAATAACAAAAATTATGACATCGTAGAATATAGTCATAAAAATCAACTTCAAAAAAACTTACATATTTTATCGTTGGCTAACCAAGTGGTTCTAAAACACTCTAGAAACCTCTTATGTTCACTGAATTCATCAAGAAACCTTACAACTGCATGTTGTACAAATCCATCATCTTGACATGAATGCATAATGTCTCCTAAGGCACGAAAGATGCAGATTTTGTTTTCCCTTCCTTTAACTTTATTTCCAACATTCTTCAACCACGCTTGATGGAGATGCCATACACAATAATATTGAACAGTTTGTTCAAGTCCTGAAATAATGTAACATTAAAATATGATATATGTAAACATCATTGTTGCCTTTGAAAAAATTAACATGTCACCTTAATGCCCCAATTTATGCTGCATCATCATCTGTGATGAAAGCTTGTACATGCAAATCGCGACGTTCTTTTATTCTGATTGCAAATAATGACAACATCCATCTACAAAGATAATTTGTAGTATTACGCATGAAATCACCCAAGCTACTGGAATCTCATTGCGGTGTTCGTCGAAAACCATTAAAGTGTAGAGTTGATACTACATTGTAACAAACAATACATGATCACAAGTATATATAATACATGCAATGAAGTGAATAGAATTTATGAGATATATGTATTCACCCCATACTTGTTTGTGTTGAAGGTGGAGTCCATTGATATGATATTATTGTGTGTGTTTAACCATCATCGACCGCATCCACCTTGTTTGTATACCTATGATAAAAGAGATGTTTTGAACATCCTGTTTTTGGTAGAAAAAAAAGCTTCCAAGGCACTCATTGAACCAACATTCCACACTCTTTGGATCACTTTCATCCTTCACATAATCTCACATTTTCATACCATTGTAAATGTTTAAGATGTCTTGTCTTGTCATAAATGCATCTCGAGATACCCCTGTGAACAACTCACCAAACCTATGCTTCACATCATAGATGACTTGGTCCCATATCATTGAAACATTAAAACCCTTTTGAATCAAATCTTGGACACTAGCTCGTATATCCTCAGTTAAATGTGGTGCATGATTGATTTTTTGAGGCCTTCCCACTCCATCATTTCCATGACAGACAACATTGCGTTTATCATGTGGTATATATTATAACAACGTCATTTGTTCTAAGATAAAGTCGTCGTACAATGAAGTGACATTGGCAACCAACTTTAATACTTTCACGTGGAAGACATTTTTTTGTTGGTTGTTCTACCGCACTCATAGCAATGGTCTGTGCGGATTGCGGACCATATGCACACCAATAACTATAAATGAAGAATTTACAACAAATTAGATAAAATATTTATGCATATTTGACATATTGAACTTTAAACCAAAATCTTATACATATATTGGAAAAAATGTATAGAGACTCACATAGCATACTCTAGATATGTTCCAAAGTTAGCCCCTCTGATATCCTCCTTGTTTATACTTCTAGTTTTAACAACAAATTGAGTAAGTGCACCTTCCCTTGATTGCTCCCCACTTATAAAGTCCTCAACTCGACAATATGGAATAACTGGGATTTGGTCCCTCCAAACACCTATCCATGTCAAGTCTTCTGCTAAAAATTCCATCATATCCTTTGGGTCTTCGACATCCAACTCATTGATAGTCTTCCACTTGGCCATTCTTCAAATCCCTATACAAACAACATTGAAAATAATTTGGTGTAGCCATTCTTAAATCCAGAGCTAGCGACGCTATCAACCATGAAAGGGATCAAACCCTTTGAGTTGTAGACATTTTTTCAAGGTTTGCATTATTAAAAAGATTTACACCAATGATATCATATTAACACTCTTAGGGGGGGTTCTAAATAATATAGACAATGATGTGCCAATGATAAAATATTCACAATCTTAGGGTGGGGGAGGGGGGGGGTTTCTCAATGATATAGACAATGATCCACAGCCATTCAAAGATCCACAAAGCCCACAATAGACGAAAACCATGACATGACAGAGAAGAATAAAACCATGTTGCTTATTCAAAGTCTGATAACAAATTATTAGAGCTAGGTATTTCGCTTCATCAAAACATGAGTTTATAGCTAGACATGAGTTTACAATAACATCAAAACACCAAGCTCCCAGGACAACCATCATAAATCTCTAACACCAATTATAGCTTTCCCTAAATAGCTCTGCAAATCGATCAAAACAAATAAAACAAGAAATACAGACACCAATGAAATACATGTAAGGTTGATGCTGGAGTATTGTGGGTTGGCTTGCACATAGCTCTTCGAGGAAACCCGAACTAGTTGAAGGCAGAAGGAAGACCTGGACCAAGGGACTAGGCGTCGAGCAAATGTAAAGCGAACTGTGAACATGGGCGAACAAGGGCCATCGAGGAGATATTGCTCGATATTCCAAAATCTGCATTGATGGAGGTTGATGGCTAGCTTAGAGATGGGATGTGCATGGGGCAAGATTGTTGCACACAAAACAAAATGGGAGTGGGACCCATCACGTGATGGAATGAAGAAGGGTGTCGCTGGCGGGAGCCAACCCCTCGGTCGCTGACTTGTCAGGTGTTCGCGGCGATGGGGTATGGTGCATGGCTCATCCGACATGAATGCTCACCGATGGGGTATGGTGCATGGGCACCAAGTTCGCATGCCCTATGGAGTATGGTGCATGGGCGACAAGTTCACATGCCGGATGGGGTATGGGGTATGGGTACGAGGTATGGCTCCATGGGGTATGGGGTAAGCCCTCGTGTGGGTAGGGCGTCGTGCGAGTAGCCTGGCACGAGCCTTAAAGGCTCTGCCGTAGGTTGGATATTGCTCGCCTTAACATCTATCCCTTAAATATGCCGCTTATTATGAAAGTTAGGGCCCAAAAGCATTCCCACCAAGATTTATGGCTGCGCTCCCAAGGCCTATTATTTCCATTATCTAACATTTATGGTCTATTTAAGAAAATATATCCAAGGGAATGATACAACTTATATTGAGTTAGAGAAATGTAACAAGGACTAATATACGAATGCAAGGGCATTTACTCTCCCAGCCTCTCCTTGAGGCCAATGCAGATACCCTTGTGATTCCATTGCTTAACTTCTCCACAAGTTTTACTTTATTTTTAGGTTATTCCCAACTTCTAACCAATGTGAGTGCTGGTCCTAAACAATAATCAATCATAAAACAATTAAATGACAACACAATTGAGATTCAGCCATAACCAACTAATAATAATTCTAATATTATTAGGATTATTGCATCAATGTGCTCACTATATGTTCTAGGTTACTATGCAAAATTTTGGGGACGGGGCATCCTTGCCACCCAGATCTGAAAAACTGAAGGGTGTATTATTTGGGTTGTTATTGTTTGTTTTTTATTGAATATCTCTCAGTTGTTTAATTGGACTAAATTCTAATTGGCATTACTAGATGATTGATTGTGGTTAACATTAGTTTCAATCTATATGGACGTGGTAATAAAAAAACCATACCTGCATTCTCTTGAATCTAGGAGCACCTAAACCATAACATAAAACACAATGGGAAGCTAAGCTATGGAACACTAACGGTCCATGAACTGGACTTTTGTAGAAATAGGGAGGTGTTGATCCTTGAGATAGACCTAATGACCCATAGACATGGATGTCCCCAATATAGTAGGGATGCACAAATGTCCATCAATTGTCTCAAGGACCTCTAGACATCCCCTATCCCTCTTGGCCCCCATGTAGCACTAGTTCTCCAAAAACAAAAATATTTACTCAGAGGTTCACAATTCTAACCATGATAAATATTATCTTTGCAGTTTGTGTCAGAGAACTATGTAGTATGTTTTTGTAAAGAAAAATAATGACAGCAACAATTTTGACTCCCGTGTTTGGTAGGCTCTTGACCCGTGTATCTATTTTTTTAATGGCATTTTAATATCCATTTAAACAAAAGTGTATTGAACCTTTTATCTATGAATTGTGACTCCTATTAAGTTGTAATAATGTTTTATGTTTTAAAAAAAATTACTTAAAATTTTTCAATCTATTATGCCGATCCCCATAGAAATTTGGGGATACCCTCCAGCAGTCCCTGAAATACATTCCCTCGTCCTCGAGACTTGATGCAACATAGAAGAAATCTAGCAGAATAATAAGTACAAAATGCCACAATCATTTTCATAATTTTGGAAGTACAATAACACAGCTAAGAAATACACCCTGCGTAAGCCAATTGAACGTACACGAGGCATGAGAGAACGCTGAGAAAAAATCAAATTTGACCGGCTTATTTGACATATTTGTAGTTACATCCCAAAAATGTTACTAGTCTCATTTTTGTTATCCCATACCTCCCAAGTGAATTAAAAGAATCATCACTTCTCATATTTTATTTAATACGAAAGCTTCAAGAGTTGAAGGACTTAGTATTTGCTTTCTATAATAGTGCAAATTAAAATTGAATAAGGCTATGCAAGCTACATGGACTTCCAATGTCTGAAGGAACAATAGTAAGAATAACTAAGCAATTTGCAACCTTATTTTATGTAAAACTAGCATTAGGAAATCGTCCAAACATGCTCGACCAATCATAACAGTCCGTTTCCTTCTTGCAGGTTTCTGCCATATTGATATAAGTAACATTGGAGATTCATCGCAAAAGAAAACATATTAAATAGTGGAAGAGAGATACCACTAAAGAGATCATTTGAAGGGAGTAAACAACTTAATCAAGCATTAGCAATGAGCTAGTTGGCGTTTACAACAGAGCTGTATAGATTACATAATCATGAATAAGACAAATGCCATGCCAGCATTTTTCTAGTCATACTATAGGCTACTTGAGAAGTGAGTGCAGAATCAATCTGCAATTTGTCCTTTCTATGTTTTCAAGGGTGCCTTTTTTTCTCTGTCAGCGATTCGAGCAGGACCCGTTGTATGTGACTTAAAACGCCCTCTACCTTCTTCTTCCTTTTCCTGTATTGCAGATAGAAAGTATGTTAATGCATGCCTGTCTACCTGCCTAGTAATTCATGCTTGTATAAAAAAAACATTCATTTATGTATTCTACATGCCAATAAAACATAAAAATGCTGGAAATTTCCCTGATGCTATATTTTAAGGTTTGGCAGTAAAAAATTCTTAGAAAATCACTTTTTACTGGTAATCAGTTTAACTACAGAACATTTCCGTACTCGGGGAATGGAAACAACAATTTTTTGTTCAATAATGTGGATCCCTCCTTTTCATATTCTCTCTAGTTGGATATGCACCAAAAAAAATTACTGTACACAAAACAGTAACTCTTGTAAAATAGGATTTGTCAAAAGACAAATGATACTATACTGAAGAGAGATGATGATACAATAATCATAATAGCAGTTATATATACAGTAGCATCTTTCTATACAGCATTTCCAATCAACAAATGTTTCCAACTGGGTTTTTTTACCTACTTTTCAGCAACATAATAATTTATTTTACGAGCTGCTTACTTTTCTCACGTTAACTAAAATATTCTTTCTGGAGTGAGTAGTGACCTCTGTTTGGGCATAATTCTAGGTATAGATTATGCATAGACAGTGGCACAATCCAGTGTTCCATGCCACAGAATGGACATTGTAATCAACCATAATCTGTTTAGCTATTGTTATTATCAAGCTTGAGGGCTGACAGCTACCTTGATCTCATTTTTCACATCCAGATTCCAATTAAATGTTATCCAACTTAATAATGCTAGAGAAGGCCAAGAATTCTATGCATTCATTGTTGAGATGAGTTGACAGGAGTAAACAACTTAATCAAGCATTCCTAGTGAGCTGGATAGGTCCTGAATTAGTGAAAAGGATAGTCATACAAGAAATACCTAATAATATTAGGATAACATTAGTTTCAATCTATATGGATGTGGTAATAAAAAACCATACTGGCATTCTTTCGACCCTAGAGCACCTTGGACCATAACATAAAACTTAATGGGAAGCTAAGCTGATGATGATGATGATGATGATGATGATGGTTAACGTCCCCTCAGACCAAACTTCAATCTATCGGACCTAAAGAAACGGATTATTTAGTTTGTTTTAAAATTGTATTTCTATGCTCAAAGAGCTTGGAGAGAAGCGTCCCGAGCTCACTATAATTTTGACAAGTTAAAAGGCTAGAAAGGTTGGGATTGCAACAAAGATTATGAAACTGAGATCTAACGTGGGTGTACACAGGGCATTCTAAAAGGAAGTGTTTTTCATCCTCAATGTGCATATTCTCACAGAGATGGTAGATCCTTTCCACCCATGGTGTTTTAGGAACTGTCCAACGACCAGTTTCACTATGTAGCTCATAAGAGTTCGTTCTTATCTTGGCTATATTAATTTTTTTCTTTAACTAGTTAAAACCGAGAGATACTTTTGATCTTCTACAGTAGGGTTGGAACACTAGTGGTCCATGAACTGGACTTTGGTAGAGATCTTGAAATAGCAAAGGTGATACAAGAAATACCTAATCATATTAGAATAACATTAGTTTCAATCTCTATGGATGTGGTAATAAAAAACCATACAAGAATAAAACAACAGACCTAAGGGAATGTAGTGAAAAAAATAATAATAAATAAGCATTAATATTAATAATATTGATAAAGTAATTAAATAATTAAATGAAAAAGGCAAATGAAGAGGCACCTTATGAAAGGTGGCATCTCATCACAAAGGCAACCCTTGCATGGGTATTTATACAAGCATCATTTCCCATTGTAAATCATCATATCTTATCAATTATATATTCTATTAATTATCCATTCATGGATTACTTGGCATATTTATGCTGGTTATTTTTGTAAGAAATAACTTTATTGTTTCATTGGTATCAGAGCCCCTTCATGGGAAGATTCCGGCTTGTGGCCAATATTCTCTAGAGCTTCTCCAAAACTGGGTATTTGACCCCCATAGGTTTTTGACCAACCCTTCTATATATAATATTATTTTTATATTAATAATAATATTTATTATTTTTAAAGTTCTAAGTGTTTCCCATTATAAAAAAAATTATTATTATTTTAAACTATAATAATTGTCATTACATTTATTATTTAATACAAAAAAAGAAGACCAAGTCAAATAAAGAAGACCAAGAAGATATTAAAAGAGCAAAAAAAAAGTCTCAGAAGATATCGGAGAAATCATTGAAGCCCATTGTGGATTTGTTGAAGAAATTATGGATTCCATATATAAATCCAAATTTTGGACCAAGTGTCCTTATTGCGAAATGGAATTCCAATATCCGACATTTTTTAAGAATGGCAATCGCTCCTGTCCAATATGTGGTAAATATTTTATTATGAAAGACGATCAAGGTAATTCACAGTTGCAATCACAAAAACTGGAAAGCGAATAAGGATACTACAAAGAAAGTAATAAAAATCTACGATTTGAGATGAGTAAGAAGATCATTCTTCATAAGTTGATAGAGCAAGAGAATCATCGCTCAAAAGATCAAAATAAAAAACTAGGAAAAGCTAATGAAGATATCGAGAAATTGTTATTAGCTAAGAAAGAAGAAATATCTCGATTAAAAAATCACAACCAAGACCTCAAAGACAAAATCAAAAAGTTCAAAGATAACGAAGAATCACTGTATAGAAGTGACAACGATTTAGAAGAAGACATAAAGCGCTTAAACCAACTCATCATGGAGAAAGATGATGAATTGGCGCAAATCCAAAGAAAGGTAAAAAGTCAAGAATCAGAGACATGTCGACATCAGCAACAGAAGGAAGAACCTAGCAAAATGATGATGACACTAAAAAGAAGCACAAGTTAGAAATTGCGAAAATCAATGGCAAATTAGCAAGCAATACCAAAGAACTATTTCGACTAAGAATTCATAACAAGACATTACTTACGAAAATCAAGAAACTAAAAAACTGTCAGAAGAAGGAACTTTCCAATGAATACCTCGAAGGAAGAATACTAAAACAGCAAGAAGAAAACCATCAGCTGAGAAATCTTAATCAAGAACAAGAGGAACATATCAAGAAGTTAAAAGAGGACAAACAATTGCAATACGAAAGGTTTGAGAATATTTAGAATAATAATAATCTATTAAAGAACAAATTAGTTCAATCCAGAAGGAAGCATCCAGACTCTCCAGAAAACAAATTCAGGTTGAGGAAGAAGAAACAAATATAAATTTAGTTCCTGTCACAGTTCAAAAGGAAGTCAATCCAGCAGAAAAACAAGCAACAAGAACTCCTTACCTACACCCAGATTACAAAAATCATTTTGACCTAAGACAGGGTCAAAATGAGCATAAACAGAGTTATAATTTCAGAAGCGAAAGAACACAAAATCTACAACATAAGTAGAAAACGAGAAGATTTATCCAACACGACAATCAACAATCATCTCAGATGAAAGTAGATCTCAGATGGATCACATCACAGACAATGCGACATTTTTTCTTTGGAATTCGTAAGTCATATCGTCTCATTTCATAAGTGTCGCAAGCATTAAAATAAAGGGTCGAGAGATGACATTACAAGCAAGAAATCAGACGTAAGCCTTGTGTTCAATAAAGCTTTGAGGACAAAACTTCCCTTAAGGGGAAGGCAATGTAATGAACAAACTAAACAATAAATAAGTA
This sequence comes from Pseudotsuga menziesii, assembly GCA_001517045.1. NCBI lineage: Eukaryota > Viridiplantae > Streptophyta > Pinopsida > Pinales > Pinaceae > Pseudotsuga > Pseudotsuga menziesii. The sequence goes on along the minus strand of LPNX010853051.1, from coordinate 152,784 downwards.
TTAATATTAATAATATTGATAAATTTATTAAATAATTAAATGAAAAGGCAAATGAAGAGTCACCTTATGAAAGGTGGTGTCTCATCACAAAGGCAACCCTCGCATGGGTATTTATACAAGCATCATTTCCCATTGTAAATCATCATATCCTATCAATTATATATTATATTAATTATCCATTCATGGATTACATGGCGAATTTATGCTGGTTATTTTTGTAAGAAACAACTTTATTGTTTCAAGGAAGAATACCAATCCAACACCATCCCGAGCAAGGTATTTTAACTATGCATATGCATTACGAACCATCTCTCATGTTGCAATCCATCTCAGAGCATATAGGGCCTAAATATACACCATGTACCCCAAATCTCATGAAGCACCACCAAACATGGTGTAAACATTTTCGAAATAACCCAAAAACCTAGCGCTCCCTCTTTCCAAGGAAAGTGTTTTACATTGATCGTGTACCCCAAATCACATGAAGCACCTCGAAACATGGTGAAAACACTTTTGGAGTAGCCAAAAAATCCAACAACATTAATTTCCTTAGTGCGACATATTTTAATATTCCCCCAAGGTTCAGGGACGATGGGAAACCGGAGCGAGGAGATGCACATTCGGGATGTGTGGAGACCACCCCTAAATTTTAGGGAAATTCGAGGTGGGGAGGGGGGTCGGGGGACGAGGGGACAAGGAGTCATGAAAATATAAAAAATATAATTCCCAACAATAACAATTAATCCCATGCAAATTAGTAAATTACCAAATACTATATTTATCAGTGTGCAATCATGCAATGTAAATCAGAATTTGATAAATTAATAATGCAAACACATTACACGATTCATCATGAATTGGAGGTTTGCCAAAGTTTCGGTGTTTCTTGTGAGATGCCCAGAAGGTTCGCCAAAGTTTCAGAGTTTCGTGCAGGACGCCCAGAAGGTTCCCCATAGACCAAAACATTTCTCCATGTGTTTCGTCGAGTTTCTCCCAAGCAAGACGTCCCAAAATGTTTCACCTAGAGTTTCGCCGTCCCCGGGAGGCATGAAACACCGAAACACTTCCCCGACTCTGCGAGACGTGTCCCCATGGAACACTGAAAAATTTATACTCATTTGATTCCCAATCACTATAGGAGTAACATTATAACGTGGAAAAGAAAAATCCATTGAAACATGTTGAGAATCATCTAATGGTGAATAAATTGTTGGAAGTAGTAGAAGAGATCCTCGAGGACTAGAATAGGAACTTCTTCAAATACAACATATTGAACAATCAACTTGTGAGTGGAAGGATCATGAAGACAATATGCTAGAATAGGGGCCCAAGTACTTGATCCAATAATACTAAAATGTGAAACTAATGGATTCAAACCCTTGCTTCTCCTAGAAAATATGCAAAGCGCTGCGTTGACGAGTTTAGACCTAGAAAATAAACCCTAGAATTCTTTTTTAATCCAAAATCCCTTGTTTCACAATCACAAAGAAGTCTTCAACAATGGCATTAGCCAAAAATCTCTCGATCAACTACTGCAATGAACCCTAGTTACGTAAGCCTTACACAAAAACCTTCAGATAAATTACTGAATTGAGTAAGTCAGATTCACACCTAATTTCATACCATGTTGAGATTCCTAGGAAATAGTGAGAGGCAATTGAATGGAACCAACTACAAAAACCCTAATTCTACTTTAAAGAGAATAAACCAGCACTTGGAAAAAGTAACTTTAAAAAGAGAATAAACCCAAGGATAAGTGCACTAGAGAGAGATAAAACAAGCACAAGAGACCACAACACTTTGATGGTGCCCTTAGCCATAACACTTTATTAATGATGAAAAGAATCCACTTGAATAAATATTACAAATGAGAGTTGGTAAATATATACATAACTCAAGGGGTAGGGACCTTTCCCCAAGAAAGGTTATGAGCTTTCATTGTCTAGATTGACCTAAACCTGACCTAAATATAATAAATGATACAATATACGGTCATTCCTAGCCAAAAGTGAAGTTAACACCATTTTCAACACTTTAGTTAGATGATCTGAGGTCATCTTAACCTCCATGAACCATAATTGATACTTTGAGTCACTTGGAGAAGCCCTCCTATGGTTGGCAAAGCACCAATGCAAAGCAAGAGGATTTGAGCAAGATCACATTGGCTTAAGATTCTAGAGTTATCCTAAATCTTTGTTGTGTTTGCAGGAAAAGAATTTGTAGGTGATAACATGTACCAAAGAAGAGACAAACTCGCTCCCATATTAGAGGAATAGATGAAATTATAGTTGGATGATACCATGCTGCAAATGCCTTTATATACATATTTATCTAGGAAACACTAACGAAGTCATATGTCCTCGCCCATATGTGCAATTGACCTATCACTGTTAAAAGCATTGAAACAGTGAAAATAAGATGTGTTCCCATAAAACAATACTTGTCAACGAAGTGCTTGACAAGGTTAGGCTTGGTTGTCACTTCTCAATGTGGAGCCTAAAGTGGCATTGCAAAGTTTGATGATTTGAACATGCATTTAGAAAATGACTTTATTCATTCCAATGAAGTAAACATCGCCGAAAAATCGCGAAAAAAGAACAAAAATCGTGATTTTTTCCCCATGTGATTTTTCGTCGCCGAAAAATCACAAATTTTTAAAAATTGAATAAATCGCAATTTTTACCACCACGATGGAAAAAATCGCGGTGTCTAGGGGATTCGTAGCATAAAGGGGGAAAGAGTTTTTTTTTTCATTTTACTTTCATTTGCTTCTTTGAGGAGGGAGAAGGAAAAGAGGAGACCAACAACCATTGTGGAGGCATCCAAACACCATTTTCCATCACCATCAAGGATTTTTGTGGAGCAAGGGTTCAATATTCCAACCAACCAAGTCGATCTTCCTCTCATAGGTATGTACATTGTATCATTTTGTTTTTTCTTTCTTTTCCATGGATTGTTTGCATGTTTGCTTGCATTTTTCTTTGCCTAGATTTTTCTTTTTTTTTGCCATTTTGACAATGATTTCCATGCCCATAAATATAAAAAACAGTCACAATGTAATGGAGTTTTTCAATGGAACAATAGGCTTGTTTTTTTAGGTTTTAAGCCACCCTCTTCTTCTCATTTTTCATGGCTTAAAATCTAAATTTAGAGGTCTATATTTTTAAACCAAACTGCTGCTATTTTTTTCAAAAGGGTTAAATGTATTTTTTTTTATGCCCTAGGCTTGCATTTTGAGGTTGTCATTCCCTTTGCAAAAATGTTGAAGCTTTGAACCCATTTTGGCAGTATGGTGATCCCAAGGATGAAACAGACAAGCAAAATTTGAAACGCAAATTGTGTGGGCATTGGGCATCGCATGACAAGAGGGATTAGTAGGTTGAAGTACCATCTAGCTAAACTCCTTGGGCACGATGTTGGTCTGTGTACTACAATGACCCCAGAGATCATGAGATTTGCACATGACTCGATCCATGAAAAGAACAGAAAGAAGGATGAAATTGCAACAAACAAAGTTGAGGTTGGAGCTTTTGGCTTAGCAAGAAGTTCAAGGGTACCAATGTCTACCAATATCGGTGGGGGTAGTGGGAGGGGATCCACTAATTCACACCTACTGGGAGGGCTGGTCCTCATCCATTTTTGTTCCACAAACAGGAGTTGGGGCACAGCCTTCTATCAATTCAATTATAAAGAAAAAGGAGAAAATACAAGCAAACAAGGTTATGGGGAGGTGTCCTTATTGGAGTAACATACTTCTCACCATTGTCAGAAACAATCCATTTTGGCAGCAGATGTGTGATGCCATTGCAGTAGTTGGCCCAAGGTATAAAAGTGCCACCTTTTAAGAGTTGCGAGGGCCAATCCTTCAAGCAGAAAAGAAGGACATCGGTTCTAGGTTGGGGGAGTTCAAGAAGTCATGGGAGACCACCGGTTGCACAATCATGTTTAATGGTTGGACAGATAGTAAGGGTAGAACCCTTATCAACTTCTTGGTACATTGTCCTAGAGGTATGATGTTTATTAAATCAATAGATGCATCAACATATATAAAAGATGCAACACTCTTATGTGAGTTGATGGAGGGGTTCATATAGGCTATCGAGGTGCACAATGTCGTGCAAATTCTTACAGATAATGCAACTAATTATGTGGTTTCTGGTAGGATGCTTATGGAGAGGCACTCCACTTTGTTTTGGACACCATGTGTTGCTCATTGTATTGATTTGATGTTGGAGGATATGGGGAAAATTCCCTTCATCAAGGAGGTGATTGATCAAGCTAGAAGCATCCCCAAATTCATATACTACCATGCTTTTGTTCTCAGCCTCATGAAGTGGCACACCAAAAAGAGGGAGTTGAATCATCCTGTAATCACGCATTTTTCCACCGCCTTTATTACTCTTTAGTCTTTGCTTCAATGTCAGTTTGACTTGAAGCAAATGTTTGTTTGTGATGAGTGGCATGATTGTACATACAACAGGAGAGAGGATGGGAGAACCATTGCTAAGTTGGTGTACACTGACTCCTTCTAGGAAGGAGTAGAGGAAGTGTGCACGGTGAGTGAACCTTTGGTAAATATTTTGAGACTTATTGGTGGTGATAAGCCCACAATGGGCTATTTGTATAAGGCCATGGATAGGGCCAAAGAAACCATCCAAAATTATTATGTGGGCAAGGGCACCATAGGCACAACAGGCACATGTTGTGGGATTTGATTGATATTCGATGGACCAGGATGCTTCATCGACCCATCCTCAACACCACATTTGCCTATACAAATGCAATTTTGACTTTGATGACGAGGTGTTGGAAGGGATCCTCACTTGTATTGAGAGGATGGTACCTAATTATGAGACTCGCAATGTAATCTATTGCGAGATAGAAGTGTATCAAGATGGTACTAGAGCATTTGGCTTTGCTGATGTTATTCGTGACAGGCCCATTTCCATGTAGGCAAGTTATTAATTTATTAGAGTGTTTTAACTTTTAACTTTTATAATTTTATTTGAAAGTTGAACTATGAATTATCATTTAATTATTTCTTATTTCAGTTTTCCAATGCAATGAAATGTAATTTAGTTATCTTTCATTCTTATTTGTTGTAGCTACTTGGTGGCGAACCTATGGTGTAAGAACACCAAATTTATCAAAATCTGCCATCAAAATCGTATGCCAAACTTGTACTACTTCGAAATGTGAGCAAAATTGGAGTGTTTTTGAAAAGATACATGCAAAGAAACGCAGGAGGTTATAATTTCAATAAAGCAATTGCAATTAATTTAATTTATGGATCTATGATCCTTTAACATATTATAATTAATAAATTTGTGACCCTCCATAGCCCAAACTTATAAAAAAATTTATCACCCTCTTACAGGTTGGAGTTCACACGTCTCAATGACTTGGTGTACGTCCATTACAATCATCTCTTGTGGATGAGACAGATAGAGAAAGAAACGGATGCGGATGCCATCTCCTTGGACAATATTGATATATTGTCTAAGTGGAGGGTGAAGATTTAAACTCCTGTCATGGAGGAGTCGTCTGCACGGTTAGAGCCATAGGAGGGGCAACAACAGGAGGGGGAGCGGTTCGGAGATACCGTGGAGGGTGATGTGCTAGCATTGCCACCACCTTATACACCCATTGATGCATCTATCCCTCCATCCATTACTCACCGACATATATTGGATCAGGATGCAGGGCCAAGACCTTCTTGTACTAGTGCCAGGGGCAGGCTTGACAAACTGCGCATGTCCTTTTCCTATAAAAGGAGGAGAGGGCATTGATATTAGATAGCTAGCTGCTAGTTTTCCTTAGATACATTTATAAATGTGATGTCATTTTGTATTGGTTATCCACTTTTGAGTCCTTGACTGGAGAACTATGAGGTTTCAGGTTTCAGTATCACTATCGACTTTCATGTATCATTTTATATTTTGCACGACAACATGATATATATCAGTGCTTTCTCCATACTTATGTTCCAATGTGTTTATTTGATGTTGTTATTGCTTTATATGTTTAAAATTTTGAAAAAAAAGAGTATATTTTGTATTTTTAATGTTTGTCGCAGTTTGTCAATGCCAATGTTCACTTCATTGATTCATTCACGTGGCTTGGACTTCGCAACATTTTAACAAACAAAAAATGGAATAAACTGTTGAATTTTAGCATTTAATTTTGCAGACTGTAAGATAGATAACAATAAGACAAGTGCAGTAGATAAACAAGCATCGACACAACACAAGATGTTTTCACGGGGAAAACTTTAAAGGAAAAAAACCCCAAAGGCATTAGTAATTCATCTCTTAAATGAAATCACTGAGTTTGCAAAAGGACCTCAGAAATCTGAGATGAATGTTCTTCAATGATATGTCAAACGCTAGCAGGTTTAACCAATTTAATCCCGGACAAATATTGACCAAAAGAATAATTTTTGCCAACTGTTCAAAATTTGCAGACTAGGGTCTGTTGCCCTAATTCTTCTTGCTGCCCGAGATTAAATTGGGTTGCCCAGATTAACTTGCTGCTGCCCGAGATCAAATTGGGGCTGCCCAGATTAACTTGTTGCTGCCCAAGATTGAACAGGAGTTGCCCGAGATTGAACAAAAGATGCCCGAGATTAAACAAAAGCTCCTCAAGCTTGAACAGATGTTGCCTGAGGTTAAATCAGAACTGCCTGATCCTGCTCGAAATATTTCTCTGTCTCCCCAGAGTGGGAAAAGACCTGCCCGAAGTCTGTCTGAACTTCCTGTGTCTGCCTGAGCTAAGGAGAATCTTTCCCGAAGAGTTTACAGGCTGCTCGTGAATCTCTTTCTGTTGCCTGGAGTTCTGTGGTGACTGTCCGAGATTTCAGTGACAGTTTTAGGGTTGCATGTGAGTCTGTTATGTTTCCTAGAGTGAAGAGTGAAGTTGCTCGTGGGTAAGAGGATGCCCTAGGGTGATGCCCTAGCTCTGCCCTTCTTTTGCTCTTGCTGGCCGTGAATGGAAGGAGGGATACCCTGGGTGTTTAGGGTAGTTGTTGCTCACTGTGCATGGAAGAAGTGATGCCCTAGCTTGTAAGCCACCATGCTAGGGCATAAGGCAAGAAAATAAACAGATGTATGCTCTTCACCAAAACCAGCGAAGTCTTCAAGGGAGCAGTCCAAACATTGATAATGAAGTGTGTCCAAATGAAATGCAAGTGATCTTCTTTTATAGCCTTTTCATTCACTTGAAGTGGTCCTTGTAGATAGGATTATAATAATAGGTTTTAATCTTTTACCCTTTTTTACTTTTACTTTTAAGGTACTAAGGGCCTTTTTGTATTTTCACTTTGACTTCTTAGTGGTACAAGAGTCCTTATGTATTTTTGACTTTAGCCTCTTAGTCTTCTTCAAGTGTCCCGTGGTCAATGCAAGTGTTCATAGGGGTCCTTCATGCCCACTCAAAGTACATTATCATAAATAGGGAGAATTACTAATGCTTTTATCTTGCATTCCTTGT
>LPNX010853051.1:103240-139889 GCA_001517045.1 Pseudotsuga menziesii | reverse complement strand
CAGGTCTGCACAGAAATCGAGGTGTACGGCCGAATTAAATGCTGCACGCAAATCGAGGAGTACGGACTGTGTACGGCTGAGCAAATCGGCACAGAATTCGAGGTGAAGTACGGCCTGTAATTAATGCTGTACGGACTGCAATAAATAGGCACGAATTTCGAGGAACCTGTATGGCTGTTTTGCTGTACGGTCTGCTGTCAGATCGGCACGAATTTCGAGGACTGTGTACGGCCAGATTCTGCTGTACCTGTGCATTTATTGATGAGAGAAAATTTTGCAGACTTTGGGAAAAAGACTGCTGGTGGAGATAAGTTGTATTTTCATCTTTAATTTTCTGTCCTGTACCTTGAAGAAGAATTTAATAAAAGCTCTCATCTCAAACTGGTTTTCCCCGTGGGGGTTTTTCCAGGGCTGATTAGCCAAAAATTACTGTGTCAAATTTTATGGTGTGCATGTGTTTATTTACAGCCTGTTAGTATTTTTCAGCGTGTTTAAATTGTTCAGAAAAATTTCATTAAGTAACTTCAAGCCTATGCATAACCGGCTGAAGTGAAACTCACGAAATTGTTCATTAAACCAGCAAGCTGTGAAACAAAGATTTTCAACACAAACAAGACAGGGTACTAGGGGTCTTAACCAAGGGTAGCTAATCCCTGGAGAAGATCACAAAGCCCACAGATCAAGGGTAGGAGTGCCTCACATGCCCAAACCCAATCTAGGGCTTATAGTGATGTCCTGGTAACTGACCAGGTACCTCAGCCCTAAGCTGCATCAATTGAATCAATGTCAAATACTTGGTAACTAACCAAGCGCCTCCATTCTCCTGGAGAATGGCCAGCAGCCCTAGGCTGAGTCCCCCAGTCCTAGATTGGTTCATCTTCTTGGGAACTGACTAGGTGCCTCCATTCAACGAATGGCCACTCAGCTCTAGGATGAGTTCCCCCAGTGCTTAGATTGGTTCCTCTTCCTGGTAACTGACCAGGTGCCTCCATTCAAAGAATGGCCACTCAGCTCTAGGATGAGTTCCCCAAGTGCTTAGACTGGTTCCTCTTCCTGGTAACTGACCAGGTGCCTCCATTCTCTAAGAGAATGGCTCTCGATGTTGCTTTAGGAAAAATCAACACAAACAATTTGGAAAATCAAGAAATTTAGGTGCGAAAATTGACAATAAGCCAACATCAAAAAGTACATTAAATACTCTTTTCACAAGAAACAATCAATGACTTTACAATTCATGACAAATCCACAAAATTAGATTGTAGAACATAAACATGAGCTCATATAAATACTAACTAATTTTGAATTTTATTATAAAGCATAGACACTAAACAATGAATATTTAAATTCCAATTAATTTAAATGTTTAGGATCCAAAATCTGTTTAGAAAATAGCTTGATATTCAAAGGTACAATGTCCAAACACCACAGAAGATGGACCATGGCATAAAATGCTACCCAAACAATGTTATGGTTTGAAAATGCGGTCTCTGTACTCCCCAAAATATTCTTTTTCTTCAAATACTTGGAAAATCTTCGAAAAAAAAAAACAATTGTCTCAAAATCTACTACAATTCCTTTGACAGTTGAAAACCCTCACTCATCATCCAAAACAACAAATAAAATGGTTTGTCCTCAGCTAACCTTGCCACGTTTGACTGAAAAGTTAGTTGGGATGAAAGTTAATGAGTTTGGCCAAGGTCAAACTTGACTCTTGTCTCACCAGTCTGGCAAGCTGAGTTTTGACAAATCCTATTCCAAATTTCCACCCACAAAGTTATATTGGTAAAGTCAAATATTGGAGACCAAATACATAGAACACAATATGTCAAATGCTAACGTCAAGATGTTGGTGCAAGCCTACAAGGAGGCTTACAAAATCTAAAGGTCCACAACAAAGGGAGAACTCTCACAAAGTCATTAATGCTAGTCCACAAGGAAGTTGTAGAAGGTAGAGAGCCGCAACAAAGGATTACCCTTGGCAATGCTGTCAAAAGATGGAATCCTGCAAATGCAATTTATGGAAGGTAGAATCGTGCAAATGTTGTTAATGGAAGACAGACTCTTGCAAATGCCATTTCCAAAAGGTAGAGTCCCACACCGTGGTCAATACAAGGCAGAGCAACCACAATTCATCTATAGCTATGACAATGATATAGATATTTACCTATTTTAAAAACCTAATTTAGGATATTAAAACTAATAGAATTTAATTAAGCGAGCTAAACTCCATGTGCATTTTTGGCAGTAGCCCCTTCAACATTGTTCTATATGTATTTTTGCATCCTTTGCTCCCAACTAGCCAAGCATGTTTTTCTGTATAATATGTGTGCCATGCAGAGAACTACCTTGGACTGACTTGTGGACCTAAGCAGCATCTGTTAGGATGAGCATTTTTTACTGTATCTGACTATATCACTCTATAAATACCCTATTTGGCCGTTGTGTTATGAATATATCCTTTAATTGCCATGAAAATTGGGGCTGTTAGAAATGAATTATTGCAATCTTCCCGTTGTTGTTTTACACTTTAATTTACATCAGTCCTAAAAGGCTGAAAATTCTAGGGCTAAGATCCAAGAAACCTTCTAGGAAGAAGGTGAAATTTCAGTTTTGCATTAACTGCCCAAGTTCCTAAAATTTCCACATTTCTTTGTACTAAAAATACTGTAAAAATTAGAAAAGATGCAGATACTCATATTAAAACACTCAGCACTATTTGACCCAAAATAGATATTATACAAAAACACATTTGAACCCTCAGTTGAACATAAACTTGTAATTTGACTACTGCAATAAACCTCATATACTCTCACTCTGCTTACCTTCTTCTTTACAATCTGGACAACATCCTCGTCATGAAGTGTATGTGACATGCCACAACGTTGTGGATAGTGCTTTGCACTTGTTCCCCAGGCTAGTACATACTTAACATCCTTCATCAAAGTTTTGTGTATATGGTTACATAAATCTTCCACCGTGCAGCCACCTCTGTCCTGGTATCAAAATAAAACACTATTACACATCAAATGATACAACATGGAGATCACAAATATTGCTTATTCAAATTTCATAGATCTGCAAACACTATTATCAAAAATATAGATGAACAGAATTGAGTACACTTGAACTTACTGTTGACAGAACAAAAGGTTCAGAAAAATCAGGTTGCTGTCCTTGAGGTTTGGTGTAGACTCTTACTAAACCCATTTCATCCCACATTCTTGCAAGTAACCGGTCAAGATTGAGCTGCATAGAGTGACAAATTCACTGGATATAAATCAGCAAGATAACAAAAAGACCGGCAGCATTAGAAAATATCAGGTATATAAAAAGTTAAAACTAAAGAATAGCTGTAATTTGACAGAGAAGAATTTTGATGCATACCTTCAAATTACAACTAATGACAATAGAATGTGGTTGCCGGGATAGCCTATCAACATCATCAATACCAACAACATCAATTTTATTATAAACATAAACACACTTGATATATTTTCGGTTCCCTTCAATGACGTCGATAAGATCATCAACAGTGGCATCCTCCCTGAACAATACCTGCAATCATCCGTCACATCCATCATTTTTATTTCTACAATTCCTTTTAATTGTATGCGTTAGAAGATCATACTACTATAAAGAGAAATCACAGACAGCCATTTGTGGATGATTTAGGCCTACCTCGGTTGAATAAATTTAGAGTATTGTCACTCCAATACTGGAGATCAAATTTAATGAAGTAACTTAAGTGTCTAATTATTGTTAAATTGTGCTAAGTGACCGACATTAGATTAAGAACAATGTTTTAAAACTCGGACTTGGATTTGGCCATGTCTTGGATCGGTTTGAATTTAATGACAGTTTTTTTAAAAGTACATAATACTTTCAAATTTTAGTGGAATTTTTTTATTTTAAAGATTCTAAACCATTAGAGACAAAAAATGCAAAGTCTACTGATGTATATACCATGTAAGGGTGAATATATCAAAATGGCATCAAATGCAATACATATCTGAATCAAAATACATAATCAATGAGGCGCTAAAGGGCCTATAGAGACTAAAATCAACATGCTATGCCTACAAGGCTACAAGATCAACATGATCAATCAACTCATTAAAGGGGCAGATTTGACTGATTTCAGACTGTTAGCATATCTGGACAGTTGACTGTTGTCTTGGAATTTGCATTAAGTATGAACTTAGTGAAGTTTTGTTTACGTTTTTGCCACTTGTGTGATTGTTTGTTTTAACTATTTTTGTGTTGTCATTCCTAGCATATTCTCTGTGAGTTCCCTTAAACGGGTTCTTTGTGCTTATAATGCTCACAAGAACACCAGTCTTATCTTGTGTCTGATAGATATTATAGGAGTTTTCATTGATGTTCTTTATAGCAGTCCTTGTGATGACATATGTCCTTCGTGTGTTTGTTATTGTGATATTATTGTCAATGCATTGATCATCATTATTGTTAGTAACATCGGTTTGTCTCTTATCACAATCTTGGTCAAGATCATCTTTCTCCTTGTCAAATATTTCGTTGTCATTTTCTTCATCACTAGGGTATGTTATATCTTTGTCTTGCATATTATCTTGATTGATGCCATTACTCTCATCGGGGAAGACATAATGGTCTACTGTATCATCATCTTTTACATCAACTTGGGTGACTTGTTCTACGCTATTTTCACATCCATCTTCATTTCCTTTAAATGTCTCGTCAATAGATTTTTTTATTTCATCTATGTCCTTAAGGATTTTCTCAAGGAGATTCATGAATTCTTCACTATAAGATGCCATGGATGTTATAAGGAGGATTTTTTTTCTTCTATGTCTAAATATAATAATCAATTATTATTATATTTAATAATAATGGGTATATATTTTTTTATAATAATATTATTAATAATGTTTATGATTAATAATATTTAATGTTGAAAAGTTACCTAGGAAGTGTTTGTCCACCTAGACTTGCCTTGGGGTGGACAAGGACACTTTAAATGGTGACCCCTAGTCATTTGTATTTAATGAAGTGTGATGTATTTTATGTTTTTAAAGTGACTTCATTAAAAAGGCTAAAGTCATGGTTTTCTTAAGTTCATATTTAAATTAAAGTTGAGTGTGTGATTATTTAAAAGTCGTTGCTCTCACTTTATTAAATGACATGAGGTGCATTAAATGTCATTTATTAATTAATTAATGGAGCATTTAATGTGAACCCTTCATCTAATCTAATCTTGACCATTAGATTGAAGAGGAAGTTGCCATGAACAAAAAGGGACTAGGGCAAGGCAAACTCATCTCATTATTCACTTTTCAAAGAGAAATTTTGGAGAGAGGAAGAAGAATAGCAGCGAGGGTTTGAAGCAGTCTTTCAAAAACCAGCTGAGTCCAAGTCCGAGTTGGCCGAGTTGGCCGAGTTGACCCCTAGCCGAGCTGACTCGGCCTGCAACTCGACTCGGGTGGCCGATTTTATACTTAGTCGGTCGAGTTGGATCCGAGTCGGCCAAGTTAGGGTCCGAGTTGTTTTGGCCGAGTCGGCCGAGTTGACCGAGTTGCAACCCGAGTCAGCCGAGTCAGCTGTGGTAGACACCCACAAGAATGCAGACTCCAAAATAACATGTTTATTTTTTATTTTTAAGATTTTTCTTATTCTAACCATAACCTGAGGCCATAAGATGACCCCCTGCCTTTCTATTTGCCTCACACTTCTACTGTAAGATGTTTGTGAGCATTTGGCATTATTGTTGTTTGGATTCATGGAGGCTTAGAGGAGCGTCCAACAGTGAAGAACAATCAACATGATTGCAGGAGTTAGACTGTTGGAGACCGGTTTTCTGTTACCTAGATGTATGTTAGCTTCCAGCTAGCCATTGTTTTTTTTTTCTCATTAAATTGACAAATATCAATCTTCTTTTCTATTGTTTGCTGCCAAAATAATAAGATTTTTTTCTTTTTTCTTTGCATGTTTAGATTTGCTTTGCATTTAGATTCTAGATTGGCCCCAAAAGGAAAAGATCAAGCATGGATCTATGTTGATGTCATTGAAGGGAAAATGTATTGCAAGTGTTGCAAGACATGGATTAAATTAGGGGGCATTAATAGATTTAAACAACAATTGGCTGTTGTTAGAGAAAATATTGCCCCATGGGAAGTTGATTTAGAGTTTATTGGTGAGATTATGTTCGAGTTGCAACAACAGTTTGATGAATTTGAAGAGAAGGCTAAACAAAAAGAGATGTATGATCATTGACATATGATGTAGTGGCATCATAGCATGTTGTTTTTTGGACTCTACCAGCCATTTAGGCCTCATTGATTATGTTTTTTGTTCTAGATATGTATTGCACAGTACACTCAATGCCATTTTGATATATTCACACATATATGGTGTATGCATGAGTAGATGTTGGATATTTTGTCTCTAATGCTTTGCAAGCATGGATTAAAATCTTTAAAATATTATTTTTCTTTAAAATCATTATTTTATGTATTTTTTGAGTAATCCGAGTCATTAAATTCAAATAAGTCGAGTCATTACCGATTCATTACCGATTCCGAGTTGACCCTTAACCGATTCCGAGTCCAAGTCAGAGTCCGAGTTGACCCTTGACCGATTCCGAGTCCGAGTCCGAGTTTTAAAACATTGGTGTGGACACAACTTGAGTAGCTACACCATCTTGGAGATAATACTGTGTACGACATTACCTTGGAGCATTACATGTGCCCTTCGAGTGGAGAGCGTCACTTTTGTAGGCCTATAGGTGTTTACTGTAGGTTGCCTATAAGGGCATTTGCTTGCATTGTATTGTTGATCTCTCTTACCTCTCATTATCATCATCACTGTATTCTTTTCTTTGTACTTGTCTTTTTGGAGGAAGTCAACAGAATTCATTAGGAAACCTTAGGAGGCATTATGAAGTTTAAAGAGGACATTTTGGTTTGGAGCTTGATCCTTGTGAGATACTAGTGTTTACTCTTAAGAAGAAGAAATTGGTGATGATCACTCTTCTCAATATGTCTTTGGTCCTAAATTCTAATTAGTACTTGATCTCTCTCTTGTGGAATCGTTGGAGTTTCATTGTCTGCTGGGAGCATCTTGAATTCTAATGTTAGGGTGTATCCCTTGGAGGTTTCAGATTAGGGTTTTATAATAAAACTTGCGTGTCTTTGGTGATGAAGAAAAATAGAAGAGAATGTCTTGCCTTTGAGGACTTGTTGGAGTGATTCTTACATGTTGGAACTCCTTAGTTGAGCTGCATCTTTTCTTCGTTGTCTTATGCTAGTGTTTTGGAGAGCTAATGGTTTGTACTTGCCTAGAGAGAAGGCTATGGTATGTACATCAACTTCATCTTGAGCACATTAATGAAGTTTTTGGCTGTCCAAAACTAGTGCAGTTCTCATATTTGATTTTCAACCATATGTTCTTCATGTATTGCTATTTAGAATTATATATGGCTTGTTGATTTGACATAAGTAAAAGGGGAAATTTGTTGAGTGCTTTGATATCAACATTTAAAATCTTAAGGGTTGTTTTTATGGTGTCATATCTACTGTTTTTCTGCAGTTATAACTGTTGTAAAAGTGAATTTTCTGATCTAATTTGTGCTTAATAGGTTGCACTTGAGCAGAAAATTGTAGGGGAGAAATTTAGTCCATGGGATCATTTTCGATGTTTTTTTCCAAAACAAGATTCACCAATTCCCATTTTTTCCTTAAATGATTCGCCCAAATTCCATGGGATAAAAATATTTGACTCTAAACATAGCAAAAATTGACCAAAAAATATATTAAATCCCTAAGTTGCCAAGGCACTGGGACGGGTGCTAGTACGGGTACGCCACTTTTTGAAATAGGGTACTTGGGTACGTCGGGGTACTGTGGACAAGTTAATATCTAGATATATATATAATTTTCAAGTTTATAAATTATATTATATATTAATATCTATTATTAAGTTTTAAGTGTTCAATGCTAATCGGTCAACAAGTAAACAATAAACTGCAATACTTTCTTAAATATACTGTTGCTATGAACAAAACAGATCTGAAATACTTTCTTAATAGACTGTTGTTATGTTTTAATAAAACCACCCTCAAAATATAATCTTTGAGTGCTTTAAGCATAGGATAGTCACAAAGTAAATCTGGAAAATACTAAATAGCATGAGAATCTGAGATAAAACATAACTTTTACAAGTATGAATTTCATCTTATGGTGTTTGAGTTTCAACTTTCAACTTACTTGTACATAAGCATGGAAAAGCAAGTGATATTAAGATGCATTTATAGTATTTTTAAGGAATGAACTCTTATGATAACCTTCAATACCAAATTACCTAAGTTACCAGGATAGGGATACGGATTCGGATCCAGATCCGGAAACAGATTCACTAGATTTTTAAAACCCAGGATGCGGATACAGTGGGGAAACAACAAGTACAAACAAATATAAAAATATTTTTATAATAAATAGAAAAATAGAATGAAGAAACAAAACTATTTAGGAAACGCAAGAGTAGAACTATAAGTTATTGCCAAAAAAGAGAGTTTGTGTACCATAATTGATAATTTGATAAGTTGTGATATTGATAATTTTAAAAATCATTTCAGCATGAACTTGAAGTAGGTCATAATAGCATTTTTGTGAGCCACATCCACATGTCCCTATCAGCAGGGAATAAAGTGGTTTTCTTGAACATTATGGAAAGACTACATAACAGTGTAGGTGAAGTAAGCAACAACATAGTACATAAAGATAGATCAGCCCTTAACAGCAGACCTCAACCATAAAGATGGGTCATAGAAGCACTGGAAGTTGCAGGATCTATTTGAAAATTTTAGGAATTATTTGATTTTTCACGAGATCCGTTTGAAAATTTCAGGAATTTTTTTATTCTTCACAGGATCCGTTTCATGGGAGCAGGATACGTTTCCTTCTTCACAGGATCCAATAACACAACAAATTACTTACTTTCCTGCCCAAATTCGAAGCTAAGAAATTAGTTTATAATCACTCCATATTACGTAGATGAAGATGGAACAATTAGAACAAAGGACTCGATATCATAAGCATTCATGCCTAGATTGGTGATACAAAATGCATATAAATTTATAAAACAAACGAGAGGGTTGTGGTAAGCACAAATGTGGTAACCTATGGGATTCCAAATGGGTCATTGACTCACTAGCTGTGCATGGTAATTTGGTAAATAACACAAGTTTTACTTGAAATAAATCTGTTGATGCTGATGTGCAATATGCCAATCAACCATACATTATTGTGCCAAACGCGAGCCAGCTATTGGTCAGTTATAATGGCAATTGAAGTATACTTTGTTTCTTGTTTAAATGGGCTATTACCATTTCCTGAATGATAAATCATGGAGACTTACCATTAAGCTGAGCTCACCAATGCAATCCATGGCCTCCAAACTTCAACGCAGCTATCAAAAATAAAAAGGAAATGGTTGAGGCTTGAGCTCTTAGTGAGCTTTAAGGCTTTGGTTTAGGTCCTTGGGAGAGGGCCCCACCATACTCTACCTCCTCTTCACTTCAAAACTTTAAAAAAGGATTTTGATGTTCGCAAGCTGAGATTTATGGGCTGGAAGTACCCCCAAAGTACCCAAAATCAGGGTAGTTTGCCTTTTTTGGAGTACCAAACTACCCCCGAAGTACCCAAAATCAGGGTACTTTGCCTCTTTTGGAGTACCAGTACCCGACTGGACAATGGAAAGTATTGGGTACTTGGACAAGGTACCAGGTACCTCTTGGGTACTCCCAGGAGTACCCGTTCCTGTACTGGGTATGGCGGTACGGGTACGCGTCCCTAACGCTCGAGTACAGGTACCCATGCTACTTAGTTAAATCCTTAGAAATTTGAATATTTAAAAAAAAATCGCCAAATATTTCACAGTTCAAACTTTAAGAATGATTAAGATTTACCAGGTTTTTTACAAAAATTATGGCTCAATTTTCCCTGCCTTTGGAGCTGAAACTTATCTAGACAGTTTGGCATTTTTTCTCCATGGATAGTCCAGAAGATTATGTTGTTAAGAAGTGACATTGTTCCCTTTCCACTGTTGTTTTATAATCTATTTTATAACAGCCCCAAGGCTGAAATTCACAAGGTTGATATCGAAAAAACCTCTAGTCAAAGAGGTAAAATTTTATGTTTTGCATTAATTCTACAATTTCAAACAAATTTCATGTAGTACCGGAGCTTGTGGTTGAGATCACTCTAGGTAACAAGGAGTTTGTATTTCAATAGGAGATTACCCGGGACAGGTGATTGACTTTGCAGCAGTTGTTGGGTGTGAAACATCCAAGTTGCTTGAGATGGGAGCTTGTACCTATGAGAGGCTTTGATGAGTTTCTCTTGTGATGGGAGATGATGGATCTACTACATTGATAGTTGTTATGGATGTATTTTCACTTGGAGTGATGCCTAGGATGACCTTTGAGAGGGTTTGAATTGTTCCAGGGGTTTCCAATGGTAGGTGGTAGATTTGTGTGGCTATCAATTGGTATGGTCTTGACTATTATTTTCAACTGGTGAAATAATCAAGAGGACCTGCAATAGGTTGTTGCTTTGTTCTGATAGATTCCATTGTTTTTCACCTATGATAGGTGGAGGTTTTTCTTCATATTGCAAATTTTCCAAGATGGATACTACTTTGATCTCTTGCATTTTAAGTTTTTAACATTGTCTAGTGTTGAATGGTATGTGGACAATGGAGCTTCGAGGCATGACATATGACAGGTCTTTATTCAACAGGATTTAGGAGCAAGTGGGAGGCATGAATGGAGCTTAGTGATGTTGCCACTTACAATTTGTGAGGAATTCTCTCTATTGAAAGTTTTTCTCAGTTTTGAGCTACCTGGTTTCAATGTCAAAATTTTCAATGTTTAATGCCCAACCCAGATTTTATGAAGGTTGGAAATTGCACAATATTTTTAGACAAATAAAACATTGTTGAAACTCACTTTTAATGACAGAAAATAAAATAATAAATGCACACCATAAATTTTAGACTCTGAGATTTTTGGCAAACTTGCCCAGAAAAAACCTACAAGGGGAAAACCTGTTAGGAAAGAGAGATTTTTATTTCTTCAGCAAAATATAGAACAACAAGTACAGTAGAAAATACAACTTATCTCCACTGCATTAAATGCACCCAGAATTTCCTCGAAATTCGTGACAAATGCCTCCTTGAATTCTATGCCAAAACAGAACCTCGTTTTCTATGCCCACTGCCTCGAAACCTATTCAGAAATCAAACCTCGATTTCTGTGCAAAAGGTATAGTCCGTACAGAATGTATGGACCTTGCAAATCATGCAAAGTATGGCCTCAATTTATGTGCTGAGTACGGCCTCGATTTCTGTGCCCACCCTCTTGGGATTCATCCCCATAAATTCCTCGAAACTCGTGCCCCAAAAATCTTTGTTGTATTTTATCCTCAGGATGCCTGTTGTACTAAATCTCTTTGCCTCGAAATTTGTACTGTCTCGAAAATCGTGTTGCCAGGAAATTTGTCTTGCCTAGAAATACATGCCTCTTCTCTCTCTCTGCTCTGTCCTTCACTCTCTTCTCAAAAGTGAATGTGTTTTTCCTTTCATTGCCTTTTTAATGCAAGGGTCAAAAGTGAATGTGTTTTTCCTTTCCTTACCTTTTAAATGCTCATCTCAAGTCATTTAATGCAAGGGTCACATTATTTCCCCCGTTTAAGTGACTAAGGCAAAAGTCACCTAGGGGAACACTTTCCTAGGTACAAAAATCAACACTCCCTCGTACCAAGGAAGGAGTTCTGCACCACTCACAACTTGTCTCTGAAGAAGACAAACTTGCCCCTCCCCAAAGATTTCGTCAGAATATCTGCAACCTACTCATCAATGGAAATGTACTGCAATGTCACTGCTCCTCTCTAAACATAATCTCGAATGAAATGATACCTGATCTCAATATGCTTTGACCCATCATGAAATACTGGATTTTCAAAGAGCTGGATGCAACTCTGATTGTCACAGTAAATCAAAGTAGGCCTCAATTCTTGATCAAATAAATCAACCAATAGCTTGTGAAGCCACAGCCCCTTGCAACTGGCCTGACTGGTTGCCAATTTGCCATATACTCACTCTCTGCAGAACTCAAAGCAACAGACTTTTGCTTCTGACTGAACCACGACACTGCTGCCGAGCCCAACTTGAAACAACATCCGAAAGTGCTTTTTCGATCTGCCACATACCTGCCCAATCTGAATCTGTGAAGCCAATCAATCTGATCCCATCTGACCTCCTGTAGTTCAAACCATACTCAACTGTCCCTGCAAGGTAACGCAACACATGTTTTGCGGCTACCCAATGCACTCTCCTAGGCTCAACCATGAACTGGCTGAGAGTGTTCACCGCAAAACACAAATCTGGTCTGGAGTTAACTAGATACATCAAAGAACCAATGAGCTGACGATATAATGTAGGATCTACCAACTCTCCCTCGAAAGCATGAAGCTTCTTACAGTTGGTGACCATCGGTGTAGACATCGGCCTGCAATCTTCCATCCGAAATCTCTTCAAAATATCAACTACATACTTTACCTGACCCAAGAAAATATGTCTAGGCTCCAGCCAAACCTCCAACCCTAAAAAGTAGTGCATCAACCCAATGTCCGTCATCTCGTACTATGAAGCAAGATCGTTCTTACAAGCTGCAATAGGTCTCTCTCCTCCTGTGATAAATAAGTCATCCACATACAACAAAAGAATGAGCAGATCATCTCCAACCATGATGAAATAGAGATTCGAATCTGCCTCACTCTTCTGAAACCCCATCCGCTACAAGTAAGAGTCAATCATGGAGTACCAAGCTCTAGGAGCTTGCTTCAGCCCATACAAGGATTTCTTCAGACTGCACACATGAGACTCTCTCCCATGAATCTCAAAACCCTGAGGCTGCTCAACATACACCTCCTCCTGTATTATTCCATTGAGAAATGCGATCTTCACATCCATCTGATGGATCTTCCAACCCATTTCCACAGCAATGGAAATCAATGCCCAGATCAACGTATAAAGAGCAATCGGAGCAAAGGTCTCATCATAGTCAACTCCCTCAACCTGTGAGAACCCTTGCACCACAAATCGAGCCTTGTACTTCTCCACACTACCATCTATAGCATTTTTTAGCTTGTAAAGCCAACGAGAAGTCACCACTGACTTCCTCTCATGTCTCGGAACAATCTCCCAAACATCGTTCTTCATGATGGAATGGTACTCATCCATCATGGCATCTCTCCAAAAACGATGCTGGGACGCCTCCTCAAAAGTAGAAGGCTCTAAATCACGAAGACTAGCCACTAATGCCATACCCAATTTGTCTGGCATCTGAATAGTCCTCACTGGCTCCCTAGGTATCCCAAACTCCCTTGCTTCCTTCAAGGTGTCCCAAAGCCACTTAGGCTTCTTCTTCCCTAAAGACTGCTTCCAGACTAGTCTGTCCTCATCTGATGAAATACCAGAGGTAGAAAGCCTAGTAACCTGTGAACCAGAAGTTGGAGTGCCAACAACTAGTGAACTTTGTGATCCTGATGCTCTGTACGGTGAACCTGTAACCTGAGACCCAAAACCTGTCCCTGAAGATCCTTCTGGTTAAACCACTGAAACTGGAGAACCTGTGCCTATACTGTGTGGTCCAGTAACTCTGAAAACCTGTGAACCTGTCTGTTGCACTAACAGTATCTGTGAAACTACCTAAGGTGCGGCAACCTACTGCTCTCCCTGCTCTAACGCTCTAGAATTCTTGAAGGCCCGATCCTCCTCAAATTTCATTTCCCTCCTCACAACAACTTTCCTCTGAGAAGGAAGATAAATACGGAAGGCCTTCGAAGTCTCATCATACCCCACAAAGATGCCTCTCCCTGTTGTGGGCTCAAACTTTGTCCTCTTCTCAGAAAGGAAATGTGAACAAGTCAAACAACCACATATCCTAAAATGACTCACCTCAGGCATCTTGCCTGTGAAACTCTCCTCGGGTGTCTTGTTCCCCACGACACGAGGGGGACTCCTGTTCTGAAGATAAACAGCTGTATTGCATGCCTCTGCCCAAAGGAAGAAAGGAAAAGACTGATCATGTAACACAGCTCTAGCTGCTCCAACAATAGATCTATTCTTCCTTTCTGTCACTCCATTCTGCTCAGGAGCGTATGGAATCGTCAATTGCCTCTGAATGCCCTCCTGTCTGCAATATCCATCAAACTCCTTGAAGGTATACTCACCCCCGTTATTCGAACTGAAAGCCCGTATCTTCCTCCTTGTCTGGTTCTCCACAAGAGCTTTGAACTCTTAGAACCTCTGCAAGACCTCCTCAAATTTCTTGTTCTTCAGGAAGTAGATCCAAGTCTTCCTGGAATGGTCATCGACGAATGTCACATAGTACTCGAACCCTCTCAAAGAAACAACTAACATAGGTCCACACAAATCAGAATGTATCAAGTTAAGAACCCCTGCTGACCTGCTATCACTGCTAGGAAAAGCAGTGTTTGTGTACTTTCCCAAAGCACACCCTCTGCATACCTCATTGTGCTCCGTGCTGAACTCTGGCAACCCTGTAACCATAGATCTCAACATACGCAAAGTTGTATGATGCAGATGAGCCATCCTCCTATGTCACAGCTCACAGTGCTCATTGTCGCTGCTATGTGCCAAGGCATGCTAAGGCTGAAACAAGAGCTTGTACAGTTTCCCACATCTGACTCCAATGGTGTAGGAAGCAGATGGGCCTACAGTCTTGGAAAAAGCACACACATGTCCATCCAGGAAGGACACCCCAAGACCCCTATCCTCGATCATGGAAACTAAAACCAAGTTCTTCTTCATCCCAGGTACATACAGTACATCTCTCAAAATCATGGGACTCATGGACTCTCTCTGAAAGGTAATGGTCCCACGCCCAACTGCTCTGACAGCAGAATCATCTCCCGACACTACCTCCACATCAGTCTTTGCCTGTGAAAGCTCGAAGAACATCTCTCGAGCACCTGTTATGTGGCTCAAAGCTCCACTATCAATATACCATGTGCTGGAAGTGGTTGCACTATAAGAATGGTCTGTCAACAAGGAATACTCCCTCTCACTATCAACATCCGCACTAGTGATGATGGATGTTCTCTCTCTAACAACATGTTTAGTGCAAAGAGAAAACTCTCTCTCAAATCTAGCTGCAAAATCGTCAACCTCTGACGAAGTTGTTGTCTATTGCTGCTTCTTTTTCTACTTTTGTGGACACTACCCAGCATAGTGTCCCATCTTCTGACAAGTGAAGCACTTCACAGTGCTCAAATCCTTCTTCTGCCCATCCTGCTACTTGGCCCCACCCTTCTTGGGACCCTTCTAGAACTTCTTCTTCCCTTTTGCTGTCAAAGCCACATCCTCCCTACTAGTAGAAGCACTGCCCTGCAAAAGACCCCTCTGAGTCTCCTCCTGAACAAAATCATCACATATCCTGTCCCATGTAGGTAAGTTCTCCCTAGCTACCAAGGCCTCCACAAACACAACCCAAGGCTTTGAAACCCCGTTCAAAGTTGTCTGCACTAGCTCTGCATTAGGACTCTCCCCCACTGCAACAAGCTCATCTCTCACCTGAGAGATCCTAGTAAGGTAAGATATCACAACCTCCCCTTTGACCATCTTGATGTTTTTCAACTTCTCCCTCAACACCATCTTCCTATTCTCATTTGAGCTTTGAAACAAGCTGGTCTAAGCATCCCACATCTCATGTGCACGAATTTTACTCGAAATGTGTGGAATCACATGGTCTTTAACCAAATCCAGGATAATCCTTCTGGCCTTAATATCTTTCTTGTTAAAGGCAGCCAACGCTACCACATCTGTGGAAGCAGGAATAACAATAGGATGAGTTGTAGTGTTTTTGACTACCTCATCCAACAACTCATTTTCCTCCAACACAAGTAATATCCTAACTTTCCATGGAACAAAATTCCCAGCCCCATCAAGCCTATCCTCCATCCTAAGTCCAGAAGCCATTATCTCTACAAAGTTCAAGTTTCAAAAAAATGTTGCTCACTGTCAAAAGAAATTTTCCGAGTTCTGGAAATTACTGTCTGTCTGCAATAATTTAATTTTCTGCCCAACCTTGCTCTAATAACATGAAAGTTTTTCAATGGTTTCAATGTCAAAATTTTCAATGTTTAATGCCCAACCCAGATTTCATGAAGGCTGGAAATTGCACAATATTTTCAAACAAATAAAACACAGTTGAAACTCACTTTTAATGACAGAAAATAAAATAATAATGCACACCATAAATTTCAAACTCATAGATTTTTGGCAAACTTGCCCAAGAAAAACCCACAAGGGGAAAACCTGTTGGGAGAGAGATTTGTATTTCTTCAGCAAAATATAGAACAGCAAGTACAATAGAAAATACAATTTATCTCTGTTGAAAAGTTACCTGGGAAGTGTTTGTCCACCTAGACTTGCCTTGGGGTGGACAAGGACACTTAAATGTTGTGACTCTTACTCTTGTGCATTTAAGAAAGTGAGATGCACTTTATATTTTTAAAGTGACTTTATTAAAAAGGCTATGTTTATAGTTTTCCTAAGTTCACATTTAAAATAAAGTTAAGTGAGTGATTAAATAGAAAGGGGTTGCTCTAACTTTATTAAATGACATGAGGTGCACCAAATGTCATCTAATTAATATTTAATGGAGCATTTAATGTGAACCCTTCATCTAATCTAATCTTGACCATTAGATTGACATGGAAGTTACCATGAACAAAAAAGACTAGGGCAAGGAAAAAGTTCATTTCATTGTGAACATTTCCAAAAGAGATTTTTGGAGAGAGAGAAAAAGACAAATGAGGGTTTGAAGAGATTTTGAACCAGGAGAGAGAAATTGCAAAAACTGAAGAAAAGTTTGCAGGGCACGTTTTTCAAGGCAGGAGAAATTTCCGTACAGCAAGAGGTCATATAGCAGCACAAATTTCAAGAAAACCAAGGCACGTTTTTCTAGAAATTCTGTAGAGCATTTAATGTTGTTATTTGTAGACCGTACAGGTTCAAAAATCGAGGAAAAGGTCAGCCGTACAGTGCACAGAAATCGAAAAATTGCAGACCGTATAGCCCGCACATGTGAGCTCATACAACATGTTTTTCGAGAAGTTGTTTTCAGTGATTTTCAGCAATCCGTATAGCAGGTGTTTAGCACGCATTTCAAGCTGAAATGATGATATAAGTACAACTGTGTGATTTTTTAAAATTTTGCCTGAAGAAAATAAAATCTCACTTAGAAATAGGTTTTCTCTTAAGAGTTTTATCCTGGACCATTGGTCAAAAACAAGTATTTTAAATTTCATGTGTGTTTGGTTGACTAAAATTTACTGAGTTTGAATTTTTTAGTAGAAAAGAAAATTTCCGAATTGTTTAAATTTGAGAAAAAGAACCTTATGTGTTTCAGTCAAGTCAAATTTTGCTTAAAATTTGTGCATTGAAGGGTTGCGCATTGAACCATGCAGAGAAGCCAAAAGGCTTGAAACCGGGTTGGGGCAGTGTTCCACGGGGACTCGCCCCCCAGGGTCGGGGACGCGCCCCCCTCGCTCCCTGCGCCCCGGGGGCTCAGGGGCTTCTGGGGAAACGTTTCCCAGCGTCCCCAAAATTAGGAAACTCTCGGAAACGCACAAGGGGGCGCGCCCCCTGTTTTGCAGCGCGCTCCGGTGAAGGGGGGCTCCTAGACGCCCCCCCACCCCCTCCTGAAACTAGGGGGCTTCCAGACGCCCCCTCCTGAATTGGGGGGCTCCCAGACGCCCCCCCCATCTTTTAGTAGTTTACATGGGATGAATCATTGAACTTTTATTGTTGGGATTTAATAATTTATAATATTATTTTTTATTAAGACTTGGACGCCTCCCCGCCCCCTCGCCCCCCCCCCGAATTTCGCTAAAATTTGGGGGTGGTCTCCACACGTCCCCAATGTGCGTTTCCCCGCTCCCGCGCCCCCACGTCCCGAAAACTTGGGGGAACATTGGGTTGGGGTTCTTTCAAAAACTTTCATGGTATCAGAGCACATTTAAAATTCAGAATTTGAACATTCAGAAAACTGGGGTCTGAAGGAAATAAGTCTTGAACAACCTGCTTGAAGTTACAGGTTGCAGTCATGGTTTTTGGTCTTAGAGTGGAAGGAAGATAGATTAGAGGGGGCTGCAACTTTTAGCCCATGGAAGGCTAGAATTAGTTTGATTCTTGAAGAGAATGAACTATGGGATATAGTTCATAGTACAACAACAAATCCTGTAGTAGTACCTGCTGATGCAACAGATAAGGCAACTTTTATGAAGAGGGATGTGAGGGTAAGAAGGGTTATTCTTGATGCCGTGAAGGATCATGTGATCCCTCACATTTCAACAAAAGATCATGCATTCCAAATGTGGACAACTTTGACAAATCTGTACCAAAGTTCAAATGAAAACAGGAAGATGGTATTGAGAGACAAGTTGAAGAGTGTGCACATGGGTAAAGGGGAAGGCATGGCCTCATATCTTACCAAGATCACACAGGAAAGAGATGAGCTTGCACCTGTAAGTGAGGTGATAGGGAGTGCTGAAATGGTGCGTACATCACTAAATGGTGTGACTCAGCAGTGGACCGTGTTTGTGCAGACTATCATTGGTAGGGAGAACATGCCCACATGGGATCGATTGTGGGATGATCTCACATAGGAGGAGACACAAAGAGGTTACTTACAGGGCAGTTCATCACATCACAAGGATGATGACGAGAATGTTGCTTTAGCAACGAAGGGCAAGAAGAAGAAGAAGTTCAAGAAGGGCTCCAAGGATGGGGCCAAACAGCATGATGGAGAGAAGAAGGACATGAGCAAAGTGAAATGCTTTG
Source organism: Pseudotsuga menziesii (assembly GCA_001517045.1). Lineage (NCBI taxonomy): Eukaryota > Viridiplantae > Streptophyta > Pinopsida > Pinales > Pinaceae > Pseudotsuga > Pseudotsuga menziesii. The sequence continues at coordinate 120,986 of LPNX010853051.1, read as the reverse complement.
CATGTCAGAAGATGGGGCACTATGCTAGACAGTGTCCGAACAAGAAGAAGAAGAAACAGCAGACAATAACTTCAACAGAGATTGATGAGTTTGTTGCGAGATTTGAGAGAGACTTTTCTCTCTTTGCAGGTGTTAGTGTTGAGAGAGCATCTTCTATCACCAACGGGGACTTTCAGGACCGCATGGAGCATTCCAGTTTTGTTGGGAATTCATATGACAGGTGAACGTGATATGTTTTCAAAGATGACAGAGTCAGACTTGGAGTTGGAGGTTGTATTGGGAGATGACACAATGGTGAGAGCAGTTGGGCGTGGGACTATCCATTTTGACAGGGGGTCCATGCATCCTATGTATCTAAGGGATGTGTTGTATGTCCCTGGGCTCAAGAAGAACCTTGTTTCAGTTTCCATGATTGAGGATAGAGGCTTCGATGTATATGCTCTTGATGGAAAAGTTCACATCTTTCCCAAGTCAGCAGGTCCATCTGATTCGCGGGTGATTCGAGTCAGATGTGGGAAACTAGGAACTGTACAAGCTTCTCTTCGAGCCACATCACGCACTGTCACACACTCAGAGCAACAGTGAGTTGTGTGAGCTACGGCACAAGAGGATGGCCCACCTTCACCATCCAGCTTTGAGGATGCTAAGAGATATGAGGACAAGTATGCCAGAGTTCAGCACAAAGTCGAGTGGTGTGTGTAGAGGGTGTGCTTTGGGAAAGTACACCAAGACTGCTTTTCTAAGCAGTGATTCCAGATCAGAGGGAGTGCTTCAGTTGATTCATTCATATCTGTGTGGTCCCATGTCATCTACCTCTTTGACAAGATACGAGTATTATGTCACTTTCATCGATGAATTTTCCAAGAAGACTTAGATCTATTTCCTTAGAAGCAAGAGATCAGAGGAAATCTTGCTTCGATTCCAAAAGTTCAAAGCTCTTGTGGAGAACCAGACAGGAAAGAAGATCAAGGTACTTCGGTCAAATAATGGGGGTGAGTATACTTCCCATGCATTCGATGAGTATTGTCAGCAGGAGGGGATCAAGAGGCAGTTGGCAGTTCCTTACACTCCACAGCAGAATGGAGTGACTGAAAGGAAGAATCATTCTATAGTGGGTGCAACTACAGCTATGATGCATGATCAGAGTCTTCCTTTCTTTCTATGGGCAGAGACCTGTAGCACTGTTGTTTATGTACTGAACAAGAGTCCGCACAATGCATTGGGGTGCAAAACTCCTGAGGAGATGTTTACAGGGAAAGTGCCTGAGATAGGTCACTTTCAGATTTTTTGTTACCTTACATACTCTCATGTCCCTTCTGAGAAGAGGACAAAGTTGGAGGCTACAGGTGAGCGGGGTATTTTTGTTGGTTATGACGAGACATCGAAGGCTTTTCGCATATACCTTCCTACATAAAGGAAAGTTGTGGGGAGGAGGGAGGTGAAGTTTGAAGAGGAGAAACCCTTCAATAGGTCTCTAAATTCCGAAATGGAGGATCAGCAGAGTGCTACATAGGTGACAGCTCAAAGTTCAGCGAGTCAAAGTTCAGGGTCACCGGTTTCAGGTGTGACTGGGTCACAGGTTACAGGTTCTTCAGTTATAGGGGCTCAATCTACAGGCACTTCTAGTACAAGGACAGGTTCACGGATCACAGGTTGTTCACAGGTGACACCTTCAGGTGATTCGATTTCTAGTCGTATAAGATCAGGTTCACCAAGGACAGGTTCTCAGGTTGTTGGTACTTCTTCAGGGAGACAGGTGTCTAATGAGGAGGAAGAGAAAATTCTGAGATAGGTTGCTTCCTCCACGAAGAGAAAGCCAAGTTGGCATAAGGAGTTGGTGAAGGAAGCAGAGGAGTCAGTTGGACCACCCAAGAGGGAGGTCAGAGAGAGCAAGGCACCTGAGAGGTTTTCTAGCTATATGGCACAGGTGACTAGCTTGCGTGACACCGTTCCTGAGACTTATGAGGAGGCTTCTGCGCACCAGGTTTGCAGAGATGCCATGATGGAGGAGTACAACTCCATCATGAAGAATGGGGTGTGGGAAGTGGTTCCGAGACCAAAGGGGAAGTCAGTTGTGACTTCCAAGTGGCTTTACAAGATAAAGCATGTTGGGGATGGCAGTATAGAGAAGTTCAAAGCTCGTTTTGTTGAACGTGGTTTCTCATAGGTCAAGGGAGTTGACTATGATGAAACATTTGCACCAGTGGCCATATTTGTTTCGATCAGGGCAATGATCTCCATCGTGGCAGAGATGGGTTGGAAGATCCATCAGATGGATGTGAAAACCGATTTTCTCAACGGTTTTCTACAGGAGGAGGTGTATTTGGAGCAACCACAGGGCTTTGAAGAGTATGAGAGAGATTCTCATGTTTGCAGGCTGAAAAAGGCCTTGTATGGTCTTAAGGAAGCCCCTCGGGCTTAGTATTCCAGGATCGATTCCTACTTGCTTTCGATTGGGTTTCAGAAGTGTGAAGCAGATCCCAATCTGTACTACATTGTGGTTGGTGGTGTTCCACTTATTCTTCTGTTGTATGTTGATGACTTGTTCATTACTGGGGGAGAGCACCTGATTGATGCGTACAAGAAGGATCTTGCTTCATAGTTCGAGATGACCGACCTTGGACTGATGCATTATTATTTGGGGATGGAGGTTTGGCAGGAGGATGGACATGTTTTCCTGGGGCAAGGAAAATATGATGCAAATGTTCTGAAAAGATTTCAGATGACTGATTGGAGACCTATGTCTACACCCATGATGACCAACTGGGCGAAGCTTCATGCTTCAGAGGGAGAGTTGGTGGACCCTACTTTGTATCGTCAGTTGATTGGTTCATTGATGTATCTGGTCAACACCAGACCAGATATAAGTTTTGTAGTGAACACTCTTAGTCAGTTCATGGTGGAGCCTAGGAGAGTGCATTGGACTGCTGCAAAACACATTTGGAGATATCTTGCAGGTACAACTGATTATGGATTGGATCATAGGAGATCCGGTGGAGTGGGATTGGTTGGCTATACAGATTCAGATTGGGCAAGTAGTGTTTTGGACCGAAAGAGCACTTCCGGTTGTTGCTTCAACTTGGGTTCGGCAGTTATGTCGTGGTTCACCAGGAAGCAAAATTCCATGGCATTGAGTTCTGTTGAGGTTGAGTATATGGCAGCCAGTCAGCCCAGTTATGAGGCCTTGTGGCTTCGCAAGCTGATGGTGGATTTATTTGATTTGGACTTGAGTCCTACAATTATAAAGTGTGATAATCAAGGTTGCATCCAGCTCTTTGAGAATCCAGTATTTCATGACAGGTCGAAGCACATAAAGATCAGATATCACTTTATCAAAGACTATGTTCAGAGAGGGGTTGTTCAATTGCAATATGTTTCGACAGATGAGCAGGTGGCCGACATTCTCACGAAGGCTTTGGGTAGAGGGAAGCATGTCTATTTTAGAGATAAGTTGGCAGTGGTGAAAAACACTTTCCTTGGTAAGCAAGAGTGTTGAAAAGTTACCTAGGAAGTGTTTGTCCACCTAGACTTGCCTTGGGGTGGACAAGGACACTTAAATGTTGTGACTCCTAGTCTTGTGCATTTAATAAAGTGAGATGCACTTTATATTTTTAAAGTGACTTTATTAAAAAGGCTATGTTTATAGTTTTCCCAAATTCACATTTAAAATAAAGTTAAGTGAGTGAATAAATAGAAATGGGTTGCTCTAACTTTATTAAATGACATGAGGTGCACTAAATGTCATTTAATTAATATTTAATGGAGCATTTAATGTGAACCCTTCATCTAATCTAATCTTGACCATTAGATTGACACAGAAGTTACCATGAACAAAAAGAACAAGGGCAGGGCAAAAGTTCATTTCATTGTGATCATTTCCAAAAGAGATTTTGGAGAGAGAGAGAAAAAGACAAATGAGGGTTTGAAGAGATTTTGAACCAAGAGAGAGAAATTGAAAAAATTGAAGAAACGTTTGCAGGGCACATCTTCCAAGGAAGGCATTAAATGCAGAAGAGATTTTCGTACAGCACAAGGCCGTACTGTACTTAGCTGTACAGCAGCATGAATTTCGAGAAAACCAGGGCACATTTTTTCTAGAAATTTCGTACAGTATTTAATGTTGTTAATTGCAGACTGTACAAATTCAAAAATCGAGGAAAAGGACATTCGTACAGTGCACAGAAATCAAGAAAATTGCAGACCGTACAGCCTGCACATGTGAGGCCATACAACATGTTTTTCGAGGAGTTGTTTTCAATGATTTTCAGCAATCCGTACAAGTGTTTGGCATGCATTTCGAGATGAAATGCTGAGATAAGTACAGCTGTGTGATTTTTGTAAATTTTGCCTGAAGAAAATAAAATCTCTCTCGCTCAGAAACAGGTTTTCCCTTGAGGTTTTACCCTGAACCATTGGTCAAAAACAACTGTGTTAAATTTCATGTGTTTGGTTGACTGAAATTTTCTGAGTTTGAATTTTTTAGTAGCAAAGAAAATTTCTGAATTGTTTAAATTTGAGAAAAAGAACATTATGTGTTTCAGTGGAGTCAACTTTTGCTTAAAATTTGTGCATCGAAGGAATGGGCATTAAACCATGCAGAAAAGTCAAAAGGCTTGAAACCGGGTTGGGGATCTTTCAAAAACTTTCAATCTCCACTGCATTAAATGCACCCAGAACTTCCTCAAAATTTGTGCCAAATGCCTCCTCAAATTCTGTGCCAAAATAAAACCTTGTTTTCTGTGCCCACTGCCTCAAAAACTGTGCAAAAATCAGACCTCGATTTCTATGCAAAAGGTACAGCCCGTACAGACTATACAAACCTCGAAAATAGTGTAGAGTACGGCCTTGATTTCTGTGCTGAGTACGGCCTCGATTTCTGTGCCAACTCTCTTGGGATTCGTGCCCAAAAATTCCTCGAAACTCGTGCCCCAAAAATCTCTGTTGTACAGTCTCCTCAGGATGTGTGTTGTACTAAATCTCTTTGCCTCAAAATCTGTGTTGTCTCAAAAATCGTGAAGCTTGGAAATTCGTGCCTTTTCTCTCTCTCTGCTCTCTCCTTCACTCTCTTCTCAAAAGTGAATGTGTTTTCCCTTTCCTTGCCTTTTTGGTGAAAACCCTAAAGTAAGTGAAAGGTCTTCTAATCCAACGATTGAGATTGGATCAGATGAGTGGATGAGATTGAATGCTCATTAAATCACATTTAAAATTAATTTCACTCACCTCACTTAAATTTTTCCAAAAAGTGACTATTCTCTAAAGTCAAATTAAATGCTCATCTCAAATCATTTAATGCAAGGGTCACTTTATTTCTCCCTTTTAAGTGACAAAGGCAAAAGTCACCTAGGGGAACACTTTCCTAGGTACAAAAATCAACATCTATTTCCTTCCAGATGCCTTCGGGCGATGTTCTTGAGTGGGATGCTATCTTATTTATTTCTGGTTTGAAGAAGAACCTTCTTTCAATATCTTGAATGGCAAATGTACAGTGGATAGTTGCTTTTGAAGAAAAACGTTGCACCATCAGTGATTGTACTCTAGCTAGTCTGAGGAATTTGGCTAGAGGACTGAGAGGACGCCATATTCAGGGGAGGCATCTGACTATCAATAAATGCTACATAATCTCTTCCTTTTTGCAAGTACATAGGAAAATCCAATGAAGAATTTATTTGAATCTCGAAAATAAAGATGCTCTAGACTCTAGAGTAACCAGATGAGATCTTGCATATGTTTTTTAAATATGTACATCAAAATGGAATTAAGGGAAAGAAACAGCATTTTAAAAGAAATAAAAGCTATGATAAAGAAAAGCATGAAAACTTAATTAAATTCAGAGTCAAAATTAAATTTAAAACGATGAAAAACACATTAACTTTTGTACAGTATAGACTCTTCCCAACCTATATTTATTCACACCCATCGTTTGGTTCCCTTGATGCAAAGTCAATATATGTTAAACCTTGGATTGAGTTCAATTTTCTGAATAGGTATTACAACTGCTCTATCTTAAAACAAAATGTCTAGACTTAAGCCCAACACGTGGCCTAACATTATTTTTGAAACCGAAAAAAAGTTCTTAAGAAATGTCAAAGACACAGATCAACCGCTTGTATGATATTTTCTGAATGTTTTTCTGCTTCTCACTCATTAAAATTAACAGAGAACATTAAGTGTTTTCAAAAGAATGAACCATCCATGTGTACTGTTACAAGAAAAGATCTTTTGTTACAGGAAACATTTATAGAAAGTCAACCCAATGAGCATTCTAAATATTAAATAAAGACCCGAATCACCACATATAAACAGTAGCATCCATAGGAAAGTAACATTAGTATTCTGATATTGCACCTTTCTTAGTGTCTGATCAGTTTCCATGCCCTCTCCTGTTACTAAATTTCTCTGAGCAGCATCAAGAGCCCTTCTCTTCGGAGAATGGGACCACTTGGTCTAGGACCATGGTGAAGATTCAACCTAGTGTTGAGTAACCATTTGGTTGAATGGTAGATATTCTAGTCTGGGACCATGATATAGACCCAGATCTTCCCTGCGTAGACCAGTCTAGGACCACGATGTAGACCAGTCTAGGACTGGTAGACTCAACCTAGTTCTGAGTAACCATTCTCTGGGAGAATGGAGACACTATAAGCTCTAGACTGGGTTTGGGCATGTGTGTTGCACTTTGACCCTTGATATATGGGCTTGGTGTGCTTCTCCAAGGATTAGCTACCCTTGGTTAAGTTACCCTAGTTTTAGATCTAGGTGTCACACAGTGTGTGAGATAAAAGCATCAATAACTCTCTTGGTTTATGATGATGTATTTTTGAAATCAAAAAGGACCACAGGGGCACTTGGAAAAAAGGCTAAAGTCAAAAGTCAAAATAAATAAAGACTTGTTGACCATAAGAAAATGACCACAAGTGGAAGTTAAATAAATAAGGACTTCTTATAAAAGCAAAGGAAAAATAAAAGTACTTTTTTTTTGTAAAAGTAAAAATGAAATTAGGAAAAGAATAAAAATATTATTATTTTATTTTTCATAATCTTGTCCACTTACAGGTAAACAAAGGCTATAAAAGAAGATCAAATCATCTCATTTGATACACGCAAGTTCTCTCTCATAGGTGAAGTTGCTACTCTTATTTTGACGAAGACTATCTTGCCTCAGCTAGGGCAATTTTTCCAGCAAACCCTCATCTAAGGTTTTTATCAGCAGTCTTATTCTTGGGCAGCTCTCTTCATTTTTCTGGACAGTTTTACATTTTTCTCAGTAGCCTCTAGATCTACTTCAGCAACCCCCTCTTCTTCACGGCTGCTCCATTTTTCTTTGCGGACAGTCTGTTTAGGGCTCGACCCTCTCTCCATTTACCTTTGGGCAGTCAGCAAGGCAACCCATGAGGGCTATGGGTTGCAACAATCTACTGTAACAGCTGTTGGTAGACCGTTAGGGCCTTAGGCTGTCAATTGACAAACGCCAGGTCCCTCAGGGAACCTATGAACCTGCTCAGCAGGCTTCAGGCAGAAGGAAGGACAGTCGGGCAGACAGAAGAGCAGATCGAGCAGACTGAAGGACAGATCGACAAGTAGAAAGTCAACGGGCAGGCAAAACAGTCAACAGGCAACAGTAAGGACAGATTCGTACAGCCGTACAGCTCTACGGCAGAAAGGCGCAGACTGTCAGTGACAATCAAATCTGAGTTGGGCAGCCTTTGTCTTTTATAGGCAGGAGAGAGAAAAATCTCAGTTTGTTGAAAAAACCCTAAATTGGTAATTTTTATGAATTCTCGAAATTGTGGTTGAAAATATCAGTCTGATATTTTACTGATAAATTTTCCTGTGACTGTGGTAAAACCCAGATTTGGGTTCGAGGAACTTTTTGAAGAATTCTCTTAAGCCATCTCATTTATGAGATGAGCTATTAATGCTTTTGGGGTTTTTGTCCTTTGAAGGTTTCCCCAGTGAAAATATTGTGTCCAAGTGTGCTAATGTGATGAATGTGTTCTTACTGCACTGCTGATCTATTTATGTTTATCTACAAATTTTAAAAGTTTATGCTAATGCTAAAAATTCAACATGGTATCAGAGCTTAGCATGTGAAAACACAGTAAAGGGACACTGTTGTTGTTTTTCACTAGATCTTGGAATAAGATTTGCAGATCTAACTTTTTGGACAAGTGACAGAGATGGCCACGAATGGTCTCAAACCAGAAGAGAAGCTCTCCAGTACAGCAAACTTCAACTCCTGGAAAGCCAGGTTAACAGCCATTCTAGATGAGAATAACTTGGATGTCCTTGTTTTTAATGCCACAGAAGAGCCTACAACAAATGCTGGTAGACTTGCCTACAAGAAAAAGCAAGGTAAGGTTAGAAGAATTATTTATGATTCCATCAGATAAGAATTGATGCCCAACATCTCATCTCTGAGGACTGCTAAAGAATGCTATGATACATTGGTAAACCTCTATGAAAAGAAGGCTCCCAGTCAAAAGAGAGTCTTGAAGAAGAGGCTACGAACTTTGAAGTTGAACAAAGATGAAAGTGTTGATTCCTTCTTCACCAAGATCAAACAGGTAAGAGATCAACTCCTTGCTATTGGTGTTACTGTTGATGAAGATGATCTTGTACAAACAAATGTTGATGGTCTCCCAAGCTCTTCGAAAACCTTCATCGCATCCATCTGTGGACGAGAAAATCAGCCAACCTTTGAAAGGCTTTGGCATGATTGCATACAAGAAGAAGCAAGGAACGATGACAAGATAATCAAGCAGGATAACCTTGCACTTGCAGCAAAGACCAAGAAGTTCAAGAAGCCTTTCCATCAACCAAAGAAAGGGAAGAAACCTCAAGGTAAGTTTTCTGACATGTCTAAGATTGAATGTTATATTTGTCACAAGTTTGGACAATATGCTAAAGACTGTAGGCAGAACAAGAAGAAACCCTAGATAAGGTTTCAAGTGTTAGTTTTGTACCTAGGGAAATGTTCCCCTAGTGACTTTTGCCTTAGTCACTTAGAGAGGGGACATAAAGTGACCCTTGCATTAAATGACTTAAGTAAAAGCATTTAATTTGACTTTAGAGCATTAAAGTCACTTTTTGATAAATTTAAGTGGGTGAGTGAAATTAATATTTTAGAAATAAAATATGAGCATTTAATTTCAGCCCTTGATCTAATTTAATCTCCACTGTTAGATTAGACTCACCCTAGGGTTTTCTCAAAAAGGCATGGGAAAGGCATTTTGCCTCACTTTTGCAGATTGAAGTGAGAAGAAAGAGCTGAGAGAGAGAAAGTTCCCATTTTTCCTGAGCAAGAGGAAAAATTTGTGGCACGCAAATCGAGGGAAAGGACAACGACAAAGAGGGCACAAAAATCGAGGAGAAGACAGCAGCATTTATTGCTGGTCTGTATAGTACAGTTTTTGAGGTAGTGGGCACGTTTTTTGAGGCAAATTTTTGGGCACAATTTTCGAGAAAAAAAATCTTGGGCACGACTTTTGAGGTCCGTACAATTAGCCTGTACAGTACAGTCCATACCGTCTATACAGCGGCATAGAAATCGAGGCAAAAAACAGAGAAAAAAAACTGAGTTTGATTTTTTTCCTGTTTGGCACGAAACACGAGGCAAAAAATTTCTCTTCCAAGTTGAGATAAGTTGGTTTGAAAATTTCTGAGTTTTGCTTAAATTTCCCTATAATAAAATCTCTCTCTGACTAGTTTATCCCTAGTGGGTTTTTCCAGGGCCATTGGCCAAAAATACTAGTGTTCTGTGTGATTAAATGGTGTGCTGATTTTTATTTACTGTCACTGAAAAAGATTAGTTACAACAGTGTTTTAAGTCTGAAAAATTTTGTTTATTTCCAGCACTTTATTTTTCTGAGAATGTCATAAACAGAGATCATTTTTACTTAAAATCGGTGGCTGAAAACTGGTGAAAAATCTACATTGTATCAGAGCAGGTTGTGGCAGAAAATTAAATTTTAGCAGTGAAACAGTCATTTCCAGAATTCAGAAAAACCTTTGTGATAGTAGTACATTTTGCTGAAACTCGTTCTTTGAGAAAATGACTTCCGTGGGGTTGAGAACTGAGGATAGGTTGGATGGGGCAACGAACTTTGTCTCATGGAAAGCCCGGATTTTACTTGTGCTGAAGGAGAATGAGTTGAGGGAAGAAGTAGTTAGAAACACTACAGCAACTCCCATTACTATTCCCCCTTCTACTGATGCAGCGTTACTTGCAACCTTTAAAAAGAAATATATTAAAGCCATGAGGATAATCTTAGATGTTGTTAAAGATCATGTTATTCCTCACATTTCCGCGAAGGATCATGCACATGAGATGTCATCTACTTTGAGCGGCCTGTTTGAGAGTACTAATGAAAACAGGAAGATGGTGCTTAGGGAGAAGCTGAAAAACATCAAGATGGTCAAAGGAGAGGTGTGTATGGCCTATCTTACTAGCATCTCTCAGGTGAGAGATGAGCTTGCAGCTGTGGGGCTGGTGGTTACTGGTCCTGAGTTAGTGCGGACAACCCTGAATGGGGTGACTGCACCTTGGACTGTGTTTGTTCAGGGGTTGGTGGCCAGAGAGAACTTACCATCTTGGGATAGGGTCTCTGATGACTTTGTTCAAGAGGAGACTCGTGGGGGTTTCTTACAGTGCAGTGGTTCTACTAGTAGGGGAGATGAGGAGGATATGGCATTGACAGCAAAAGGGAAGAAGAAGAGCAATAAGGGTCCCAAGAAGGGTGTGGCCAAGCAGCAGCAGGATGAGCAGAAGAAGGATATGAGCATTGTAAAGTGCTTTGCATGTCACAAGATGGGACACTATGCTGCTACGTGTCCGAACAAGAAGAAGAAGAAGCAGTAGATAGCCGCTTCAACTGAGATCGATGATTTTGCAGCTAGATTTCAGAGTGAGTTTTCACTATGCAATGGGCATGTTGAGAGAGAGAGAACATCCATTCTCACCAATGCAGATGTTGACAGACAGAGGGAGTTTTCCTGTGTGACAGACCATTCTTACAGTGCATCTACTTCCAGCACTTGGTACATATAGATAGCAGAGCCTCGAGCCACATGACAGGTGCTCATGAGATGTTCTCCAAGCTTTCACAGGCATATACAGATGTGGAGGTTGTGTTGGGAGATGACTCAGTAGTCAGTGCAGTTGGACGTGGGACCATTACATTTCAGAGGGAATCCATAAGTCCCATGGTATTGCGGGATGTATTGTATGTACCTGGGTTGAAGAAGAACCTAGTGTCAGTTTCCATGATCGAGGATCAGGGTCTTGGGGTGTCTTTCATTGATGGACACGTGCATATGTTTCCCAAGACTGTAGGACCATCTGCTTCAGTTTCCATTGGAGCGAGATGTGGGAAACTGTATAGGCTCTTGTTTCAACCACAGCATGCTTTAGCACATAGCAGTAGCAGTGAGTTGTGTGAGCTTTGGCATAGGAGCATGGCTCACTTGCATCATCCAGCCTTAGGGTTGTTGAGGCACATGGTGACAGGTTTATCGAAGTTCAGCACAGGGCAGAGTGATGTGTGCAGGGGGTGTGCTTTGGGAAAGTACACCAAGACTGCTTTTCTGAGCAGTAATAGCAGGTCAGCTGGTACTCTTGACTTAATACATTCAGACTCATGCGGACCTATGTCTTCTTTGTCCCTGAGGGGATACGAGTATTATGTGACATTCATTGATGACCATTCCAGGAAGACCTGGATCTACTTTCCGAAGAGCAAGAAGTCTGAGGAAGTCTTGCAGAGGTTCCAAGAGTTCAAAGCTCTTGTGGAGAACCAAACAGGGAGGAAGATCCAAGTCTTGAGATCGGATAACGGTGGTGAGTATACCTCCAAGGAGTTTGATGGATTTTGCAGATAGGAGGGGATCAGGAGACAGTTGACAGTTCTGTATACTCCAGAGCAAAATGGAGTAGCAGAGAGGAAGAACAGGTCCATTGTTGGAGCAGCCCGAGCTATGTTACATGACCAGTCACTTCCTTTCTTTCTCTGGGTTGAGGCTTGCAGCACAGTTGTATATCTTCAGAACAAGAGTCCCCATTGGGCAATGGGGAATATAACACCTGAGGAGTACTTATAAGGCAAGAAGCCTAAAGTTGCCCATTTTCGTATATTTGGTAGTCTAACTTACTCTCATGTCCCTTCAAAGAAGAGGACAAAGTTGGAGCCCACTACAGAGAAGGGCATCTTTGTGGGCTATGATGAGACTACGAAGGCTTTCCGTATTTACCTTCCCTCTCAGAGGAAAGTGGTGGTGAGGAGGGATGTGAAGTTTGAGGAGGAGTGAGCCTTCAGGAGGTCGAGAGAGTCAGAGCAGGGAGAGCAGCAGGTCCCTACACCTCAGGTTGTGGCACAGGTTCCATCTACGCAGCAGTCAGAATCATAGGTTTCTGGGGTTACAAGAACCACAGAGTGTTGGCACAGGTTCACCAGGTTCGATGGTTAGGCCAACAGGGTCTTCGGGGACAGGTGATGGGTCTACTATTACAGGTACACCTTACAGGGGATCAAGATCACGATCGAGATCAGGATTACAGGGTACACCTGGTGTTGGCACACCAGCTTCAGGTTCACAGTTGACTGGGGCTTCTAGCTCTGGTAGTTCTTCAGATAAGGACAGGCCAGCATGGGAAGAACGTTCAGGGGAAGAAGAATCATAAGTGGCTTCGGGAGACCTTGAAGGATGCCTTAAAAGGTAGGGACACCCAGTGACAAGGTGAGAGCCATCAAGATGCCTGACAGATTGGGCATGGTGTTGGTGGCTTGTACACAAGATTCTGAGCCTTCTACTTTTGAGGAGGCCTCCCAACATTCGGTATGGAGAGATGCCATGATGGATGAGTACCATTCCATCATGAAGAATGATGTATGGGAGATTGTTCCGAGACTAGAGGGGAAGTCAGTGGTGACTTCTCGTTGGCTTTACAAGCTGAAACATGCGGCAGATGGGAGTGTGGAGAAGTACAAAGCCAGGTTTGTAGCGTGGGGGTTTTCACAGATTGAGGGCATTGATTATGATGAGACTTTTGCGTCAGTTGCTCGATATACATCTATCAGGGAATTGATTTCCATTGCGGCGGAAATATGGGTTGGAAGATCCATCAGATGGATGTGAAGACCGCATTTCTCAATGGGATCGTACAAGAGGAGATTTACATTGAGCAGCCTCAGGGCTTTGAGATACATGACAGAGAGACACATGTATGCAGGTTGAAGAAGGCCCTTTACGGGCTGAAGCAAGCTCCAAGAGCTTGGTATTCCAGGATTGATTCTTACTTGCTGAGTATGGGGTTTCAGAAGAGTGAAGCATATCCGAATCTCTACTTCATCATGGTTGGAGATGATCCACTTGTTCTTCTGCTATATGTTGATGACTTGTTTATCACAGGGAGAGGTAGACCCATTGCAGCTTGCAAGAAGGATCTTGCAGTAGAGTACGAGATGACTGATATTGGGCTGATGCATTATTTTTTGGGATTGGAGGTTCGGCAGGATCCTGGACATATTTTCCTGGGGCAGGGAAAGTATGCGGTTGATATTTTGAGGAGATTCAAGATGAAGGATTGCAAGCCTATGTCGACACCTATGATCACCAACTGGAAGAAGCTTCATGCTTCTGAGGGAGAGTTGGTGGATCCTACTTTATACCGTCAGCCTATTGGGTCATTGATGTATCTGGTCAACACTCGGACAGATTTGTGTTTTGCAGTGAACACTCTTAGCCAGTTCATGGTTGGGCCTAGGAGTGTGCATTGGGTCGCTACAAAACATGTGTTGCGGTATCTTTCAGGGACAGTGGATTTTAGTTTCGACTTCAGGAGGTCAGAGGGGATCAGATTGGTTGGCTATACAAATTCAGATTGGGCAAGCAATGTGGCAGACCGAAAGAGCACTTCTGGATGTTGTTTCAGTTTAGGCTCGGCAACAGTGTCGTGGTTCAGTCGAAAGCAAAAGTCAGTTGCATTGAGTATTGCAGAGGCTGAGTACATGGCAGCCAGTTTGGCCAGCTGCGAGGCCTTGTGGCTTCGCAAGTTGCTGGTGAATCTATTTGGTCAGGAGCTTAGACCTACGGTGATTTACTGTGACAATCAGAGTTGCATCCAGCTCTCTGAGAATCCAGTCTTTCATGACCGGTCAAAGCACATAGAGATCAGATACCATTTCATCCGAGACTATGTTCAGAGAGGGGCAGTGATGCTTCGGTACATTTCCACAAATGAGCAGGTAGCTGACATTCTAACGAAGTCTTTGGGAAGGGGTAAGTTTGTCTTCTTCAGAGACAAGTTGGGAGTGGTGCAGAACACCTTCCTCGGTAAGAGGGAGTGTTAGTTTTGTACCTAGGGAGGTGTTCCCCTAGTGACTTTTGCCTTAGCCACTTAGAGAGTGGACATAAAGTAACCCTTGCATTAAATGACTCAAGTAAAAGCATTTAATTTGACTTTAGAGCATTAAAGTCACTTTTTAATAAATTTAAATGGGAGAGTGAAATTAATATTTTAGAAATAAAATATGAGCATTTAATTTCAGCCCTTGATCTAATCTAATCTCCACCGTTAGATTAGAATAACCCTAGGGTTTTCTCAAAAATGCATGGGAAAGGCATTTTGCCTCACTTTTGTAGATTGAAGTGAGAAAAGAGAGCTGAGAGAGAGAAGAGAAAAAGTTTCCATTTTTCCTGAGCAAGAGGAAAAATTTGCAGCACGCAAATCGAGGAAAATGACAACAGCAAAGAGGGCACGAAAATCGAGGAGAAGACAGAAGCATTTATTGCTGGTCCATACAGTCTGTACGGTACAGTTTTTTAGGCAGCGGGCACGTTTTTCGAGGCACATTTTTGGGCACATTTTTCGAGAAATCGAGGCAGAAAACAGAGAAAAAAATCTGAGATTGATTTTTTTCCAGTTTGGCACGGAAAACGAGCCAGAAATTTTGCCTTCCGAGCTGAGATAAGTTGGTCTGAAAATTCCTGAGTTTTGCTGTAAATTTCCCTATAATAAAATCTCTCTCTGACTGGTTTTCCCCTAGTGGGTTTTTCCAGGGCCATTGGCCAAAAATACTAGTGTTCTGTGTGATTAAATGGCGTGCTGATTTTTTTTTACTGTCACTAAAAAAGATTAGTTACAACAGTGTTTTAAGTCTGAAAAATTTTGTTTATTTCCAACACTTTATTTTTCTGAGAATGTCATAAACAAAGATATAATTTTTACTTAAAATCGATGGCTGAAAACTAGTGAAAAATCTACATCAGGCATCTGCTGCAGAAGCAGTGGAAGAAGAAGATGAAGAACCAAAGAAGAAGAAAGCCAAGGCTAGTAAAACTGATGAGCCTAGAAGAGAGTACTATTTGATTTCTGCTCTAACTGGTTCTTTCTCAGCTTGCTCTACTTCTTGGTTGGTTGACAGTGGTGCCTCTAGGTACATGACAAGTAACCGTAGTACTCTCACCAGTTATAAAAAGAAGAAGTTCACCACTCAGGTAGAACTTGAGGATGATTCCACTTACAAGATTGAAGGAGTTGGCTCAACTTCACTTCAACTTGACTTAGGTACGGTTCTTCATGTTGATGATATTCTTTATGTTCCTGGTTTAAAGAAGAATCTTTTATCTGTTGTTGGTTTAGAAGACAAGGGCCACATAGTCCTCTTTATGGACAAGGTCTTTTTATGGGCAAAAGACACATATCTAGACTCAGCAGTACAGATTGGGGTTAGAGAGGGAAATCTCTACAAGGCTTCAAAAGTTTCCACTCATGCTTTGGTACATCACTCAGTTGATCCCTGTGAACTTTGGCATAGAAGGTTTGGACACCTTCACTACACAGCTCTCCCAGGATTGCAGAAGATAGTTACAAGTATGCCAGAGGTTTCTTTAAAGCATGAATGAATTTGCAAAGGATGTGCTCTAGGTAAGAACACTAAGAAATCCTTTCCCAGAAGCAAGAGTAGATCTAAAAGCATTTTGGATTTGATTCATTCTGACATTTGTGGGCCCATGTCTTCACCCTCCTTGAGTGGGTGTTTATATTATGTCTTGTTTATTGATGACTACTCTCGGAAGTCTTGGATTTACTTCCTCAAGGCCAAGAGTGAAACCTTTGACAAGTTCAAAGAGTTCAAGACACTGATTGAAAATCAGACTGGCAGGCACATCTGTATCTTGAGATCAGATAACGGAGGTGAGTATGAATCTAATGAGTTTGATAATTTTTTCCAAGAAGCAGGAATCAAGAAAGAGCTGACAGTACCTTACAACCCTCAGCAGAATGGGGTTGCAGAAAGGAAGAATAGAACGATCGGTGAGGCTGCTAAAGCCATGATCACTAATCTAGATCTTTGATCATTGATTTGATGTTGGAGGATATGGGGAAAATTCCCTTTATCAAGGTGGTGATTGATCAAGCTAGGGCCATCCCTAAGTTCATTTACAACCATGGTTTTGTTATTAGTCTCATGAGGAGGCACACTAAAAACAAGGAGTTGAAGCGTTCTCTAATCACGCGTTTTGCCACCACATTTATTACTCTTCAGTCTTTGCTTCAATGTCAGTTTGAGTTGAAGCAAATGTTTGTTTGTGATGAGTGGCGTGATTGTGCTTACAGCAGGAGAGAGGATGGGAAAACCATTGCCAAGCTGGTGTACACTGATTCCTTCTAGGAAGGAATGTTGGAAGTGTGCTCGGTTAGTGAACCTTTAGTGAGGGTTCTGCGACTTGTTGATGGTGATAAGCCCGCAATGGGCTATTTATATGAGGCCATGGATAAGGCCAAAGAGACCATTCGGAATTTCTATGTGGGAAAGGGTACCCCAGGGCATGACAGGCACATGTTGTCATGGGAGTTGATTGATACTCGATGGACTGGGATGCTTCATCAACCCATTCATGTAGCAGGACTCTTCCTCAACCCCGCATTTGCCTACAAATGCAATTTTGATTTTGATGGTGAGGTTTTTGAGGGGCTTCTCACTTGTATTCAGAGGATGATACCTGATTATGACACTTGCAATGCAGTCAATCGCGAGATAGAGGTGTATCGGGATGGTACTAGAGTATTTGGCTTTGCTGATGCTATTCGTCACAAGACCGAATTCATGCCAAGTAAATTATTAACTTATTAGACCGTTTTAAGTTTTCACCTTTATTTGAAAGATGAATTATGATTTATTTATATTTATTTCTTGTTTGGTGACATGTAGCCACTTGGTGGCGAACCTATGGTGTGAGGACACCGAATTTACGGAAATTTGCCATCAAAATCCTCAGCCAAACCTGTACAGCTTCGGGATGTGAGCAGAATTGGAGTGTATTTGAAAAAATACATGCAAAGAGACGGAGAAGGTTAGAAACTTAGAACTTAGAATTTGAACGAAGCAATTGCATTTAAATGTTTAATGCAATTTATGAATCTATGACCCTCTAGACTCTAAATTTTTTTTATTACCCTCTTACAGGTTGGAGTTCACACGTCTTAATGACTTGGTGTATGTTCATTATAATCTTCGCTTGTGGATGGCACAGATACAGAAAGAACCTGATGCAAATGCCATCTCCTTGGACAATATTGATAGATTGTCGAAGTGGAGGGTGGAGATTGAGACTCCTATCATGGAGGAGGCACCTGCATGGCTAGAGGAGGGGCAAGAGGAGGGGCAAGTGGAGGAGGAGGAAGAGGAGGAAGAGGAGGAGGAGGAGGAGGTCTTTGGAGGCACCATGAAGGCATCACCACCACCTT
>LPNX010853051.1:0-102963 GCA_001517045.1 Pseudotsuga menziesii | reverse complement strand
CCTATTTGGTTCCTGAAAATTTCCAATTCATGAGTAATTGTTAATAATTCTTTGATGAGATTGAATCTTAGTTCCTAGATCAATGTGCAAGAATTAATACTTTTGCATCGCTTGATATATCTAGTCCTCCATCCATCACTCAGCGTCGAGTATTAGATTCAGGCTCGGGGCCTTCTACTGCTACTTCTAGTGCTAGCGGCAAGCTTGACAAAAGACCCATGATATTTTCCCGTAAAAGGGGAAGAGGGCATTGATATTAGATAGCTAGATGCTAGTTTTCCTCAGATACATCTATATATGTGATGTCATTTTGTATTGTTTAAACTTTATACACTTTTGAGTCCTTGATTGGACAACTATGATGTTCAGACTTTCAGCATCAACTTTGATGTATCGTTTTATATTTGGCATGACTACATGATGATGATATATATCAGTGCTTTCTTCATATTTATGTTCCAATATGCTTTTTTGATGTTATTATTGCTTTATATGTTTAAAATTCTAAAAAAAATGCATGTATTTTCTATTTTTTAATGTTTGCCGACTTTTGCCGTTTTTTCTCGATTTTTTCGCCGATGTTGCCGAGAAGTTGTAATCAAGACCCTCGCTGACTTTTTGCCGAGGCCGACTTTTGCAACATTGCCAGGTACACTACCATTAGAACCATCATTTCACTTGTTGCAGTATTCGAATGGAAGTTACATCAAATGGATGTAAAGACAGCCTTTCTCAATGGTAAGATTGAGGAAGAGGTTTATATTGAACAACCTGAAGGATCTGTTACTCATGGGAAGAAGACCCATATATGTAAATTGAAGAAATCCTTGTATGGACTGAAATATGGTCCGAGAGTCTGGTATGCCAGGATGGATGGATTTCTCCATAGCTTGGGGTTTTCCAAAAGTACAGTTGATTCTAACTTGTACTTTAAAGTTGTTCATAATCATGTCTTGATACTTGTTCTGTATGTAGATGACTTGTTCCTTACAGGTGATGAACAGTTGATAGACCAGTGTAAGAGGTAGCTTACCTCTAAATTCGAGATGAAAGATCTTGAATTGATGCATTACTTCCTTGGCTTAAAAGTTTGGCAAAAGCCAGGAGAGATCTTCTTGACACAAGGAAAGTATGCAGTGGATATCTTGCAGAGATTTGGGATGCAGGACTGCAAGTCCATGAGCGTACCAATGACTACCAACTTGACAAAGTTGCGGGAGTCAGCTTCTAGTTCACAAAGTGTGGACTCTACACTATACAGATAGCTCACTGGTTCCCTGATGTATCTTGTTCATACGAGACCAGACATCTGCTAAACAGTGAATGCACCGAGTCATTTCATGTCAAATCCGAAGCACATACACTTGGTAGCCGCCAAACATGTACTCAGATATGTGCAAGGGACTATCACTTATGGGCTCAGGTATACTTCCACAAGTGGCGTATTGTTATCTCGATACTCAGATTCAAATTGGGCTAGCAGTGCAGTTGACCGGAAAATTACCTCTGGTTATTGCTTCAGTATGGGATCAACAATGATCTCCTGGTCCTGCAAGAAGCAAGGTTCCATAGCTCAAAGTACAGCTGAGGCAGAATATATTGCTGCAAGTGATGCCTGCAAAGAAGCAGTTTGGCTCAGAAAGTTGTTATCTAAACTATTCGAGGGAAAGCTTGGCTCAACGATCATCCATTGCGATAATCAGAGTTTCATAAAGCTTTCAGAGAATACAGTGTTTCATGACAGATCAAAACACATTGAAATGAGGTATCATTTCATCAGAGACCTAGTGCAGAGAGGTGCTCTGAAGTTGCAGTGCATTCGTACAGATGAACAGATTGCAGATATCTTGACCAAGCCTCTGACAACATCAAAGTTCGTGTACTTTCGTGACAAGCTTGGTATGGCAAAGAATGCCTCTCTCGCTGAGAGGAACTGTTGATTTTTTTGAGCAGCATCGAGAGCTCTTCTCTTTGGAGAATGGGACCAACTGGTCCAGGACCACGGTGAAGACCCAACCCAGTGTTGAGTGACCATTCTGTTGAATGGTAGATATCAGGTCTGGGACCATGATATAGACCCAGATCTCTGCCCTGGGTAGACTCAACCTAGTGTTGAGTAGACATCTGGTTCGGGACCACAATGTAGACCAGTCTGGGACTGGTAGACTCAGCCTAGTTCTGTGTGGCCATTCTCTAGGAGAATGAAGACACTATAAGCCCTATACTGGGTAAGAGCATGTGTGTTGCACTTTGACCCTTGATCTATGGGCCTGGTGTGCTTCTCCAAGGATTAGCTACCCTTGGTTAAGTTACCCTAGTACCAGATCTAGGTGTCACACAGTGTGTGAGATAAAAGCATTAATAACTCTCTTGGTTTATGATGATGTATTTTTGAAATAAAAAAGGACCACAGGTAATGACCACAAAGGCATTTGGAAAAAAGGCCAAAGTCAAAAGTCAAAATAAATAAAGACTTGTTGACCACGGAAAAATGACCACAAGTGGAAGTTAAATAAATAAGAACTTCTTATAAAAGTACATTTTTTGGTAAAAGTGAAAGTGAAATTAGGAAAAGAATAAAAATATTATTCTTTTTATTTTTTCTAATCTTGTCCACTTACAAGTGAACAAAGGCTATAAAAGAAGATCAAATCTTCTCATTTGATACACACAAGTTCTCTGTCACATGTGAAGCTGCTACTCTTATTTTGACGAAGACTATCTTGCCTCAGCTAGGGCAATTTTTCCAGCAAGCCCTCAGCTAGGGTTTTTATCAGCAGTCTTATTCTTGGGTAGCTCTCTTCATTTTTCTGGACAGTCTTACATTTTTCTCAGCAGCCTCCAGATCTACTTCAGCAACCCCCTCTTCTTCACGGCTGCTCCATTTTTCTTTACAGACAGTCTGTTTAGGGCTCGGCCCTCTCTCCATTTACCTTTAGGCAGCCAGCAAGGAAACCCATGAGGGCTATGGGCTGCAACACTCTGCTGTAGCAGCTGTTGGCAGACCCGTTAGGGCCCTGGGCTGTCAATTGACAGACCCTAGGTGCCTCAGGGAACCCGTGAACCTGCTCAGCAGGCTTCGGGCAGACTGAAGGACAGATCGGTAAGGCAAAAAGTCAACGGGCAGGCAAAACAGTCAACAGGCAGCAGTAAGGACAGATCCGTACGGCAGAAAGGTGCAGACTGTCAGTGACAGCCAGATCTGAGTTGGGCACCGTTTATCTTTTCTGGGCAGGAGAGAGAAAAATCTCAGTTTGCTGAAAAAGCCCTAAATTGGTAATTTTTATGAATTCTCGAAATTGTGGTTGAAAATATCACTCTGATATTTTACTGATAAATTTTTCTGTGTCTCTGCTAAAACCCAGATTTGGGTTCGAGGAACTTTTTGAAGAATTTTCTTAAGCCATCTCATTTACAAAATGAGCTATTAATGCTTTTGGGGTTTTTGTCCTTTGAAGGTTTCCCCAATGAAAATATTGTGTCCAAGTGTGCTGATGTGATGAATGTGTTCTTACTGCACTGCTGATCTATTTATGTTTATCTGCAAATTTCAAAAGTTTATGCTAATGCTAAAAATTCAACATTTCTGCTTCTAACATTAAAATCAACAGAAAACATTAAGTGTTTTCAAAAGAATGAACCAGCCATGTGTACAGTTACAAGAATAGATCTTTTGTTATAGGAAACATTTATAGAAAGTCAACCCAATGAGCATTCTAAATATTAAATAAAGACCCAAATCACCACATATAAACAGTAGCATCCATAGGAAAGTAACATTAGTATTCTGATATTGCACCTTTCTGAGTGTCTGATCAGTTTCCATGCCCTCTCCTGTTACTAAATTTCTATTAAAATTGGCATACATATAGACACAGAATGAATATACCTCAGCATTGTGGATCTTGTATTCATGTAATATTTGATAACATAGTTTCTCATCAACATGTGTTAATGCCATTGTGCTGTTGAAGGAAATGCCGCCAGTCTTTTTCCTCTTGAAATATATCTGACAGATAGAAACAGTTAACAGAGTCATACCAATTATGCTTGTAAGAAAAATTTCAAAAGGAGAAGAATAGATATATACTATATAGCTGAAATAAATCATTCCAAAAATATAACTTTTTGGATGAAATGCACAATATAGTCAAAATGTGACCAAAGAAGATGACAAACTTGAACAAGTAATATTCAGGTGCTGTTATATTTTGAGGGTGTTAATCAACAGGTGTGATACTAAAGTGTGACATGTATAGTCATGAGATGACATATATAGCTGTTTTAAAGTGAGATACTAATTCTACGTAAGTCTCAATGGAGAAGCAGAATTGGCAAAATAGGCCTACATAAACTACAGAAATGGATTTTCTTGGTTGAGACATATGCAGTTTCATGTGGTTTTGAACATTATTACTCATACAGTTGTAAAATGACAGCCAAGACAATGGTCAAACAAATAGAATAGCCCTTTCCTGATACCATCCTATTGCCACATCACAATGCTTTCTGTGCAGCAAGAGCCTGAAAATGTTTTGATAGAGTTCTTCAAACATGAGGCTATTGGAGAGATGCATGTACATCAAAAAAATTCTAGCACAAAAGGATCTCTAGTTGATGAGTAGCTACATGGCACAGATAAACTTTAGGACATATGTTCAGTTGTCTAGTTAAAAATTTTGTGAATGTCGATTTATTTAATATTTCGGTGTTCATCTTGTTGTTTCCTTCGGTGGGGGAAAGTAGGCGAAGGAGGATATGACATGGGAAACATGCATGACATATTTGAGAAGGATTCTGGTCTCATATGCATACGGGTTTATCGAAGGAGGGGGGAAGTATCGGTAACATAGGTATAGATCTAGTTATCACTAGAAATACCTTTCCTGAAAGAACCCTAAGGTGCCCAGTTCAAGGAAAGTGCCAATGTCACCTCACACAATCTCTCTCACTTCAGAATGGTGCTTTGCTAACCTCAGGGGGGATCCCTACGTAGTTTGAGGCTTGAATTATGAGCTTTCCAGCGATCTTGAACAAAGAAATCTTAGAGCCTGAGGTCAGGCAGGGTTCAGACCAACACATCAGACCATCGACCACATTTTTATTCTTTGGGCCGTGATTGAAGAGGCACGCTACCATTCCTTGAAAGTCTACTACTACTTTGTAGACTTCCGGAAAGCCTTCGACTGAGTTCCTAGAGAGGTTTTATTGCAGCGACTCAGAGACATCGGCATCTCAACGATCCTGTTGACAGCTATTATGCGCCTTTATGAGTCTTTCTGTGGTCTCCTTTGCACAGCTCGAGGGTTATTTGAGTTCATCCATAGCACCATTGGGGTGAAACAAGGTTGCTCACTTACTCCCACCCTGTTTGGAATCTACATAGATGAGTTGGAGGCCTTTCTCCATGAGCATACCCAAGAAGCAGACGGGTGCCTCCTCCACCATGTCCTAATCTCTATCCTACTTTTTGCTGACGATATAGTACTCTTATCTTCCTCCCCGGAAGGTCTGCAGAGACAACTTGATGCCTTAGCCCTGTTCTGTGACCTTCAGAAGCTGACTGTGAATTTGAGCAAAACAAAGGTCATGATCTTCAACAGGGTGAAGAAAACCTCAGACTTCTGTTTCTTATTCAAGGGGGAGGAAATCGAGATCACCAGTACTTATACTTACTTGGAAGCGCAGTTTTCTGGTCCCTGCTTCGGTCTACAACCAGCTCTCCAGCCTCAATTTAACAAGGGGTATGAGTCCCTAGCCCTTCTTGAGAGACATTGTTTTCGTCACCACTTCCAAGATATCTCATCCAAGATGAACCTGTTAGATACCTTGATCCATCCCACTGTTTTATATGGATCAGAAATTTGGGGACCCTCTCTACTCAAGTCGGATTGGGCCTTAGCTGAGAGAGTCCAGATCCTTCTTCTTCTTCGGCGTATCATCAGATGTAAGCAAACAATGTCGCAGCACATTATCCTAGCTGAGTTTGGGGCCCATCCCTTCCATCTCGAGAGAGGTTTCAAATTGGTTTCCTTCCTGCATCAGATTCGGGGGTTAGTCGACTTGTCAAAAGGTCGGGATAGGTACCCTTATCTAGCCTATTGCTCTGCTGAGACCATTGCCCGCGCTACCCATTCAGGCAGGGACAAGTGTTGGCTCACAGGAGTCTCGAGCCTTCTTACTTCAGTGGGGATCCAGTTAGATCGTCTCCCCCTGTTTCAGTATTCTCTGGATGCCCTCAGTCACTTTCTACCTACTCGACAAAAGTTAAATAAGATCATCAAAGAGGATGCTTACAAGCATTACGTCCAGGTTACTTGGGTCAATCCTCCGGGAGGATTGCGTCCAAAGATGGCCTTTTAAGCTGAACAATTCTTGGAGATTAGAGACAGGCTCATTGTTCGACCCCAATACACGTTTCGCCATTGGATGCATGCTCTTCGGATCCCTCTCGGACAGCTCAAAGTAGGATCCCATAGACTCCGGGTAGACACACACCACCAGATTGATAGATAGAATAGCATCTACCGGCGATGTCATCTATAGGAAGTAGAAACCGAGTCACGTTTTATCTTCAGATGTTCTATATACTACGAGATCAGAGGACACTTCCACTGCTTATGTAGGGGGGCTCAAACTCTAGCCGCCTTCTTCAGATACACCGATCAGAGATCTCTAGCACTTTATATTCAGGAGGCTCTCAGGCTTCGAGCACAGGTCCTCCAGCCCCCCTCCAGACTAGATAGCACACAGAGGATCACAACGTTCTTCAGCGTGCTACCACCTACGAGGGGCACCAAGTCATCTACTGACCTAGATATTGATCCAATTCCTAGATCAGTAAAGGTTGATGGTTCTCAACCCATGAGATCTCAACGGCAGCTTCAAACTAGACCTTCCTCCGAGAGGCGCTCAGGACCCTCCAGACCTCACCGAGATCACTCCAGAGGACGCCCCACGCCCACCAGCTCCTATTCGAGACAACAGACACTATTGCACTTCCCTCGGTTTTCCTCTTTCAGCCTCAGATGTTAGGAGTACTAGACCTTCCTCGATCGTTTTGGCTCCTGGATCCTGTTCATCTGAGATTCTTCGCTCGTATGCAAGATTACAGTGTTGAGACTGGGGCGAGAGCTCTCCCATGCTTCAACCCAGCTCGCTTTGTACACTTTTACTTCTTTTCTATTTTACTTCTTGTATTGTATTTCTTTTTAAGGGAGATCGTTTGGTCCTCCCACATGCACGAATATCATTGGAACCGACAGTCCCGTTGACCTACTTTGTGGTCATTAGTGGACATTAATAAAATTATCTCATCTTATCTTATCTTAGGGCTTGAATTATTGGTCTTTTTCATATTGTTTCTTGTTCATATTGGATATCTTTTGAAGCATCACCCATTTAGCTTACTGCTTGCTATTGAACATCATAAGTAAATTCATTGGTTAAGTTTGAAAATTTATTGTGAATGATCAATTTACATGTTTAAGTTTTCTTTAAGTACATGAGCTAAATTTACATTCTAAATTGTGCATAACCTAGTCTAGATTAACTTTTAATATTGTCATATCTTTTATCTAGACTTAAACAAATAATCATTCAACTTGAGATAGCCACCTAGGTTGTGCTAGTGGGTTGTGTTGAGATTTTGCTTAAAGAAATTATGTTAGTCAGTCTATAATTTAATTTACTTCATATCAAAATAATTGCATGCATAAGGATCACTGAAAGAAAGACATTCACAACATACACAAAGATTTATCCTAGGAAACTCTCTTGGGGAAAAAAGCCCAATATAACTTCTTCAGTATAGCTTCATCAACAAAGTACAATGTTAATACAATGAAGAGCTAAAGCTCTCTAAAACAAAGATAAGATAAGATAACCCCAAAATATAAGTTTTCCTCCAGCTACTCTCTCTCTTGCGCACTTGTCTCACTGGCTTCAGCGAACTTGTTTTTTGTGTCAAATGAGGATGACACCTTTATTTATACTTGATTTGAAGTGACTTTCTCCCTTGTGGGGCCGACTTCTTCACTTGATTGGGTCGACTTGTCTAGGAGACAATATAATATTGTTTATTTGTTATTTCTGGAATCTTCTGGGCCGACATTGCAAGTATACTTTAGCATTGTTTCTTTTAGGGTTTTTACCTGATCAATTACAATAAGAATATCTTTCGAAGCTACATAAAACATCAACACTCCCTCTTAGCAAGGAAGGTATTCTTCTAGCACAATCTTCAACATTGCTTCTGCACCACTGTATTCTTTAACCATTTAGTTGTTGACTTTCACAAATCTATCCATCACTAGAAGTTTTGTACAGGCAAGCCATCATCCACATCATGCATCCAGGGCCTCAACATTATACGTAGCATCTCACTAGTGGGTACAGCCTCATCGTCCTTTCGAACCTTATGTCATAATGGGACTTCATCTAGCTCACATTGAATTAGGCATCTATCTCACACACACTAAACATCCAGCTTACACAAAATTTGGATGACTAGCCAGAAGACTATCCCTTATGGTTGGCACCACCAGGAAACCAGTCCATAGTGATTGGGCATCTAACCACAAGGGTTAGGCGATTTAGTGGGCATACACTAGCCATCCAGCACAATGCTAGGAACCCTCCAACTCACTTAGGTTGGCACTCCATCCTGAAATCTAGGCATCACCACTCCACATGACCTGGTCTTCTAGCCCTGAAGGTTGGGCATCCTAACCATGTGCGAGGTCAGGCCAACTTATGCCCTAGTTGGTAACGTGCCCGTGAACGACTACCCGCTCATGCCACACTTAGTGTGCTACTGCCCCTAGAATCTCATCTGTAACTCAACAATTCCTCTCAAGTAGGAAAGGCGTTATGCGCTACACCAAGCTTGTCCCTGAAGTATTCAAACTTTACCTTTGACAGAGACTTGGTCAACACATTGACTATCTGCTCGTCTGTCGCAACATACTAGAGCTTCACAGCTCCTTTCTGCACTACGTCTCAAAAATAATGGTACTTGATCTCGATATGCTTGGACTTGTCATGAAACATGTGGTTCTCGGACAACTTAATGCAACTCTGGTTGTCACAAAAGATACAAGTCACCTCCAACTCGAGATTGAACAACCCTGCAAAAAAATTTCGAAGCCACACATCGTCGCTACTAGAACATGCTACTATATACTCTGCCTTGGTTGTTCTGAGTGCCACACTAGTCTGCTTCCTACTGAGCCACAATATCATAGTTGATCCCAAACTGAAGCAACATCCTGATGTACTCTTCTGATTTGTGACATTACCAGCCCAATCTGAATCAGCATAGCCTTGCAGTCTTATCTCACAATCCAAAACATACCTCAATCCATAGTCAACTGTACCTTTCAGGTACCTCAACACATGCTTTGCCACTATCAAGTGATCACGTCTCGGATCAACAATATACACCTCGTGTTCATCAAATACATCAAATCATCTGTCTATACATGGTGCCATCCACTGTCTCTGAAGAAGTATCACTCAATAACTTCATATTTGTCACCATTAGTGTAGGCCTAGGTTCACAATCCAACATCCTAAATCTCTTCAGGATCTCTACAACATATTTTCCTCGATTAAGGAAAATCTCGTCCAATTTCTGCCACACCTCTAGACCTAATAAATAATGCATCATACCCATGTCTTTCATCTCGAACTTTGAAACAAGCACAGGAGGTAGAGGCTTCACTCCCAGATAGAGAATTTAGGTAGGCCCCACTCCCGTACAGGGGGTTAAAGGGCACGTCCAGGGAACTAGAGCCTCAATAAGAGGTGTTCCTTCCCACACACTCGATAGAGTCTACATCGTCCCTCAACCACTGAAATCGATTCAAGGAAGGATAGGAGGATAATTAACCCGTCTACAGGGAAGCTTAAATTTTGTTGTGTCTAGGTTAAGGGGGGCTTGTGGTACATAAGGTGCCTTGCTTTGAGTCTCTCATCGATGCCTTGCTTTGAGTCTCTCATCGACACTATCCTTTTTGGTGCGTTGAGCCTTCTTCAATCTACATACATGTGCTGCCTGTGATGTGTCTCGAATCCTTGTGGTTGTTCCACGTACACTTCCTCTTCTACTACACCATGTAGGAAAGTTGTTTTCACATCCATCTGATGTACCTTCCATTTCATCACTGCAACTATCGCAAGTATAGCTCTAATAGAAGTGGATCTCGCCACAAGAGAAAATGTCTCCTCATAATCTACTCCCTTCTAGGAGAATCCACGAGCCACAAACCTTTCCTTGTACTTCTCAATATTGCTATTTGTTGAATGCTTCGTCTTCTCGATCCATTTGGAAGTCACCACTGACTTCCCTTTCGGTCTTGGAACCACATCCCAAACATCACTCTTCATAATGGACTGGTATTCCTCGATCATGGCATCCTTCAATACTTTCTTGTCAACTGCTCCTTCATCACTGGAAGGTTGTGCATCAATGATGTCACATAATAATGCCACGTAGCTGGAATATGGTCGAGGTTCCTTGCTCTCTCTGAAGGACCCGTCTGGAGCACCATAATTCTCTGCATCCTGAAGATTATCCCAAGCCCAAGCTGGTCTTCTCTTATGTGTAATCATTTCTCGGAGTGGATCTACAGGTCTCTTTGGTTCTGCCATATCATGATCTTCTGAAACATGTTCTTTTGGAACAACATCATCATCTATGCATGTTTTTGCAACTCTAGGAGCTTCAGGCTCCTCATCATGGACCTTATCTGAATGAGTCTGCCTTGATCTGATAAAGCTGCATCCTCATCAAAGGTGACATCTTTGCTAGTCTCAATATGTCTTTAACCAAAAATGTAGACTCTGTATGCCTTCGATAACTCACTAATTTCAACAAATATACCCTTCTTTCCTAAAGGATCCAACTTCATTCTCTTATCCTTGGGAACATGTGCATATACAAGACAACCAAATATCCTCAGGTGCTTGATCTACGACTTCTCTCTTGTAAACATGTCTTCTGGTGTCTTGTTCCTAAGTACACGCTGAGAAGTTCTATTCTGCACATATAAAATAGTTCTGGATGCATCTGCCAATAGGTGTAATGGTAAATATTGATCGTGGATCATAGCCTTCACTGCTTCCATTATCGTCTAATTCTTTCTTTCTGCCACACCATTATGCTGAGGATTGTTGGGAGTATTGAGCTCCCTCTTAATCCCAACTTCTACGCAGAATGTCTTGAAGTCATATGATGTGAACTCTCCTCTGTTATCCAATCTTAATGTCTTTATCTTCTTTTCAGAGAGATTCTCTATTAAGAGATGTTGATGACATTGATCCACACACATCTGGATGTACTATGTCTAAGATTCCTTTTGCTTTGTTGTCACTGCTTGGAAACGGACTCTTCACGTTCTTTCCTTGTGCACATCCTTTGCATATACCATCATGGTTTGCTTGAATCTCTGGTAGACCTGTCACCATCTTGCTCACGATCGACAATTCTTTGTAATGTAAATGAGCAATTCTTATATGCCATAGCTCACTTGAGTTCATAGTGATATGTACCAATGTTGAATCTAAGTTTTTATAGGCTTCCTTGAACACCAATTAGCTCACCCTTTAGTTCGTATAGGCATCCTTAAACACCAATTACACCAGTATCATCAATAGTCTTTCCTTTTGGCCACATGAGGACTTGGCCATCAATGAAAGCAACACTATATCAATGTTCCTCTAATGTCGAGATGGAGAGGAGATTCTTCTTCAAACCAAGTACATACAATACATCTTTCATCTTCATAGGCTTTCCGGAATCCAACTTGCAGGAGGCTTCTACTACCCTATTATAGGATACTGATAATCATCACCAAGCTTCACCTTATGAGGCAAATCCTTATGAACCAAATTTGAGAGAGAATTCTTGTAACTAGTCATCTGCTTAAAAGCACCACTATCAACAAGCTATGTATCACTTCCGCGAGTGTTTGTCCCTATAAGAGTTGAGATCAACACATATTCTTCACTTGAATCTTCTTCGCTTGCTTTCTTTTGAACAGGCTCATCATCTTCTATGGCATGAGCATGATGTCTTTTATTCTTCTCCTTTTTGATATGATCATTTACTTGAGGACAGTTTCTTGCAATGTGTCCCATCTTCTGATAACTGTAGCATTTGTAATTTGAGTAGTCTTTTTGAGTCTCCTGAAACTTCTTGTGAGAATGAGGTTCTTTCTTGCTTTTCCCTTTTCTTGCATGTACTGCTAGTGCTTGATTTTCATCATCACCAAACTTTTCTTCTCTTACTACCAATCTAGCTTCTTCTTGCGTGCACTCTTCTCATAGCCTGCTGAACTTTGTTAGCTTCCTTCTGTAACAAATTCCTTGAATAAATGAATCCCATGATCTTGGGAGACCATTCAATGTAGTCATCACTATTTCAACTTCTTCAACTGTGTCTCCAATGGCTTCGAGTTGTTCTTTAATTTGAGATGCCCTTGTGAAGTAGTATTGAATGGTTTCTGAATTATGCATTTTCACATTCTTGAGTGTCATCTTCTGGTTGATATTGTTGCCTTCAAACAATCCATACAAGGCATCAAACATCTGCTTTGGAGTCTTTAATGATGAGACATGAGGGATCAAGTGATCCTTGATAGAATCTGCAATGATTCCCTTTTCCCTAACCATGTTCTTCTTGTTCTTTGCCTTAGTCTCATCTCCCTCTGGCTCTGCAACCTCTTCTTCAACATATCTTTCCAAATCATTCACTTCTAGAATGAGAAGTACCCTAAACTTCCATGCTCGAAAGTTATCAGCCCCTTTAAGCTTCTCTTCAAGCTTGGCGTTGTTCGTTATTATGTCCAAGCTTAACAATATGACGAAAATGAGAATCTTCATAAATAAAATTTGGACTTACCATTCAATGTGCTATGCCAAGGTGATCTCCTCAAGCCAAAAAAATCTCCTATGTCTACATGAAAACTGCTTGATGTCCAGCCTAGGGTTTTATTAGAAAACCCTAATTTTTGAACTATTGAAATTGTAAAATCCGATCCAAGATGAAGATGTGCCCTCCCAAGGTGAGTTGAGCAAACCTTCTTTTCTTCCAGACCTATCGACAGAACATGCAAAAACTGGAAGGCCTGGTTTCCCGATCCAACAATAACTAGGTCAAAAATGAAAATTCTTGGATATGAATTCTGCGTCCACAAGAAGATGCGCCCTCCTAGGGAGAGTTCAATGATGTTGTTATATATATATATATAGATATAACATAAAAATATTAAATAATAACATAATAAAATAACATCAATTATTAATATTATATAACATATGCTAAGATCGAGCTTGATTTGTGGTTTGGAAAGCCTTAAAACCGGAAGGCCTAGTTTCCAACTTCCGATAGTTGCAGCTGTTGCAATGACTTCTTTCAGCATGACTCTGATACCATGTTGAGATTTTGCTTAAATTAGTTAGTCTTTAATTTAATTTACTTCATATCAAAATAACTGCATGCATAAAGATCACTGAAAGAAAGGCATTCACAGTATACACAAAGATTTATCCTGGGAAACCCTCTTGGGGAAGAAAAACCAGCAAAACTTCTTCAATATAGATCGTCAACAAAGCACAATGTCAATACAGTGTAGAGCTAAAGCTCTCTCACAGAAAGAAACCCCAAAAACAAAGATAAGATAACCCCAAAACATTAGTCTTCCTCCAGCAACTCTCTCTCTCTCTCTCTTGCGCACTTGTCTCACTGGCTTGAGCGAACTTGCTTTTGTGTCAAATGAGGAGGATGACACCTTCATTTATACTTGTTCTGAAGTGACTTTTTCCCTTGTGGGGCCGACTTCTTGACTTGACTAGGCCGACTTGTCTAGGAGACAATAAAATATTATTTATTTGTTATTTCTGGAATCTTTTGGACTGACATTACAAGTATACTTCAGCATTGTTTCTTTTAGGGTTTTTACTTAATCAAATACAATAAGAATATCTTCCGAAGCTACATAAAACATCAACATGTTGGAATCTTTTCCACTTCCGTACGAATTGGGCGGTAATTGGGCGGTAATAGGCCACACCACAGTTAGACTAATGTATTGATGGATAAAAATTAAATAAATCATTGCATCATTAAAAGGGTGCAATTGTTAATTATTTCATTTTCCTCATATCTAGATACATCACATTATGGGATAGTGTGTGTTTCATGATTAAAAATTGGCATATTCAATCTCATTAAGTGATCTTTTGCACTCATATGCAATTCTAGAAATTACCTTGCTTAACAGATTAACTTTTCCAGAATTCTTTTGCACCTGTAAATTTTCGAAGCCACAATTTCTTGCACAGTTGACTGAATAAAGTAAATTTGCCTTGGAACTATTTTTCACAATCTTTCTAAAGAAAATTTTAATTGTAAATGGTTATCTACATTTTACTTTGAGCACTTGTTACAAGATTGTAATTTTTTAACTTATTCCATATTTTGATAAGTGATTTCATCACTTCTACAAATCTGGAAATCACTTTAAATTCAAAGCATTTAAATTATAATCACCTCATGACTAATTTATCCTTTAAGTAAGCAATTTTCTTCAGAAATCTCTCAAGTCCTCACTTCGAGCCAACAACATTGTGTTTTGGTCTTCTAACAGATGGCTCAAATATATTTTTTGTGTAATACTGAAATGATTCTTCACTCGCAACAAATGAACCCACTTTAGATCATCACTTGAAATTTTTATGAGCATTTAACATTCGTGGAGTACATTTCTGCATTTCCATTTATTTCCAGAATCAAATAAAACTTGAACATGGATGGGTTACTTCATTTTATTCAAATCTACAAATGGGATGATATTGTGATAAAATTTTGAATTATTTCTAGCACATTCCTTTCACTTTTGAGGTGTTTGTTTTTATTCAACACTCTCATGCATTCACATTCGAACATTTTCTTTGGGAGTTAATGAATCTGCAATTCACTCACAGCTAATCAGATTTCAATCAATTCTCTTAGCTCTCTTCAAGAAGTAAATTTCTAATTAGCCTTAAGGAATCTCCCCTTGACCTCTGAGAGCAGGATAAAGAGAAGGAAGTTATAGGTTTAAGGTGACAGTGGTGCTTTCTTCTGTAGTTACTCTTTTATAGCACTTGTGGGTTGGGACTTTCCTACGCACATGTTAAATCAAGCTATAATAACATCCTTGTCTACATTAACTACATAACACTTCTACATTCCCCTTGGTTGTTCATCGTTGTGGGCACAAATCTTTCTTTTTATTTCTTTCTTCTTGCTAATTCTATGCATTTTGAACGTTCTGGAAACCTTTGAAAAGACATTGGAAAATGTTGGAGGATTCAATTAGTTATAGTGAATAGTGACTTGAGCATGATAAAATAAGAGAAAAATAAGTACTAATAACAATAAAATGGTGTATACTATTAATAAAAAGTTATCATAATGTGAATTGCTTCTAATGGTTTTGTAGCAAAAGGAAATTGAAATAGTGTCCTATAACATTTGAAGACTTATAAAAAGATAGATATAAATAATATTAATTTAGACATATACAAATAAAAACATTCCTGTAGTTGTATGTGCATGTGTACATATCTATGTATCCAACGCTACAAACTCGTAACAAATAAGTACCACAATAAATTTCTCCAAGCTCAACCCCTCCCCATATTTGTCCCTACAATTTGAGAGCATAAGGAAAACATGTCAGGACACAACGAGTGCTTCATTTTACATTTATATTTGTATGCTGGTATGAACTTTGTGTATTAGTATAGCATCTCTCTTTTTGGTAAATCAAACAAGAGGCGGCATATCACATTCAGTGTGTCCACGCTCTTATCAAAGGCATGGACCACATACTAAGTAGATTAAGCTGTTGACAACAGACTCTATATTGACTTGAGTCTCTTGTCAACTATGTAGATAAGGCTATAAACAAAAAGTGGATACAACATAGATAACGAAAATAGTAATAAATCAGGATGTCATAAACACCACAGCAAAGATGTTAACGATGAATATGATCTCAACTGCATAAAGACAAAGATATGAACTCAGCTGATTTACAGGATATAGAGTATAAGAAATCAGGATTTTTTTCTATGAAGTACCAAATTCCCTGATTATTATAGAAATCAAAAAATTAATTAAAGAATAATTATATATACCATACCAGGAATATATATCAAAACGAATACTTCAGGTTAAAAGGAATTCAAAAATCTACATCACCTTTTGGTCAAGGCAAGTAAAATACCTGAGGAGGCCTCTTGTTTAAGCGCAAGCCAACTGATTCCAATTCCCTTGTTAAAATCTGTCGATGGCCCTCACTCTGCAAACAAAGTTGAAAAGTCAATGAATTTTCTCCATATGCGGGGTAAGTTTTCAGCAAAATTTTAACAGAATAAACAACTACTACTTATGCTTTGGTGATTTTTTAAAGATATTCTTTTCAGTTCACTCAAATATCCGAGCCTCTTCATCTTGAATCAGATACGATTTTTATGGTTACCTACCCAATGCAAGAATGCAGACTTCAAAAACAGTTCTTATGTAAAAAAACATTACATCTATAAATTTATCGGTGATGCTAACGCTGATTAGTTATGATGATTAGTTGTATTTGGCTAAGAGGCACAACACGACGCCTTGAAAACAATATCATGCAATTTTTTGTTTTTACTTTTTTTTAGTGAATCCTAGCTTTTGCGATTCTCAACAGCTAGGTGTTAACCCCTAGATTTGCTCCATAGTAATCTGGATAGATTAAGGGCCAGCACATTCCATTAGGCTGGTACTTAGACAAGCATCTCCAGAGACAATTGGTTAGAGCCAAAGTAAGTTCCCATTGAGTTCAAGTATATGATTAGTACATTGATGTTTCCTTGGTACAGAGACAGATATTTCACAAGTTTCATCAGTTTTGAGAAGATTCCTACTTTTTAGGAGACAGGGTTTGGAGGTTCGCATGACAGAGATGATCACATTTTTCTCATCCTTGCAAGCTCAGGATTCCAATGAGACTTTTTCGGGCAACGGTAAGATACTTGAATTTTGCAATTAGGGTTTTGACTTGCATGCTGTTGCGTGGCACATGCACAGACATGCATCACTTTGCATGTCAATATCTAGCACATGCACGGACATGCATAGCTTTGAGGAGCAAGCGGCAGTTAACTACAGTGCATGCATAGATCATTTGAGCCTTAAGAAGTGCATGCATGGATTTACTTTAGTTAAATAGGGCACATGCATGGACCACTGGAGCTATTGGAGAGCATGCATGAGTCGTTTGAGTGATCCAGGGAGCTTGCATGGACCACTATAGCTATTGGAGCGCATGCCTGAGTCACTGTAGTGATCTAGGGCACAAGCATGGATATCATGAATGAGTTGGCATCAGTATGAGTTAAACTAGGGCTTAGATAAGTTAACTAATGTGCCCCCTTAGCAGACTGGAGTGAGGAGCACTTCACCTCAATAAGCATCCCTTTCATTCACTTCATCGGAGTTTAACTTAGAGAATCTCCCTCTTTGCATGACAAGTGCGCCACTCTCTCTTTAACTGTTATAAACAAAAATAACATGAATATACATAAGATAATATAAATAATATTAATAAACATAGAAATAATAAATAATTATTAATTGTTCTAAAAAGGCGCATTTCTTCATGGATGGTCACCATAAGTGCCTTTAGGTTATCTATATATACTTGGCACACTCTCATTGTAAACCATCTCATCTTGAATCTTTACAGTCAATATATATTTTCCTATATGGATTTCTATTCTGTCTTATGTACAATGGTTATTTGTTTAGAAATGAACATTGTTCGTTTCATTGGTATCAGAGTGAGTCTGATCTCAGCCTTTGGCCACCAGAGCATTGGTCAAAGATTGTTGTCCTTGGCTATCAAATTGGCCACCCGAATTTCAGAGTCTCTCTGAACTGGTCCTTGTCAATCAACTGATCTTTGGCCATTTTCAGATTTTCATTGAAAGAAAAATTATCCTCTACAATTTAAAGAATGATTCCACCAACCAAAAATTGCATCGCCCAACAAAATCGTTGCCTGGATTGGAAACGTTGTCTACCAGAAATCACAGGCGGTATCATTTGCTATTACTGGTATTCGATACTTCAACCACAAAGTGAAACTGCCATAGTTAAGAATGGGCTAAATAATTGCCATAGCAGTCGACAAAATCATCATTCCATTCCTGAGGTTTTCGATCAAACAAAACAGACATTAGCCAAGATACGTGGAGCATCAATTATATTCACCAGTGCAAGTTCAAGCGCAACAGTCACCAGTGGTCGCCACCATTAACCATTGCGACCTCAATCGACATCGATTAAATCTCACATTGTAACTGTTATGCTCTGAAATCATTGTCAGCAAATTCCATAAAGTTGTGTCTTTCCTTAAAGTGATAATCACAACAGTTGAGGGAATTTTGACAAACGAATGCGTCCCTAAGATTCCACACGGCTGACATCATAGAACTTATAGCATCTCTAAATAATTGAACTTGAAATCGGCAGTCACTTAATTACAGTTAAAAGATTATACATGTCCAAGCTGCGACGGTTCCGTTGAGCTAAATCTTGTTGCATTTGCCTTAATGAAGTCGTGACCTTTCAGTCAAAGAGTTGTTACAAGTTAAGAGTAATTTATTTTAATAAAGAAAGATATTAAAAAGTGGAATCGTGAAAAAGAGTATTAAAAAAATTATAAAAATATTTTATACTTTTAATTGGTATCATTTGTAAGGATTATTTAATAAAGGATACCAAGGATAAATATTCAGAATTTATCATAAGGTTATACCAAGGTTGGAAGAAATTATATTACAGATATATCGAAATTATATCTGAATTTATCACTCATAGACTAATGCTATAGCTTGAAACACATAGGAAAAATTTACAAATTTTAATGAACAGAATTTAAAACTCAGTCACACATTAAAAATCAGACTCAGAATTTTTAGCCAAATGGGACAGGAGAAATCCCAGATGGGGACAACCTATGAGAGAGAGAGTATTTATTTCTTCTTCAAAATAAAATGTACAACAGAAATGAGCACCTCAGCACAATGAATACAACTTGTCTCAACCCAATGAAGACATGAATCCAAGCCTGGAAAATTTGGTGTTGTAGATGACTAGTTCTCAGTGCATAAACATAGAAATTCGTGCCAATCTTTGACTGTACGGACAGCCTACTCAGTCCTATTCCTCGAATTCTGTGCCCAAATAAAATAGTCTTATTCTTGGTAAATGTGCCCACTGTACCAGCAGTGTATTACCTTGAAATTCATGCCTGCACAGCCTTGACTTTTGTGACCACAATCTACCTGGGAAATCACACCACAAACAGTATGGCCTCTGTAATTAATGCTGCTGTTCTTCAACTAAAAAATCGTGCCAGTAAACAAGAAACTTGCGCCCAACATCTCCTTGATTTTTGTGCTTCTTAAATGCTGCTGTACAGTCTTGGAATTGTGCTGGTGTCAACTTCTCGGAATTCATGCCTGCTATCTCAGCTTGCTTCTCTCTCTCAAAAACTGGACTTGCTCTCCCAATGCTCATGGGATGAATTAAATGCCTTTCCTTTGTCTTTTGGTTTGCCACATGAGGGTAGTTAAGAGGTCACAAGACCAGGGGCCCTAATTTAATCTTGAGATATAAAATCAATGGATGAGAATATCTCACTTTTCTCTCCATAATTAAATTATTTTCTCTTAACTCCTCATTCACTTTATAAATCTAAAGTGAGATAAATTACACATCTCATGCAATTAATGCAAGGGTCATGTCACTTTTCCCCCTTTTGGTGGCTGAGGCACAAAGTCACTAGGTGAACACTTTCCTAGGTACAAAATCAACACTCCCTCTTACCGAGGAAGGTGTTCCGCACCACTCCCAACTCGTCTTTGAAGAAGATAAACTTGACCCTCCCCAAAGATTTCGTTAGAATATCTACAACCTGCTCATCAATGGAAATATGTTGCAACTCTACAGTTTCTTTTTGAACATAGTCTCAGATGAAGTGGTACCTAATCTCAATGTGCTTTGACCTGTCATGGAATATTGGATCCTCAGAGAGTTGGATGCAACTATGATTGTCACAGTAGATAACCATAGGCCTCGGCTCCTG
This sequence comes from Pseudotsuga menziesii, assembly GCA_001517045.1. NCBI lineage: Eukaryota > Viridiplantae > Streptophyta > Pinopsida > Pinales > Pinaceae > Pseudotsuga > Pseudotsuga menziesii. Next base: position 82,777 of record LPNX010853051.1, on the reverse strand, counting down.
ATCAAATAAATCCACCAACAACTTGCGAAGCCATAACGCTTCACAATTTAGCCTAACTGGCTGCCATGTACTCAACCTCTGCAGAACTCAAAGCAACAGACTTTTGCTTTCGACTAAACTACGACACTGCTACCAGCCCAAACTAAAACAACAACCGAAAGTGCTCTTCCGGTCCGTCACACTGCCTACCCAATCTAAATCCATGAAGCCAACCAAACTAATACCATTCGTCCTCCTATCCCAACAAGATATCTCAACACATGTTTTGCGACTACCCAGTGCACCCTCCTAGCCTCCACCATAAACTAAGAGGCGCACTGCAAAACATAAATCTGGCATGGTGTTGACTAGATACATCAAAGAACCAATGAGCTGGTGATATGGAGTAGGATCCACCAACTCTCTCTGAGATGCCTGAAGCTTCTTCCAGTTGATAATCATCGGTGTGGCCATCGGCCTGCAATCCTCCATCCAAAATCTCCACAAAATATCAACTACATAATTTCTAGGCCCCAAGAAAATATGATCATGCTCCTACCAAACCTCCAATCCCAGAAAAAAATGCATCAACCCAATGTTTGTCATCTCATACTCTGACCCAAGATCTTTCTTGCGTGCTATAATGAGCCTCTCCTCACCTATAATGAACAAGTCATCCAGATATAGCGGAAGAATGAGCGGATCATCACCAACCACAATGTAGTAAAGCTTCGGATCTACCTTACTCTTCTGAAGTACCATCGACAGCAAGTAAGAATCTATCCTGGAGTACCAAGCTCTACGAGCTTGCTTCAGCCCATACAAATCTTTCCTCAACCTACAAACATGAGACTCTCTCCCATGAATCTCAAAGCCCTATAATTGCTCAACATATACCTCCTCCTATATAAGTCCATTGAGAAATGCGGTTTGCACATCCATCTGGTGGATCTTCCAACCCATCCCTGCTGCAATGGAGATCACAACTCCGATCAAGGTGTAACGAGCAATCGGTACAAAGGTCTCACCATTTGTAGCATGCTTGATCTTGCAAAACCACTGAGAAGTAGCAATTGACTTCCCCTCAAGTATCGGTACAATCTCCCAAGCATTGTTCCTCATGATGGAATGGTACCTTAGTTACCAGGATACGGATACGGATCCGAATTCAGATCCAAATCAAGATATGGATTCGGATCTGGATCAAGATACGGTTTCAGATCCGGATCTGGATCAGGATACGGTTTCAGATCCGGATCTGGATATGGATTTGCTATATTTTTTAAAACCCAGGATCCGAATACGGCGGGGAAACGACAAGTACAAACAAATATAAAAATATTTTTATAATAAATAGAAAAATAGAATGAAGAAACAAAACTATTTAGGAAACACAAGAGTAGAACTATAAGTTATTGCCAAAAAAGAGAGTTCATGTACCATAACTGATAATTTGATAAGTTGCGATATTGATAAATTTAAAAACCATTTCAGCATGAACTTGAAGTAGGTCATAATAGTGTTTTTGTGAGCCACATCCACATGTCCCTATCAGCACGGAATAAAGTGGTTTTCTTGAACACTATGGCAAGACTACAAAACAATGTAGGTGAAGTGAGCAACAACATAGTGCATACAGATAGATCAGCCCTTGATAGCAGACCTTGACCATAAAGATATATCAAACAAAAACGTTGAGAGCAGACCTTGATATTGATATATCAAAGTTCAAGAGCATATATTGACATAAGGATAGATCAGACCTTAGGCAGATGTAATGTTCCGTTTTTATAAAAAGGGAATACCTAAGGACTAATAGCACTAGGAGCAGAAAGGTACATACATCAATTCAGTATTATTAAGTCATCAGTGTAGTAAGAAGGCCATAAGAGTTCATATCATAAAGCATGCGGAGCATGCAAGCCTTATTTTAGTGTTAAAGTCAACATGGAATTAGAATTGCACGCATGCAAAAGTGAAGTGTAAACCCTAAAAGTGACATGCAAACCCTAAAAATACATGCTATTCTATTTAAGAAGGGTTATTGGACCAAAGAGAATAGCTATTGTTATTGTTGATTGATTTTGGAGTTTCGAGCAGCAGCACAGCGTGCAACCGCGGCAGTTGGGGTTGGAGACGGTGTCTTCAGCTAGCGAGGGTTCGGCAGTGAGATATCTTCCCTAGTCTCTTATTGGGATAGATCATCCAGGTTTATCCATTGCATCCATCATATACTATAGTATTTGGAGATCCAGCACATTCCGAAGGGTTATTAGCAGATCCACGTTTTGCAGCCGGAAGTAGCAGGGAAAACACAGAAGAATTCGTTGGGACCACAAAACCTAGTCTTTCCTCCGCATGTCAGCTTCCTCTTTCTCAGCAGGCCTATCCTACGATATGCAGTGATTATCAGCCATCAGTTTGCTCACCTGGAGTAGCTATCAACCAAACAGATCAGTTGGGAGCGTGAGCAGCAGAACTGCCAATCAATTCGCTAGGGCACTTAGAGGCAGCCAAACCTCTGCATGTGCCAGGCCATCTCTCCGACATCAGCAGACGGACAAGCTCAGAAAGTTTCAGCCTGAACAGACCTCTCCTCCTACAAAAACGCCACCTTCAATCTGGAGGGTTTTTACGGTACTGCGGGGCAGTAACACCAGAGGAAAAGAGCATTATTAGACCACCCATCCGAATCCTTATGCATGCAACTATCTCTGGAGTCATTATCAGCCATAATATCAGTGGTAAGTGTTAATTTCTCTCTGCAAAATCATAAACCTAATTCAACTATATTTTAGGGCATTTTTGCATGGCGAGTTTGCATGCACAGTTATTTTGCAAATTTGTATGAGATTGAGTGTGCGAGTCAGCACTATCATAGAACATTAGAGAATATCAGTATTTGGGATATTACGGTGGTATCAGAGCATGATCCTTGCCAGCTGTGGGCACATAGCAATTGAATAAAAGTGCATGTTGATGCATGCTTGTACATGCTAAAGCATGTCAGTGATGTTGGTGAAGTGCATGTCAGAACAAAGGGTTTTCTTTGCCATCTTGTGAGAACATGAAGACAATGAGAAGGATCTTGGCTAGAAATATGCAGAGGTTAGCAGTACTTCAACACTTGCCTCGATATCAAGAGTATCTAGCCTTGGGTGATGAGGTATGTGCAGCATTATCCTTTCAAGATTATTACACCATCAAGTTCGGGAACCAGCCCAAGGATTTGGATGAGGATCTCCTTAAAGGCATAGTTGGGGGAGGGAAGAAAGATGAGCATGAAGTACAGGTTGTTGGTGAGCTTCATTTGGAGTTAACAGTACATGATGAGGATGTGCATGAGGAGATTGCATTAGAGCCATCCTGTGAGTCTAGCGACACAAGCACATTCGCTAGTCAGATTGTGGACAAGCCGTGTGATGAGTTGGAGTTGGTACCACTCTTCATCACCTGCAGCGAGAGTCCAGACAGTTATGATAGGTGAAATACATGAGGTGCAAGGCAATGAGCACAGCAATCAAGACAGTGAGCAGTCACACATGAAGGTTAGGGAGAGTTTATACATGCATGAGATAGAGCTTCCAGATGATAGTCGCCGAAAGAAGATTGAACGTGTTAAAGAAAGCATTATAGCGATGAAAGAGAGGGCCAAGATACTCCAAGACACCATAGTACAATGAGATGTTGAGCTTACAGTTCTTCGAGTTGTATGTACCGAGTCAACGGTCAGGATTTCTAGTATTGAACAACAATTAGATTCCTTGATGGGGCAGCAGGAGAAACATACTATTGCATTTCAAAGCAATCCTCTTAAGGAGTACATAGACAGGGCTTGCAGTAGCTTGAGTCCACATTTGCATAATGGCAGATGGTTTTTACAAGTTGGCCAGGATCGAGAAATTGACTAGCAGTATATGAGCATTCCAGTTGAAATCAAAAGGGCAGAATGTCAGCTTGGTAGGATTATTCCTTGTGATGGTGCTTATGGACAAAGTACTTTTCGGGGGTTGGATTGGAGAGAGATTAAGAGTTGGTGTCCTATTGAGTGGGCGATTCTTGGGAAGATATTCCTAGCCAAGGGTATAGTCCCACAAGAGCCTTCAGATATTTGGGATGAAATATGCACAAGTTTGCATTGGGATCCAAGCGGAAGACCTTATGAGGGATGGATACAGTGTTACTGATGGCGTTACTTGGGAGTCTACATGATGCTCCTTGTGTCGATACTACGCAGGGTAGCGGTGGATGCATTTTGACCTCTGCAATTCTCAGATTGATTTGGGACCCTGGGATTACAGTGACTCATAGTTTAGTGATTGCTAGAGGATGCTTTCAGGAGGTCTCTGGTGATGGTACCGTACAGTGCAGTGTTTTAAGCAAAGGGTCCTACAGATCTCCTAGGATAATTTGGGACCTTGGGATCATCCCCGGATTCACTTGGTTCAGTTGATTGATTGTGGATTTGCATTGGCATTGTTTGAGGACAAGCAATCTTTGGCGAGGGAGACTTGTAATGTTCCGTTTTTATAAAAAGGGAATAAGTGAGGACTAATAGCACTAGGAGCAGAAAGGTACATCAATTCAGTATTATTAAGTCATCAATGTAGTAAGAAGGCCATAAGAGTTCATATCATAAAGCATGTGGAGCATGCATGCCTTATTTTAGTGTTAAAGTCAACATGAAATTAGAATTGCATGCATGAAAAAGTGAAGCGTAAACCCTAAAAGTGACATGCAAACCCTAAAAGCACATGCTATTCTATTTAAGAAGGGTTATTGGACCAAAAAGAATACCTATTGTTATTGTTGATTGATTTTGGAGTTTCGAGCAGCAACACAGCGTGTAGCCACGGCAGTTGGGGTTGGAGACGGTGTCTTCAGCTAGCGAGGGTTTGGCAGTGAGATATCTGCCCTAGTCTCTTATTGGGATAGATCATCCAGGTTTATCCATTGCATCCATCATATACTACATTATTCAGAGATCCAACACATTCCGAAGGGTTATTAGCAGATCCACGTTTTGCAGCTAGAAGTAGCAGGGAAAACACAAAAGGATTCGCTGGGACCACAAAACCCAGTCTTTCCTCCGCATGTCAGCTTCCTCTTTCTTAGCAGGCCTATCCTACGGTATGCAGTGATTATCAACCATCAGTTTGCTCATCTGCAGCAGCTATCAGCCAAACAGATCAGTTGGGGGCGTGAGCAACAGAACTGCCAATCAATTCGCTAGGGCACTTAGAGGCAGCCAAACCTCCGCATGTGCCAGGCCATCTCTCTGGCATCAATAGACGAATAAGCTCAGAAAGTTTCATCCTGAACAGACCTCTTCTCCTACAAAAACGTCACCTTCAGTCTGGAGGGCTTTTAGGGTACTACGGGGTGGTAACACCGGAGGAAAAGAGCATTATTAGACCACCCATCTAGATCCTTATGCATGCAGCTATCTCTGGAGTCATTATCAGCCATAATATCAGTGGTAAGTGTTAATTTCTCTCTGCAAAACCCTAAACCTAATTCAACTATATTTTAGGGCATTTTTGCATGGCGAGTTTTCATACACAGTTATTTTGCAAATTTGTATGTGATTGAGTGTGCGAGTCAGCACTATCATATAACATTAGAGAATATCAGTATTTGGGATATTACAGCAGAAATGGGGTTTACGCTTTTAGCCATTAGGTGTTTAGGGGTTTTTACATTTTTCATTAAAAAATAATTTTTTGGGGGGGGATCAATGGGTCATAGCAGCACTGCAAGTTGCAAGGTCTGTTTGAAAATTTCAAGGATTGTTTGATTTTTCACAGGATCCGTTTGAAAAATTTAGAAATTTTATTTTTTATTTTTCACAGGATCCGTTTCATGGGACCAGGATACGTTTCCTTCTGCAGGGGATCCGTTTCAATGGTGGATCCAAGGCGGATACGTATCGGATTCGTGGATCCGCGGATCCTACACACTAGGGTGGTGGATTCGCTAACACGAAATGGTACTCTTCCATTATAGCATTTCTCCACACATGATCTTGGGATGCCTCAAAAGTAGAAAGCTCTGAATCATGAAGGATAGCCCACCAAGGCCATGCCGAGTCTATTTGGCATCCTAATCTCGTACAAATTTCTTGGGATCTCCAAAAGACTTATCTTCCTTCAAGGTGTCCTTAAGCCACTTGCTTCCTCTTCCTTGAAGACTCCTTCCACACTGGTGTATCATCCTCTAAAGACTGTGACTCAGGAGTAGTACTACCTGTAGCTGGTGACCCAAAAAAATGTGAGAGAGTAGCTCACATTTTTTTGGCATCCTAATCTCTCGTATAGGTTTCTTGGGATCTCCAAAAGACTTAGCTTCCTTCACGGTGTCCTTAAGCCACTTGCTTCATCTTCCTTGAAGACTCCTTCCACACTGGTGTATCATCCTCTAAAGGTTGTGACCAAGGTTACAAAAACAAAACCAGTGATCGAACCGGCTGACCCTGAAAACCGGACCCGGACCGAAACTAGACCAAAACCAGGAAAAAATCGGATCATAAAACCGGTCCACCAAAAATACAAAAACTACTTAAATTTTGAAAAATTATATATATATATATATATATATATTCATGTGCAACCATGTGAATCCAAACCATTATACACAAATTTAAAGTGCTCTTGATATGTGCCATACTAGGCATATTTCACTAGAACCTTCCCCACTCAACCAACTTTTAAAAAAAAATTAAATTTTAAAAAATACGCTCTTAAGTGTTGGTGTACAGTCATGTGTGGAACAGGTCCAAACCGAAACCGGAGCTGGTCAAAACCGGATCGAAACCGGTAAAACCGTTCAAAACCAGTTGGTTCTGTATGGAACCGGTCATTTCAGATTTAAAACACCAGTGAGGCCCCAAAACCAATCAGACCGACCGGTTTTACCGGTTCCGGTCCGGTTTTTGTAACACTGACTGTCACTCAAGAGTAGTACTACCTTTAGCTGGTGATCCAAAAAAATGTGAGCCAATAGCTCGAGAACTAGTAACTGGTGAACCTTGTGAAACTAACACTACAACTAGTGAACCTGTAATCTGAGAACTTGAACCTGTACCAGGTGAACCTATAGACTGTCCTTGAACTCGAAGCACCTATAGCCTGTGGTGTAATCACCCCTGATACCTGTGACCCTATGCTCTGAATAGCTGGACTCTGAAATGTGCTCACCTTAGGTGTGGAAGCCTGTTACTCCCCCTACTTTGACTCATGACACTTCCTGAAGGCCCGCTCCTCAAATCTCACCTCCCTCCTCATAACAACTCCCCTCTGAGAAGGAAGATACATGCGAAAGGTCTCCAACTTTGTCCTCTTCTTAGAAAGGACATGAGAATAAGTTAGAGAACCAAATATGCGAAAGTGGCTTACTTTAGGCTTCTTCCCTATGAACATCTCCTCAGGAGTCTTACACTCCAAGGATCTGTGGGGACTCCTGTTCTGATTTGTATACAACTGTGATACACGGCTTTTCCCAAAGAAAGAAAGGAAGACTTTAATCATGAAGCATCGCTCTCATTGTTCCCACTATGGCCTCGTTCTTCCTCTCTATTGTGTTTTGTATCCAGACACACTCAAATAACTCAACCAATAGAGAATAACTCCATGTCAAAAAGATGAATATTATTGAATGTGAATTGGTATTATTACATTTACAATAGGTTGGTGTTTATATAGCTATCGTGCATTTTCAACATGAAGGACACATCCTTTGATTTAATTTAAATAGTTATATTTATTCATCATTTATTATTATTATTTATTTATATCAATGTTTATTTTATGTTCATAACATTGCCTTCCTCTTTAGAAAGGCTTTGTCCTAAAAGCAATTTGAAAAAGTATTTATGCCTTTAATCTGTAATGTCATCGCATCATTGAATTTTTTGTCGTAGTTGATGCCACATGACAATATGAAATGTTGAGTGTTGAACAAAGCTTTCGATATGTAGAATAATCTTTCCTAAATTGATTCAATGTTGAACTTTGCACTTCCACAGTGAATTGATGTCATGGGATTTGATTGCACTAGTATCAGTATCTTTCGTGAGTTGTTCAGGATTTCTAGAATATCTGCTTTTATGATTTGGATGTCGATAGGGAATTCTTATAATGTTATTTCCCTTAATCAAATTTGTGGTGTCTTCTTGTTTTAACTATTGCGTATGCTTTTTTACAACTGGGATGACACCTTGAGTGGTGATCTAAATTGGATCTGTAATTGTGCATTTTTCTACAGATTGTATTTTTGAAGATTTTGATGTCTCGTTCTGTATTTCTTCTAATTTGTTTTCTAATAGCTTGTTATCATTCTGAATCTTCTTAATCATTTCTTCTTGCTACATTTCTTCATATTTGGACATTGTAAGTTGTTCCTTGAGATCCTCATTATGATTCCTGAGATGGTGATTTTTTTCTTGCTATTTGTAGAAGTTTTCCATCGATGTCTTCATTAGAGTGCTCTATCTTTCGACTATTTTTAAATTTCTTGATTTTTGTAACTAATATCTAATTATGGTTTCTTAGCGGAAATAATTCTTCAATATTGTTTGATAATGTGTTATTGACTTTTGTGATCTCTAACTTGTGCGCCTTTTAGTGCCGTCATTTTTCTGTTGGCGTTCTTTTATTTGTTGTCAATGTTGACATATCTTTGATTCTTGGTCTTCTAATTTTCCATGGATTTCCGCAATTTCTTCATCCCTGTCGTTAAGGATTTTGTTTAAGTGCATGATTTATGCATTTTTCTCGTTAAATTCTTTGGTCATATCTTGGTTTTGTAATCTCTAAATGAAATCCTTTTCGTCCTTTAATTCATCAATTTGTGCAAACATGCTTTCTATATGATTTTCTTGGTAGGAAACATGTTGTTCTTTGGATTCTCTTTCAATTTCATGTAGGTTAATCGTCATTTCCAAGTTTTCATTCATGATTTGCAATTCTTTATTGTCTCTTTGATAACACCTAAATTTAACTTCTAATTTTTTTATTTGTAATTCTAATTGGAAATTCATTGTCTTCAATGATAAATGGTCACAGACAAGGTCCTTATGTAAGCCTTGAGTTTGACTTGTGTCTTATTCCCCCCCCCCCTTTTTTTAAATAATAATTTATACAATTATTAAATTGATATGGTAATTATTATTTTTAAAGTATAATAATAATATAAATATTATTGTGTGCAAGCTTATGGATTTGCACTGTGTAGAAATTTAGAAGTGACCGAAGCGTTTCGAGTGGACCCTCCACCCATCATCAGGATCATTTGAAGCTATGGCACAATAGAAAAGAAGAGGACAGTAGAGTATATATCGAAAATTAAATACTAGCCATTAATTATATACTCTACTGCCCTCTTCTTTTCTATTGTGCCATAGCTTTGAATGATCTTAATGATGGGTGGAGGGTCGACCCGAAACACGTCAGTCACTTCTAAATTTCTACACAGTGCAAATCCATAAGCTTGCACACAATGACTGAACACTCTGGAAACATCAATATTAATATGAATAATTATTATATAACATTATTATAATAAATATTATGATTCTTTTTGGATGGACGGTGAAACCGAGAAAATAGGTTTTCTCTTTTTTTAATGATTTATAATAATTATTATTATATATAATAATATTATTATTATTAAAAATTTGAATTGGGTCGAATTAGGGTTTTAACCCTTAAGAAAATGACGTAAGAGGGAAGGCGTTGGAAGGAGCGCAAGGGCAGGGAATGGAGGAGGGCATAAGGTTTTTGGGGCAACGAAGTGGCAGTAAGTTAGTGGAAAGAGGGTCCATGGTCTGTGTGTGGCACGAGGGGAAGATAGCAGGACCGAGAAAAGTTGTGACGACACAACTAGTAGGTAGCGCAAGCTAGAGATAGGGTTGTGTGTGGCGTAAAGGGTACGAGGCAAATGCAACTCGAAGAGTGTGGGCCAAGTGGAACAGTAAGGTAGGGGATTAACCGCAGGCTTGAGGAGAAAGTGTAGGTATGAGAAGGCAATGGCACAGGAGAGTTGAGGGAGAAACATATGGAGTGAGAAGTAAGGGGGGTATAGAAGAGGATAGACGAGAATGGAGTGAAGGGAGCGTGGGACTTGTAGTTGCAAATAAAGTCAAGGTAAGGAAGATATGGCAGATCACATGTGTTTGGAGAAGAGAGGTTGCAGTGGCGGAATGAGGTATGGAACTCTGCATGGAAAGGGTTTAGCAATGCGTGGGGATGTGAATGGCTGCAGGCGTGAGGGAGATGCTGTTATGGAGCAGTGAGATGGAGTAAGGGCACGACGACGGAGGAGAGAAGGCACAACGAGAGCTGGATGAATGGGAGTTGGTAGATTGGGGCCAAAATTAATGGGGATGGAGTAATGTGGAGTGACAACGAATGTCCAGTACAACAACTGCTACTCATGCCAATCATCCAGAAGTTTACTTATATGCTGATCATCAATGTGTTTGCTTGTCATCAAGTGGTCTGTTTATCTCAATCATCAAGAGGATGCAAGCCTGGTCACATACAATTCTCTGTTGCTTTCACTGTACTATCATTGTCAAATTCCAATGTCACTTGTCACATCAGGAACAAGGTTGTTTCATGTCATCAAGGTATGCACATGTCCTCAAGGTCTGCTTCTTGTCAAGTCCTGCTCATATGCTGCTCGTGCCAATCATCAAAAGGTTTGCTCAAGCATCAAAGATTTTCCTATGCATATCATCTATCCATAGACTTGGTCAACGTGTTCACTACCACATCATATCACTGAACATATGATCTGTACATTTCACTGAGTACTTGCATACTGAATGGATCACTTCACCAACCAACCATCTGCTTGACAAACTTATCCACAACAACCAGCATCATGTCACTCTGCTCATCTCTCTTATCAACTTTGTCAATCACTTTGTCATGTCAGTCATTTGCCTATCTCTGTCAAATCATCAATGAATCCACAGTCATGTCAAGTGTCATTAACTCAATCAGCTCCTATCAACAAAGTCTACTCATTTCCATAGGGTTTGCTCATATCAACTGCAATCACTATCAAATCAATTTGTCAATGAGTCAGAACTCCAATCCTGTCAGCCCCAATCTCTTCTTTAGTCAACTCTTTTCTCAACCAGACATCTAGGTTTGTCCCAAGATAAATCTATGTCAAACATACTGCCAAAAACATTGTTAAAATGATATGTACACTTCTTCAAAGTCAGCTACCAATTAATTCATGTCACGCATAATGGGGTTTTCACAGTCTGAATTGTTTCATACTGTAATCACATCTTCGTTGAGTCTTTAGGAGTTATTAATGTAGTCTCATGACTGTCACATTAAGTCTTTCAATAGTCAAACCTTGTCCAACAACATAGCTTTCATAGCATCTCTAATAACATAATTAAAGAATACAAAATGAGACATCAGTCTACACAAAATAAAAGTATATTTTTATCTGTTGCTGCCTCAAAACTACAGACCGTCCGAAAATCCGAGATAAATGAACTTGAAAGATTTCTTCTCAGCGGCTCTCCACTTGTTCACCTGAATTCAAAAGAAAACTTCTTAAAAGGACATCTTCATTGTTGTTGCCTCCGTCTTTCTTTCACCAGAAGATCAGACCAAAAAGGTATGACTATAGCAGTTGCTGCTTCTGTAAACTCCAACAGAAGTCCCCAACTACTGCTGCCTCAGTCACCGTATCCAAATTTATGCTGAGAGGAGAGCAGGCAGCCCTAAAAACAACAGTCCGAAATTGAAGAAGAAAGACAGCCCTAAAATCAGTCTTCTCATTTAAGCAGTGTATTTCCTCAGTGATAGCGAATTTCGAGCTAATATTTACCACAAATTTTTACTACTATATTGTGTAAATGACTCGTGTATATATATATACAAAATCATGGAAATAAACTGGGCCAACCTGTCCTTTAAACAAATTATTTTAATTTTTGAATTTTATCTTTTTGAACTGGGTCGAGCTGTCATTACATTGTCAATTAAATTTTTATTTTAACTTTAATTCTGGCTGGGTCGACCTTCTTCTCATCATCACTACGATACCTTCTTGGCAAAATATAATTTTCCATGTGCACAACATAGCTATCAAATATTCATGGTACAAGTTTACGCATGTAATGCCACCGTTATCAATTTTGAACTTGTGGGTTGGATATCATCAAGCACATCCATCTTCTTTATAGATCACGAACCAACATATGCAATTCAAAGCATCTCAAAAGACATCATCATAGGAAGAACTTAATCATGTATTCCTTGAAGTATGTCATCACCAACAAGAGCATCAAGAGCCTCACATCATGTATATGAGTCATATGTTTTCCAAGTACCATCACACCACAAAATGTGCCAAACCTTCTCATGCACTAGGACCATCTCCAAGAGTTCCAAGACCCCATGACCACATCATCTTCTTTAAGGGTACAAGGACCATTAATTCACCAAGTGTGGGTCCAAGAACTTCTTTAAAGGCTTCTTCATCAAGCAAGAAGCTTCATGGACTTCTCCACATAAGAGGACCTCCAGGGGTCAAGATCCATCATGCCACCTCCTGTGGGGTTTCCAAGCCTTCTCCTAGGGTACCATGACCCCATCAAAGCATAAATGACCACAGAATGGGTCATTAATGCTTCTCCAACCCATCAAGTGATTCTCTATCGCCCATAAGGGCTTTAGCACCATAACCAAGGTCTTCATCATCATTAGCAATGTCTTCAGCATCATCTACGAGGAGTGGCTCCAAGATCCAATCTTATGGGTTCAAGGACCTTGCAAGACTCCACAAGGTGCTTCAAAGCACAACTCATCTTTGTATGGGCTTCACATTGCAAGAGGCACTTGGTGGCATTAATGACTACCTAAGGGGCCACTGCAAGTCCCATGTTGGCATCAATGACAATTCAATCAACAACTTCTAGTTGCAAATGAATTCAAGGTAAGGAAGAGATGGTAGATCACATGTGTTTGGAGAAGAGAGGTTGCACTAGCGGAATGAGGTCGTGGGGAGCAGGAGGATGGAACTCTACATGGAGAGGGTGTAGCAATGCGTGGGGATGTGAATGGGTGCAGGTGTGAGGGAGATGGCGTTATGGAGTAGTGAGATGGAGTAAGGGCGCGACGAAGGAGGAGGGAAGGCACAGCGAGAGCTGGATGAAAGGGAGTTGGTAGATTGGGGCCGAAATTAATGGGGATGGAGTAATGTGGAGTGACAACGAAATGGGGTGTAGAGTTTAGGGAGGACTGCGTAGGATGGTGGGTAGGGCGCGCAGGTGTATGGAGGTAATGGTGAGGAGAGTTGTATGGGAGACATGAAGATGGAGTATGGATGGATGCTAAAGAGAAGCGTGGGAGACCAAGGGACCAATTTTTGGTCAAAGACCAAGTGATTCAAAATTTTTGAGATGACGGCTAATAGCTGGATCAAGCTTGCTCTGGTACCAATGTTGTGTTTCATATCCAGACACACTCAAAGACTATTCAAGTGAATAAGTCAACCAATAGAGAATAAGTCCATTCCAGAAAGATGATTATTATTGAATATGAATTGATATAATTACATTTACAATAGGTTGGCTTTTATATAGCTAACCCATTCTTTTTCGGAACCAACACAACTGGGGATACATATGGGCTTTTGCTTGTTTTAATAGCCCCACACTTTAATAAGTCTTGAATTAGTTCTTCTATCTCTGAATTATGGTGGCGAGGATAGCTATAAAGTTTAATATTAACCGATGTCAAGTCTAGTTTGACCTCAATTACATGTTCTATCTATTGATGTTTCTCCAAGTTGCAGCATCGGGTGGACATTCATCCATGGGAAATGTTCTAAATCATATGGCTAGTGGTGAATGGCCCAAGAAGGGGTAGACAATCTCCCATTATCCAAAGTTATATGGTGTGGGGAGATTGGCCCCAAGGTGCTATCACATTGCTTGCTTCCTGATGGAGTAATCTATTCTATATTAGATTGAGTTGACTTGTTTATTTGATAGGGGATTTCATCCCCTTGAGGAATGTACAACTCTAGTCTAATGTTGAATTTGACATAGGCTCTAAGAAGCGCCCAAGACTTCTTAGTGTGGGTCGAATTAACATTAGATTTCTATGCGTGAATGACGTGCATGTGAGGAGAAGAATAACATCATGGACAACTTTTCTAGTGAAGAAGAAATAACCAAGAATACAAGTCGTACCATTGAAGAAGCCCCAAATAGCATGAAGAAGTTCCAAAGAAGATTGAAAACAAGAAGAAAAGTCGGCCCCACAACTGAAATTCAAGTGACCTAATGAATACAAATAAAGTGCTCAGCCTCAATTGTTTACTACTCATCCAACATCTTCTCTGCTACATTGGTGCGCACTTTCCAGGAAAGCCTAGCAAAGGCACAAGGAATAACTTTGGGGTTTCTTATCATCTTCTAAAGGTTTGCAACCCTTCCTAGGATTTCTTGTGAAGAAGAGTGAACTTTCTGTGTGCTAGGGTTTTTCTTCATGATTGGTACTGTACTTGAATTGGACTGATTTCTTCTCTAGAAATGTTGTGGGTTCTCTCCCTTATTGGGTTTACCAAGGTAAAAATATTTGTGTCTATTGTGCATGGCTATCGTTCTATGATCCTTTATTCCCGTTGCAATTTAAAGTTGAAATTTTCAGTGTCACTGTGTAATTATTTAATGATAACAGTGGGATGAAATGAATGTTTGAAATCATTAGGAGTAATTATCAAGATCTAAAAATTGTATTTAAACTGCTACACGAGAAAAATTCAACACTATCTTTTTTTCTGGTGGGAACTTCATAGTTAGGTCTTGGAAAACCTTGTCATATTTTTGGATTAAAGCATCAACCTCTGGGTGGGTTTGACTACTTTTGATGCTAATATCTTCATTTGATGGCATTGTACGATGTAAACTGGTGCTCCTCTTTGAATTAGTTTCTCCATTTTCCTTGAAGATATAATTTGAGTGGGGTTGGTTGGAACCCATACAATTTATATCTTCTTCCTTCCCATTTGAATTTACTAAATTGTTTTTGGTGATTCGAAGAATAAGTCCCCAATGTTTATAGCCATTAAGTTCATGGGACAACGTATACTCCTCCCAAGGGTATTGTGTAGAACCTAGATTCCAACTCATAGTCTTCTATTTGTAGCTTGACCTTGTGACACTTTGATGGTAGGTGAAAGCTAGCAGACCTAAAGTTCTCTTCTTCAGACTGAAATGTCGATTGAAATCTCCTACTGCAAGCAGGATTCCGTGACTCTGCTCCCACAATCAACTTTCCACAAGCTTGAATTCTCCCGCAAGCATGAGTTTCCGCAACTCAATCTCCGCAATTGAGTTCTTCTGCAACCGTATTTCCGCAAGCTCGAGTTCCCTCAACTCAATCTCTACAAATGAGTTCTTCCACAACAGTCTTTTCGCAAGACCCTTTCCGCAATCGCGGATTGCGGATTGCGGATACACCTTCCCACTTTTCCATAATGGGCTTCCGCAATTTTCTTCCCACAACTTCCTTTTCCACAATTCTTTTGAGCCGTCGATTTCTTGCGAGCTCCTTCCCGACTGTGGATCTAAGATCAGATGCGGATCTCACTTTAACGTTGCAGATCTTCACTTTTCTCTTGCGGAATTTATCCACAACCGTCGATCTGCTAAAATTC
This sequence comes from Pseudotsuga menziesii, assembly GCA_001517045.1. Taxonomy (NCBI): domain Eukaryota; kingdom Viridiplantae; phylum Streptophyta; class Pinopsida; order Pinales; family Pinaceae; genus Pseudotsuga; species Pseudotsuga menziesii. The sequence continues at coordinate 67,102 of LPNX010853051.1, read as the reverse complement.
GCAGACTTCAATTCAGACTGTAACAGTCGAATTGATTCATGAGCAATCAATCTTCTGTGCAATTTTATACATCTCCACCTTCAGAAATCATTTAAACATTACTAAAGATTCATTCACACAAATAAATAAGCATACGTCTGGTTATTGAAAAGAAGGCATCGGATAGTCGCATATATGCAGAGTATTAAGACTCTGTTCTTCATTTCATTAACCACTGTTACATACACTATCTCTCACTCGCTCACTCTTTCACACCTCTAATCATATTCCTCTTCTATTCCTATATATACCTCTAATTATTATATTTGATTCTTAATATAGAATTCTATCAAACCTGTCAGATCCGCAACAGAAGGATCTGAACTCCTAAGAAAGTAAATCTGTAACTAATCTATCATCGAGCAACCTCTTACAAGATTCGAGGGCATTTTTGGCAAATTGTCCTTATTACATTCAAACCACACCTATCTATAAAACAGATTACAAAAATCGACAACCAACCCTATCTTCTAGAAAATTTACATGGAAGCAAAAAAATAGCATTGACTGCTTATTCCGCAAACAGAGAATTTTGACTAGATGCTCTTGCTTCATACTCCAGGGAAGAAAAGAATTCTTCAATAAGTCTTTAGGGTTCACACTATACTTGGAAATCTATATTTCTATCATCCACGCTTCATCTTTAGAAGCTTGATCTTTCCACTTGACCAAATACTGAAAATATTCTTTGTCCCTAGTCTTCTTTGAAACTTTTTCATCAATGATAGCTTCAATCTGTGGTTGTTCTTTCTGAGGTAACTGTCCTTGCCAATCTATAAATGGATCATTTCTTCTACCTAAACACCTGAATCTTTAAAAGGATATATATCTGAAACATTAAAAATTGGAGAGATTTGAAGGTTAGAAGGAAGTTTTATTCATAAGCATTTGCAGAAAACTTCCTCAAAATTTTACAAGGTCCAATCTTCTTAAGCTTCAATTTATTGTAGGTTCCCTTAGGAAACCTCTCTTTCCTAAGATAGGCCATTACTAAATCTCCAACCTGAAAATTAGCTTCCTTTCTTTTCATATCTGCTCTCTGTTTGTATTTCCCAGCACTTTCCTACAATTTCTTCTTAACATTTTCTTGTAGCTCATGCATGTAGATGCAAAATCTTCACTATCTGAACTTCTCCTATCCTGTCCTCCCAAATTTCTAAGTTCATATACTCCCCTCGGGTGCATTCCATATACAATCTGAAAAGGACTCATACATGTACTCCTGTTAGGTGAATCATTGTAAGCAAACTCAGCTTGAGCAAGAGCTAAATCCCATTGTTTCGGATTTTCATAAACAAGACTTCTCAATTGCCCAAGCTTATGTTCACAACTTCATTCTGAGGATGATAAGCGGAACTAAAACTGAGATTGGTTCCCAACTTCTTCCACAAAGTTCTGCAAAAATGACCAACAAATTCAGTATCCCTGTAAGACACAATGCTTAAAGGTAAACCATGCAACTTTACAATTTCTGAAAAGAATAAATTAGAAATGTTTGTTGCATCATTGTTTTTCTTACAAACAATAAAATGAGCCATTTTTGAAAACCTATCCACTACTAAATAAATAGAATCATTTCCCCTCTGCGTTCTAGGCAATTCCTGAACAAAATCCATACTGATGGAATCCCAAGGCCTAGTTGGAATAGGTAGGGGTTGATATAGTCCAGTGTTTTGTCTTCTCCCTTTCGCATGTTGACATATCCTGCATTTTTCAACACACTTCTTTACATCATGTTGCATTCCTGGCCAAAATTAAAAAGTACTCACCTGAGCAAATGTTTTATCCTGTCCAAAACGTCCTGATAAACCTCCACTATGTTTCTCTTGTATCAAATTTCTCTCAAAGAATATTTTGGAATACATAATTTATCATTTCTGAACAGCAATCCTTCTTGTAACATGTAGTCCAACCATTGGCTTCTATTATGGGTAACCGGATTCTCACATGCTGCAGATATATCTTTGAAATCCACATCTTCTTTATACATATTAATTAAACTTTAAAATCCCAAAGAACTGACCTTAATTTCCTGCAAGATCAAACTTACTCTGCTTAAAGCATCAGCAACTTTATTAGATTTTCCACTTGTATGCTTGACCACAAAGGGAAAGTTCTGCAAAAATTCCACCCACTTAGCATGGTTCTGATTCAATTTAGGTTGACTATTTATAAACTGCAAAGCATGATTATCAGAATATAACGCAAATTCTTTGGGCATCAAGTAATGTCTCCATTTCTTGAGAGCTTGTACAACAGCATATAACTCCTTGTCATATGAGGAATACTTTTGTTTTGCCTCATTTAACTTATCGTTGAAGTATGCTACTGGTCTATGTTCTTGACTCAAAAAAATCCCTATTGCTGTCCCACTAGCATCTGTCTCTACTTGAAAACCCTTATCAAAACTTGGCAAAGCTAGAATAGGCTTCTCAGTGATCTTCTTCTTCAACAATTTGAAATTTATATCAGCTGCTTCTGTCCACTTGAAAGGTTGTCTTCTTCCCCTAAAGGTGTCTATTATAGGTGCACAAACTTGACTAAACTGAACTGAACTGAGCTGGTGATGATGTCATCCCAAACTAAAAATTTATGAAGTAACAGCTCCAATACACAACTATGTCAAATCTCTAACTCTAAATGCTCTTCTTTAGCTTGCCAAAAAAGTAAACCCATGCTTTACAGTTGCTTGTACACCAAGATATGCCCAAGAATAATGCCCAGAACTGATGTATAAGGAATTACTGTTCTTTGTGACTGCTGATTTGGTGCACAGGGACCTAAAAATGATGAAACTTCCCCCCAGAACCACTGATTGGGCACAGATCTGTCCTTTTTCATGCCCAGAGCTCACAAATGGGGGTTGTTTACTGCTGTTTTAAGGTGTTTTCTTGCCACATATTTATTCAGAACTACTTAGATTTATTCTAGAGCTGATTTTGACTGCTGTTTGGGGTCTACCCATAACTCCTTCCATGGCTAAAAGAGCCCAAGAGTGCTTAGCATGCTGATTTAGGGTTGTTTTCACCCACAACACTGCCCAGACTTAATCATAATGCTCTTTAGGACTGTTCAAGGCACCAAAACGTCTAAAATGAAAAGTTCTTACTGCTGTAGAAAGGCTGAAATAATGTCCAGAACTCTAAGATACCTCAGGGTATCATGAAATCATCATCAAGAATGATCTCACCCCCTCTTCAAGAGTGATCAAAATCACACGTGGACACCCATACAAAATGGGGGCTAACATAGGCCATGGAGAGCACTGATGCTTAATTTTCAAAGTAATGGGATGGTTTTGGAATCCTTTCTAACTTTGCAGGCTAAAACAGTTGCGCATAGGAGAATCATAAGAAATTACACTTGCCGGATAGTCAAAGAAAATGAAAGAGTTGTGTTAAATTATCAGTTGGTTTCATTTGCACTGATTATCTAAACTTGAAGAGATTCTCTGGCTATTTCCATTTATTACTCCATCCTTTGCTGCCATTCTTTATCCTATTGTACCTTTCATTGAAGCAAGACCCATTTCGTTTTTCTCATCCTTTTGAAGTGGAGCTTTGTCATAAATGTTGTAATATCTAAGTCTGTCATGGTTTAAAACCCTGCTCAAAATAGAAGACAATTGATTCACCTCATGCAATGAACTGAACTGAACTGGTCATGATGTCATCCCAAACTAAAAACATCTGAAGTAACAGCTCCAATACACAACTCTGTCAAATCTCTAACTCTAAATGCTCTTCTTCCTGCATGCACTAAGTTTAGCTTGCCAAAAAAGCAAACCCATGCTTGTGCAAAGTGTCAAATTCTATCAAGGCAAACTGGAGCTATGAAAATCACCCTCTAACATTCATTGAAACCCATCCTTGTGCAGAGTGTCAATCTCTATCAAGGCAAACTCGAACTATGAAAATCATCCTCTAATATACATTGAATCTGATTGAAGTGCTCAGAACCTGTCAAGAAATTTAAAAAACCCATACCTTGATACAATGATTCCCACTTTTTTACAGAGTTGGTACTAATGTGCAAAATCCTCTGAAAACTAAAAGCAGTATCCACCACTAGAAAAGCAATCCTGTTCTACCTTTTAATTTTTAAAACTCTTGAAACCAAGGTTTGCACTTCCTCAAAAGCACTATAATTTCTCAGCTTTCTTCTTCATCACCCATTTGTACTCATCCATGCATAGGATATCCTAAAAATAGAGAACCAAATTTTTTACCTAGTTTTGCATTTCCTCCAATCATCACCAAACAAATCACTTCGGGAATTTGGTGTGGAAAATTGCAAAATGACACCTAAACTTGTGGAATCAAGCTTCAAGTCAATTGTCGATGATGGCTCAGATTTGGTTGATAGTGCATTTTATAAAGAATTGATGGAGAATCTTATATATCTGACAAATACCAGACCAAATATTTACGTTGCAGTTGCAAAGACAGCAAGCTATATGATGTCTAAAGGAGTTCACACTGGTTCGCAGCTAACAAGATTCTCAGATATATATATTATAAAGGGAACAGTGAACTATGGTATTTGGTAATTAGGAAGAGATCGAAATTTCTAGTTAATTAGGTGTTTAGATGTAGATTGGGAAGGCTCCTAAGAAGACAGAACTCTACCACAGATTACATGTTTTAAGGCCAGGTGCAGACAGAACTCAGTTAACCAATCCTGACTTACCAAGCAGTACAACAGTACAACAGCAGACAGAACCACTGCCGACAGGAGTAGGCAATGCACAGAATAGAGTCCACTCACGACAGAAAAGTAGAAGAAAAGAGAAAAAGAGAAAAGAGAAGGAACGGCAGCAGACACAATCGGCACTACAACAGGCACCAACAGTCATCCACCTACATCAGCTAGGATAGACTACTGCAGTCGAGACACCAAAACTCAGGGACAGTGAATTGGATCAATTGTTGGAAGCCCTCAATAAGGAAGCAAAGATAAGAAAAGAAAGAAGACAGGAACAGATTGATAAACTCAAATCAGAGCAACTAGAATTTCTGACAAGATGCAGGAATTTGGCACAAAAAGACATACCAAGAGCAGAAGAAACCGACACTGACAAACCACTAGAAAGAGCTTACCAGTTGTTTGAAATGACAAAGTGTCCTCAGACACATAACTTTATTAATGAAGAAGGAAAATAATTACATCACAAAGATGTGAGGGCTAAGTCCCGAAAGATTACCTCACATGGAAAACTCAATGGATTTAAATATCCAAAGAGTAACAACTAATTTACCATTACTAAAACTAACTTAGGGACACCTCACATAATCACGTGAGTGTGTAGATGCCCTTTTACATTTATTAAACTAAACTTCTAAACATAACATTTTGGATCATAATTTCTAACATGAAAGTGTCGTATCTAACCTTCAGACACAATTACAGACAAAGAAGGATGAACAAGCAGAAGAGACTTTTGTTCTACTGAGACAGCAGTACACAACATTCTCGAAAGCTCACAAGGTACTAAAAGAACATTTTGAGGAGTCTACTACTACAGAGGAAGTCTTGCGAAACTGGTACACTTATTATAGCCAAGTATTCCAACAAGTCTGAGAGACTCGCGAGCACATCAAGACACTACTAAACCAACAGGGACTCCCAAAAGCAATGGAAAACACGGTACAAGATCAGATAGTACTGGAATCAACAAAGCTAGAAAAATTAGAAAAACAAGTGCCTCAGTGGATAAATCAGGAAATCCCTAGTGTCGACACACTTGACAAGATTTTTCCACACATGAAGAGACTACTCGACACTGCAGATGAGAGAGCACAGATGTTAGGACCCGACATGAGCAATATCATGGACCTGTCAATACAACAAAAGATGTCGAACCTGTCAAGCTTGACCACACTGACCATAGATATCCAGAAAACACTTTGCAATTGGGAAGAATTTCAGCACCAACTAGTAGTCACAGCTGAAGCCATTGTAGAGATATGCATCCAGAAACGGCCATCTATTCAACAACATAGCCCATGAAACAAATCAATTGTAAAAACTACTTGAGGCAGTCAATTTTGTTACCTCCCCTATTTTGTCAGGACGAAGAAAGATTTTGTTACTGAGGGAGATGTTGGAGGAGCTAGTCGGTTAGCTGACTAGACTAGTTAGTCGACTAATTAGAGATTAGGTTGGCCTCATAGGACGTGTCGGTTAGCTGACTAGACTAGTTAGTCGACTAATTAGAGATTAGGTCGGCCTCATAGGACTTGTCAGTTGACTGAACCGACAAGTAGTTATTTGTAACTGTTTTGTAATCATATATATAGGTTGTGTAGTGAGGATTTCTCCTCACTGCAGGAGCAAGAACGGCTCCCTTGTGCCTATAGGGCACAAGGGTAGGTTCCTACTCTTTGAAAACAGGAAAAAACGAAATGGAAATAGCATATACAGAACAGCAAATTAAACTAAGCTAGAGTAAGCAAATGGCTACAACTGTAAACGAGATCTAAGAGCTAATAACAGAAAAGAAGAAGCTTTGTGAACCCCTCTGTAGAAAACGGGTTAGGGTTCCGCCTCCTTGAAACCTGCAAGCAACCTAAGCTACTACAATGGCAAACCTGCAAACAATGTCAACAATAGAACCTGCAAATAAAAATAACAGTTAGAAAGCAAAAACAATTAAACAAACATGAAAAGAAATGTTATACCTCACTTGGGTGGAAATGGGCCACCACGCCCTAGCTCATGGGAGCACCTCTCTCTTGGTTGGGAAGCAATGGCTTTATGGGATGGAAATGGAGGAGAGGGAGTGTGGGTGGTTTGAGAGGCAAAGGTCTCAAAGCATCCACAGGCAGCATAACAATAGGCAAGGGAGGAGTGTTTTGAGAGTGACCCCCCACCCTCCTTTTATAGTTTTTCAAAGGGATTTTAGGGTTTTAAGCCCTTGGTCAGGGCTTTAGCCCCTTTTTTGGGCCTTTAGCCCCTTCCACCCTAACTTTAGCCCCTTTTAGAGTTTTAGCCCCTTTTTTAGGGCTTTAGCTCCTAGGGGGCTATTTTGGGCTCTTTTTGGGGGTTTTTAGCCCTTTTCTTCATCCTTGGGCTCTTTTGGAGGTGTGGGGGTCAAATCGAAGGTCTTATGGAGTGAAATGAGTGTTGTGAGATGGTGTCCTTGGGTGGCGTAGGCCATAGAGAGCTATGTGGGGGATTTTTGGGTTAACAGGTTGTTGAGCCAGATAAGAACTTGGTTCGGTTTGATGTACGTATGAACCCACATGTGTTATTGTGTAATATAAGTTGTAACTCTACCCACTATTCTTCTCTCTTGTCTCTGTTATGATTATACGATTCTTTATGTGTATTGTTGATAACCTTGCAATCTAAGTGATAACAACAGCTACCATCAATTGCAGGCAGCAGAGCTTTGTTTTGGCCAGCCCTCCGTCTCTTCACGAGTTGCCCTCGTCTTCCTCCGAGCAGCTCCTTTAGGGCTCAACCCTTCTTTCTCTACCCTCGGGCTGCTACCCGTGAGGATTTGGGAAGCTAGCCAACCCTCGGGTAGCATACCTATGAGGGTTTGGCTGCTTGCCAACCCTCGAGCAACCTCCAGGGAAACCCGTGAGGGTTGCGGGCTGCCAGCAGTATACTGCAGCAACCGTTGTGTAGACCCTAGGGTCTCGGGCTGTCAACTGACAGACCCGAACAATCACGGGCAGCCTTAGATCTGCCCAACAGCAGATCCGAGCAGTTTACAGCAATGTTCCCCCAAGTTTCCAGGACGCAAGAGTGCGGGAGCGGGGAAACGCACATTGGGGGCATGTGGAGACCACCCCCAAATTTTAGCGAAATTCGAGGGGGGTGAGGGGACGTCTAGGTCTTAATAAAAATTAATATTATAAATTATTAAATCCCAGCAATAACAATTCAATGATTCATCCCATGTAAGCTACTAAAAGTAAATAATAAATAGTAAATACTAAGTTTATCATTGTGCAACGTAAATCAGAATATAGCAAATTAATAGTACAAACACGTTGTACAATTCATCATGATAATTTTCAAATGTCATTTGAATCTTGATATTCATATTTCTAATTTCAGTCATCGTAATTGAAAATTTGAATCAATGATATTGCATGCTAAAATAGCGAAATAGTAAATTACTAAAGACTAAGCCTGAAATAGAGACTAAACAACAATTAAAAGTAAAATTTGTTTTTTTAAACTGAAATTGGGAAAATCGTGGGGGGCGTCTAGGAACCCCCCTAGTTTTTGGAGGAGGCGTGTGGGAGCCCCCCTTCACTGGAGCACGCTGCAGAACAGGGGGACGCGCCCCCTTGTGAGTTTCCGAGAGTTTCCTGATTTTGGGGGCACTGGGAAACGTTTCCTCATGAGCCCCCGAGCCCCCGGGGCGCAGGGAGCGAGGGGAGCGTGCCCCCGACCCTAGGGGGCGAGTCCCCGTGTAACACTGGTTTACAGGCTATCGGGCAGCAGGTACAGGCAACAGGCAGCTAAGGACAGACAGTTGGGCAGGTTCAAACGGTCTAGGGCAGCGGGCAGCCGTACAGTTCTGGGCAGCCTGCTAATTGGGGCAAGAGAGAGAAAATTAGGGGAGCTGACCCTAATTTATGAAAAAGTCATTTAGGCGTCTTTTATGTAATTTTGGAAATTTGATCTTCTGTCATTGTGGAAAACCCTGTTAGGGTTTGTGGAACTTTTTGAAGAATTTTTAGTCATCTCATTTACGAGATGAGTTACTAATGTTTTTTGGGGGTTTTGTCCTTTAAAGGTTTCCCCAATGAAAAACTCTTGTGTCCATTGTGTTGATATGATGAATGTTATCTTACTGCACTTGTCATTTGTTTAAAGTTATTCTGCAATTTTTGTAAGTATTCATGCTAATGCTAAAATTCAACATGGAGATGGCAACTAAGGTTGTAGTTTCCATTATTAGGTGATCCCAATATTATGATATTTTTAAAAATTTACAATATAATAGCAAAGTTAATAGATCTATTGAAAATAAATAAAAATTGAGAATCTTCTAGGTAGTAAATTAAAATGGTAGATGGGAAACATTGACTAGTGATGGTTTCATTTATATCATTTGTTTAAAAGTATTTACTTGTAAACCTCTATATATACATGTATGAAATACAAATCTCTGTGCGAGTTGGCTTCAAGTGCAACTCATCCTCCCCATTTGTTAGTTTGTTCATGAGTTGTTATAGTGTAAATTTGTTATGGTCAATATGTCCATTGTTGAAGTGCCTGCTTTCTCCCTTAAAATTTATAGGCTTATTGTCTCTCTCAAACAATCGACTGAAGATTCTAAGTATTCCCCAAATTTACATACTACTAGTTATATCATCTATGTGTGAAAACATGTGCACACATCTACATTAGGAATGATTGTTAGGATAGAAGTAGAGTAGATCACAAATTCAAGTATTTGACTTATAGCATGAAAGATTAATGATTACTGCAGACAAAGAATTGTGGGAGGAATGTCAGCTATGTCGCAAGGAGAATTTCTCAACAACCAAGAAACAATAAACTGCAAAATGACCATAACTGTGGCTACTTTCATTGCCTGCTAGCCATAGTGGTCCATTCAAACTGAATGAGATAACTCAAATCATAAGCCCAATCTTTCCCTAAAGAATAAATCAAAATCAATCAAGGAATCAGCTCTATTTCACTTACTAGTAACTTTAAATGCCAACACTTTGAACCCTGTTTTAGAATATAATATTTGTTCAAACTTCAGAATGGGAGGTAGTGTCCTTTTAGTCTTCTATCAACACTAAAATAAAATATGAATAAATATATAGAGCCTATATGATCATAATATATAGAAACATAACTATGACATCATTACTTTACAGATGCTACTTTAGGTATCATGCATTTCTCTTGTCTGAATATTAGCATACAGCTCAAGAAGCAACAAAAATCAGCAAGATACTCGTTCACAGTTTACTGTGTTCATCTCAAGGAACATATTTTCCATCACTAAAAGCATAGACAACACTTACTTTCGAAGCATCAAGAACCATGAGCACCAGATCTGAAGACTTTGCGACTGCAATCACCTGCAAGTAAAGGATTGTCAAAGCTCAAACATAAAGGGCAAATAAATAACAGTACAAATCAATAACATAAGTTCCCCTTTGAGTTTTAAATTATCCCATCAAAAAATTACTAAAGTGAGTCCAACTTATTATTGAAAAACGCAACTACAAATTTTATTGTTGATTGCAACCAGAAAGCACACACTGATGAAAATCTATACTTGCAATTCATATCGCTCCTCCCTTGAGTCACATTTTAAACGTATTCCAATGCTAGCATATATCACATGAAAATTAAACATGTGTCACCAATGTTGTTGGGCATTAGGCTTGTTCCATGTTGGCAGATGCCCACTTTGAATCCCACTAGGTTAAGCGCACTACTGTATGCTGACAGGTTTACTAGGGATGCCATCCACGAATTTGGCAAAGCATCCATTGGGTTTCCCTGTGAGGTTTTCCTTGGAAAAATATCACATGCACATTGCTCCATCCACATAATTAATTACAGAAGGAGCATATAAACAAAAGGAAGGAATGAACTGGAAAGATAAAGAACAGTTATTTTGAGGGTATAGAGACAGGTTTATTTTGGGGGTATAGAGATAGGTTTTGTCTTCACTCACATTAACTACAGTTTCCCTCCAGCCAGCTTCAGGTCTACTCTGATCGGATTTTGATAAAAACAGATCATCAAATTCCCAAAAATGAGCAAAGTTGTTGGCTTTGTCATCTGGAAGCAGAGACAGGAGCATTTAGCTTTAGACACCCAATGTATTACGCATTACATTGTAAATATTATTAACACATTGAGGTGCAGTTTCAGCACTTATCATAGTTTCAAAACTCGGAATCGGAATCGGTAATGAATCGGTCATAAATCGGCCAATTTGAATTTAATGACTCGATTTACTAAAAAATACATAAAATATTTAAATTTTAAAAAAAAACAACATTTTCAAGATTTTAATCCAGAATTCCAAAGCATTAGAGACAAAATATCTAAAGTCTGCTCATGTATATACTATATACCATATAAGAGTGAATATTTTAAAATTGCACAGTGTATTGTGCAATACATATGTAGGAGACTGGGACAAGAACAAAATAAAAAAATCTATGAGGCCTATAGGTTACCTATAGGCCATATGGCTTGTAGAATCCAACAAACATGCTAGATAGTTAACTAAATACTACATAGTCAGTTGTCATACATCATCAACTACATACTATATAGTCCACTGTCCCCATGGCTGCCCCTCACTGACACAGTCACTGTTTGCAAATTGCTACTGCTGCAGCGTTGCTCCACAATGAGAATAGCGAATAGGTGTAGGGAAAGAGTGTGAGAAGGGGGGTTAATTAAGTAGATTTAGGCCCAAGGGTTAGGTTAGGTAAGGAAAAAACAAAACAAACAATGAAATTTATGTTTTTTCAAGACTGCAGACCCCCGTGTCTGAGAGTAAATAAACCTGAGTAAAAAAATTGAAAGTAAAAAATCGGCTGATTTATGTAAAAAATCGACCGATTTGACCAGTTTGGTACTAAACTGGCCGATTCGGTGTTTGAATCGCCCAGTTTGGTAACAAACCGGTCGACCGAACCGATTTCCAGACCGATTCGGTTCGATTTGCCTTCAACTCGATGAATTGGCCGATTCCGAAACCGATTTCACCGATTTTTAAAACTATGGCACTTATACACTATGGGGATCACAAATGTGTAGCTCTTTTTACTCAAAAGATGACTCAAAACAGGAAGAACCTCCTCAATAAATATACTGCCAATAGATCTCTGTAGAGGTTTCATGAACAAGGCAATCTTCACAAAGAAATTTGCACTTTACCAATTCCAAAATCTCACCTCACTTCAATAAGGTCACAAATCTATGACACACAACTTTCAGCAATGGTGCTAATCTGTGAAATGAACAAAGTTCATTTTTCATTTACTGACTACCCAAGTTAGAAAGGACAACAGGTTAAAATCCATAAATTCCAAGTATTTAATAATTGAATAATGAATGAGATAGATCATATAATGATGTGTTTCAATGCCATGTGACAGTGTACTTATGGCATTGACTAGTCAAAATGGTGGATAGGTCATGTCTTTTAGTTAGGATATGTCGCTTCATTTACTATAATTATTATTATTTATTGATGTTTATTATTTATATATTTATGTTTGTTACATTGCCTATCCCTTCAAAGATTCTTCGTCATCAACATTTTTTATGAAAAAGCTTTTAAGTCTTTGTTCTCACTTGTAATGCCTTCCCGTTACTTTCTGTTCTTGAAGCTGTCATGGTTGATGAGACGAGGCAATATGAGTTACAAAGTGTTGTTCAAAAATAACTCTGAACGTCCTCAATCATATTTTTGGTCTGGGTGTGATGATGAGGACCTAAAGTGATGTTTTGTACTTTATGAATGGGTCTCACTTAAGTTATTATTTAAGAATTAAAGTGAATTAATTATTAATTGTGAGTGCATTAAATGATGGCCCTTGATTTTGTAAAACGATCTCAACCCTAGATTAAGTGGTTAAGATAGATAGTTACAAATTTTAAAGTATAAAACAAAGAAAAAAAGGACAAATGACATACACCATTAATGAAGAGAGAGGAAGAAGAGAAGTGAAGCGAGAGAAGAGATACCCTAGAGTAGTGGCACAATTCCCAAGGCAAGGAACAGGAGCACATTTTCCAAGGCAGCCAGAAGGACCGTACAGCAGCAGACTATCAAGTCATATAGCAGCACGTGTGGGACACTTTGTGGAGGAGAAATTTTTTGGCATCTTTGAGGATTGAAGAGATTCACTAAAATTGACATAACTTTCTCATACAAAATCAAAATTACAAAATCCTTAGCTCGTTGGAAAGATTGTTGCGAGGGCTATGTGATGACATGATATAGAGTTTCTTTTGGTTTGTCTATTATTTATTCATCTTGTGATCTTCAAAAAGGTATGGTTCATGCTTCTGGGTTTCTCTTGTGATGCCACATGTCTCTCATGGATAGATTTCATCTTTGATCTTAGTATGTGAGCCTATATATTGGTATATCTCTTTGAAATCATTGAATATGTTATGGAAGCTATGGTGATGGTTATCTTGGAATATATCTTGATGCGATCTTGATATAGATCTTGATGATTATCTTGGATATTGTTGGCATAGATTTTGGCGTTTATCTTGACTGTTGTATAGTGCAGTATTGAATGAGAAGTTGACATGTAAGTAATAGATCTTGTGAGTGATTTTTTTGATGAACCTAAGTGTTTTCTTTTAAAACTAGTTTGATAAGTGTTGATCATTGTGTCTTTGACCTAAGTGGAGTTGAACTGTTATTGAATGTTAATGACAACCTTTGACAGTATTGTAAGTGACTATTTGCTTGATATTTGTTTGATTTGTTGACTTGATTTGAGTGGAGTGAAAAACCCTTTTGTGTCTAAGAGTTTATGAGATTGACTGAGTTTGACATAGTTGGTTAAGTCTTTTATCTTCTTGGCTAAGGTTAGTTGGTTGAGGTATATCATGTTTAACTGTCAAGTATTCCTTGACTGTGATTGAGGTTGGTTGTGATGTCATTGAGTTGGGTGTGATTGAACAATGTTTGATTGACCGTATGTGAAGTCTCTTGGTTGCTCAAATGTGTCTCTTACTTCATGAACTAGGCCAAGTAAGAAGGGTTGGTTGACTGTCAGAGCACTTGATTAGATTAACACAAGTATATGATTGATTTGGCACAGGTACACAAGCAGCTTGTACAGGTTGGTTCAATTGAGCAGGATTGAACAAGTTGCCTTATGTGCAGTTGGTCTGACTCAGACTGACTGAGTTGTATAAGCAGTTGGTTTGACTCAGGTGGACTGAGTTTGGTGTGCAGTTAGTTAGACTCTGATTGACTGAGTCGGTTGATGTGAGCAACATATTGATTGGTACAACTTGATTGGACAAGTTGATTGTGCAGGTTGATGAGCAGTGTGATACGGTGGACAGTGACCAGTTGATGATTAGTGATCAGATAATGAGCAGTGGTTGTGCAGTGTGGTACAGATTGTGCAGTGTAGCACAGGTGTTGATTAGCAGGTCCGCAGAATCAGTGCAATTGTGGTTCAACATTTTATATCTTCATATCAGGGTGGCAGGACGGGGCAAGGAAAGGGGGTTGTAGTCGGAGAACTAGGTAGTTGGAGCTTCCTCCAAGTTGTAGCCTGTAAATCATGGGGTTGTAGCCTCCTTCTAGTTGTAGCTGGAGAATTGAAGTCATTGTAATAAGGGGGTTGTTGCCTCCTTCCAATTGTTGCTGGAAAACTATTATTGTAAGGCTTCTATGGTTTTTCCCCCAAGAGTTGGGTTTCCACGTAAAAATATTGTGTATTGTGTTTTTCTATGCTTCTTATGTGATGATGATATGATGATATGTGATGATGAGCTATAACTGTTGATATAATGATAACAACGTACTATGTGTAATATTGAATAAGTTGTTGATGATTATTATTGTTGAAAAAGCAACAAAAGCTATACACAATGTTCACCCCCCCCCTCTCAGTGTGCTCGGTGTGTCCAACACTATGTTTCCCATAATCTCATTGTGATTACTAATTTGATTTGTAATGTGTAATTACTAATATTAAATGTGCATTGATTCTGATTTCTATTGTATATTTGAAAAAATTTGGATCTACATGTCTATATTTTTAATATATAGAATTTTTAAAATATATATATATATATATATATATATATATATATATATATATATAACTTGTCCTCATTTTGGGGGTCACCGTGTCCGTTTGGACACTCGAATCCACGTGTCCTTCATGTTAATTTTTCTTAAGCAGCATCGAGAGCCATTCTCATGGAGAATGGTGGCACCTGGTCAATTACCAGGAACTTGAACCAGTCTAGGACTGGGGGGACTCAGCCTAGGGCTGAGAGCCATTATTTGAATGGAGGCACCTGGTCAGTTACCAAGAATTTGAACCAGTCTAGGACTGGGGGACTCAGCCTAGAGCTGAGGGCCATTCACTGAATGGAGGCACCTAGTCAGTTACCAGGAATTTGAACCAGTCTAGGACTGGGGGACTCAGCCTAGAGCTGAGGGCCATTGACTGAATGGAGGCACCTAGTCAACTACCAGGAAGACAGCATAGCCCTATACCAGGTATGAGCACGTGATACACTCCTCTCCTTGACCTATGGGTTGTGTGACCTTCTCCAGGGATTAGTTGCCCCTAGTTGAGACACCCGGTACCTGATCCTGATGACACAAGGATTTCAAGTCAAAAGCATTAGGAATTCTCCCTATTTATGAAGATATACTTTGAGTGGGCATGAAGGACCCTAGAGACCACTTGCTTTGACCAAAAAACATTTAAAGGACCACCTTACCCTAAGCCTTGGTCCATGAGGAAGACTAAATCACAAGTCAAAATACAAAGAAGACTTTTGTATCACAAAAGGTTAAAGTAAAAAGGGTGAAGGTTGAAAAAGAATAAGACCCTAATATCAACTCCTAATTATGTGGACCATTTCAAATGTTTGAAAGACTATAAATAAAGATCACTTGCAAACATTTCATACACACTTCACTTCATCACTTTGGACTGCTCCTTCCTTCATGACTGGGAAAATATACTTCAATGTTGTGGAAGGGAGAACTCGTGGCTAAGTTTTTTTTTTGGTTCCTTCTCTTATTCTAAAATGGCGGCCTAGCCAGCTAGTGTTTTCATTTGCACAGTTTGCAGTCATCAGGAGAGCAGCCACAGCCTACTACAGCACCCTCGGTGATGACTAGGGCTGCTATAGTAGCCCTCCACATTGGTTACACTTGGCAGCAGTAGTTGTGTTAACCATCCGTGGAGAGATAGAGTCACAACCAACTTCAACAACAGATCACGGTTGTGGACTAGGGTTGTTACCACATCCCTAGTGTAAGTCACGGGTAGCAGCAGAACATTATTGTACCCTCACTGATAACCTTGCATCATTAACAGAGGTTCGGGCAGTAGTCTCATCCATTCGAGCATCTCACAAACAGTCCAAACAACACAATCCAAGTAGCAGCAGAGGTCTCGGGCAGCAGCAGAGATCTCAGGCAGCAATGCACAGTTTGGGCAGCAGGAATCTCGGGCAATAGGAATCTCAAGCAGCAGAAAAACAGAGGTTCGGGCAGCAGAGGTACAGTCTGGGCAGTTGCAGGTACAGTTCGAATTTCGGGCAGCCAAGAAATTCTGGGAAGCTGAGGATTTCGGGCAACAGAGAAATTCGAGCAGCAGAGAGATTTTGGGCAGTTGAGGATTCCGGGAAGCAGAGAAAGCAGAGAAATTCGGGCAGCAGAGAAATTTTGGGCAGTTGAGGATTTTGGGGAGCAGAGAAATTTGGGCAATAGGCATTTACCCTCCACATGGCAACATTTGGAAACAACATTAAACATGCTAGCATTTGGAAAATTTGTTCAAGCCTGCTAGGGTTTGGAAAATTTGTTAAAACATTCATCTCATAATTCTGAGATAAATTTTCCTATTTCTTCTACAAACTTAGTCATCTCATTTAAGGGATGAATTACTAATGCTTTGGGGTTTTCGTCCTTTAAAGGTTTCCCCGTGAAGACATCTTGTGTTCAATTGTGTGATGCTTGATCGACTACTGCACTTGTCTTATTGTTATCTATATTACAATCAGCAAATTTTATGAAGAATACATGCACGTGTAAAACTTCAACATGGTATCAGAGCTTTGCGTGTGAAGATTGCAGTCAGAGAGCAGACTATTATAATCCTCCTAGACCTTAGGACATTTGTAGACTTAGATAGCAGACTTGTGAAGCAGAGATGGCCACCAACACTTCAGACCAAAAGAAAGGCTTGAGGGGTCAACCAAGTACAACTCATGGAAAGCTAGGCTCATGGCCACCCTGGAAGAAAATGACCTTGATGACTTGGTTCTTAATGCCATAGAAGAACCTACATCCAATGCTGGAAGAATTGCTTTCAAGAAGAAGGAAGCAAAGGCAAGGAGGATCATCTATGGCTCGATCAAAGAGCCCTTGATGCCCACCATCACACCATTGAAGACTGCCAAAGAATGCTTTGACACCTTGACAAAATTATATGAAAAGAAAGCACCTAGCCAGAAGAGAGTAATGAAGAAGAAGCTTCGTACATTAAAGATGAATAAGGATGAAGAAGTTCCCCCTTCTTCACAAAGATTGCTCACGTAAGAGACCAACTTTCTGCTATTGGTATAACTATGGATGATGATGATCTTGTACAGACTGTATTCGATGGTCTTCCCAGTTCTTGGGAAACCTTTATGGCAGCAGTAAGTGGACGTGAATCTCAGCCAAACTTTGATAGACTTTGGCATGATTGTTTGGAAGAAGAGGGAAGAATCCAAAGTAGATCAAATGGCACTAAGGAAGGGAAACTTGCTCTTTTAGCCAAGACAAGGAAGTTCAAGAAGCCCTTCACTCAGAAAAAAGAAAGAAAAGAAAACATAAGGTAAACATTCAAATGCTCCAAGTTTAGAATGTTTTAATGTCATAAGATTGGACATTTTGCCAAGGATTGCAGGCAGCCAAAGAGAAGGTTCCAAGCTTCTACAGCAGAAGAAGAACCCAAGAAAAAGAATGCTAAATATTCCAAAGAAGATGAACCAAGTAGAAAATACTACCTGATCTCTGCTCTTTCAGGATCCATCACTAACAGTGCTAACTCTTGGTTAGTAGATAGTGGTGCTTCCAGACATATGACAGGTTTCTGTGAAGCACTTACCAGCTACAAAAAGAAGAAGTTCACTACTCAAGTAGAACTTGGGGATGACACTACTTACAAGATTGAAGGAGTTGGCTCAACCTCACTTCAACATGATTCAGGCACTGTTTTGCATATTGAAGACATATTATATGTCCCTGGGTTTGAAGAAGAACCTCCTCTCTATTGTTGGCTTAGAAGACAAGGGCTACAGGGTTCTCTTCATGGACAAGAAGGTCCTACTATGGGAAAAGAATGAGAAGATAAGCTCAGCGTAACCAATTGGAGTTCGAGAGGGAGGTCTTTACAAAGCTTCCAGGAATTCCACACAAGCATTGGTTCACAACACAGTTGACCCATGTGAACTGTGGCATCGAAGGTTTGAACATCTTCACTATACAGCTCTTCCTGGTCTTCAAAAGATGGTTAAAGGTATGCCAGATTTTTCTCTTAAACACGATGGTGTTTGCAAAGGTTGTGCTCTAGGTAAGAACACTAAGAAATCCTTCTCCAAAAGCAAAAATAGATTTAAAGGAATCTTGGACTTGATTCATTATGACATATGTGGGCCTATGTCTTGACCCTCCTTGAGTGAGTGCTTGCATTATATTTTGTTCATAGATGATCACTCTCGTAAGTCCTGGATCTACTTTCTCAAAGTCAAGAGTGAAACTTTTGACAAATTCAAAGAGTTCAAGGCTCTAATTGAAAACCAGACAAGGACACACATTCGTATCCTAAGATCAGATAACAAAACTAAGTATGAATCTAATGATCTACATCTGTGTTCCTGGACAAAAGGTACATTGAAGTCTGTAGACACGTAATATTCCATGAGGAAGCTGTGTTTCATCAAACAAAAGAGCCTCCAAAGGATGTAGAAGAATCCCCTTCTGAGATTCCAAATTCAGAAGTTCAGAGGGAGGAAGTAAGATTTTGAGCCTCAAATTCTAGATGTACCTGAAGAATCTGAAAGACTAGTTGAAGAACTACTTGAGGTTCCTCCTTCCAAAAGGAGACCTGCATGGTACCAAGAAATGGTGCAAGAAGCAGAGAATCATAAAGCTCCTCCCGAAACTTTCAGAGAAAGCATAAAGCCTCAGAAGTACTCAGGCCTTATGAGCAAGCTCATCAATGCAGAACCCTCCAAATACAAAGAAGCAGCAAGCCAACAGGTATGGAATGATGCTATGATTGAAGAATATAGTTCAATTATGAAAAATGATGTGTGGGAAGTTGTTCCCAGACCGACAAGAAAGTCAGTGGTAAGATCTAGATGGATCTACAAAATCAAGCATATTGTTGATCGCAGCATTGGGAAGTACAAGGCCATATTTGTAGCTCGTGGCTTCACTCAAAAGGAAGGCATAGACTATGATGAGACTTTTGCTCCTGTCGCCAGATATACCACCATCAAAACTATCATCTCCCTTGGTGTTGTGTTCGGTTGGAAACTCCATCAGATGGAAGTAAAAACAACCTTCCTCAATGGAAAAATTGATGAGGAAGTCTACATTGAACAACCAGAAAGCTTTGTGACTCAAGGGGATAAGTCCCATGTGTGTAAACTAAAGAAAGCCTTGTATGGGCTCAAACAGGCCCCGAGAGTTTGGTATGCAAGGATTGATGGCTACCTTCACAGCTTGGGGTTCTCCAAAAGTACTGCTAACTCCAATCTATACTTTAAGGTTGTTTATAACCATCACTTGATCCTAGTCTTGTATGTGGATGACTTGTTCCTAACTGGGGAGGAACAATTGATAGCTCAGTGTAAGAGGGAGCTTACCTCCGAATTTGAAATGGAGGCTCTTGGTATGATGCATTTTCTTGGCTTAGAGTTCTGGCAAAAGCCAGGCGAGATCTTCCTAACACAAGGGAAGTATGCAGTCAATATTTTACAGAGATTTGGAATGTTGGACTGTAAGTTAATGAGCGTACCCATGACAACGAACTTGAAGAAGTTGCGTGGCTTGGCCACCAGTTCACAGGATTTAGACTCCACTCTGTATATACAACTCATCGGCTCCTTGATGTATCTAGTGCACACGAGACCAGATATCTGTTACACAGTGAATGCACTAAGTCAGTTCTTGTCTGATCCAAAGCACATACAATGGGTAGCTGCTAAACATGTACTCAGATATGTGTGTGGTACTATCACTTATGGGCTCAGGTATACTCCCAACAGTGGAGTAATGTTAGTCGGATATGCTGACTCGGATTGGGCAGGAAGTACAGTAGACTGGAAAAACACATCGGGTTACTGTTTCAGTATGGGATTAACAATGATTTCTTGGTCCAGCAGGAAACAGGGTTCCATAGCTCAGAGCAGAGCTGAGGCTGAGTATATTGCTGCTAGTGATGCCTGCAAAGAAGCAGTTTGGCTTAGGAAAATTCTCTCTGACTTGTTCGATGGAAAGCTTGAGTCAACGATTATTCATTGCAATAATCAGAGTTGCATAAAGCTTTCGGAAAAACCGATGTTTCACGACAGATCGAAACACATTGAAATGAAGTACCATTTCATCAAAGACCTAGTACAGAGAGGCACTCTGAAGCTGCAATACATCTGTACAAAATGTTCAAATTGCAAATATTTTGACCAAGCCTCTGACATCAACAAAGTTTATGTACTTGCGTGTGAAGCTTGGAATGGCAGAGAATACCTCTCTCGCTGAGACGGAGTGTTGATTTTTCCTAAAGAGCATCGAGAGCAGGCACCTAGTCAGTTACCAGGAACTTGAACCAGTCTAGGACTGGGGGACTCAACCTAGGGCTGAGAACCATTCTTTGAATGGAGGCACTTGGTCAGTTACCAAGATTTTGAACCAGTCTAGGACTGGACAACTCAGCCTAGAGCTGAGGGCTATTCACTAAATGGACGCACCTGGTCAGTTACCAGGAATCTGAACCAGTCTGAATCTGGGGGACTCGGCCTAGGGTTGAGAGCCATTATGAGGGAGAATGGAGGCACTTTGTCAGTTACCAAGTATTTGACATTGAGTCAATTGATGAAGCCTAGGGCTAAGGCACCCGGTCAGTTACCAGGTCATCACCATAATCCCTAGGCCAAGTCTAAGCACCTGATACACTCCTCTCCTTGATCTATGGGCTATGTGACCTTCTCCAAGGATTAGCTGCCCCTGGTTGAGACACCCAGTACCTGATCTTGGTGACACAAGGAGTTCAAGTCAAAAGCATTAGTAATTCTCCCTATTTATGAAGATGTACTTTGAGTGGGCATGAAGGACCCTAGAGACCACTTGCTTTGACCACAAAACATTTAAAGGACCAACTTACCCTAAGCCTTGGTCCATGAGGAAGACTAAATGACACAAGTCAAAATACAAAGAAGGCTTTTGTACCACAAAAGGTTAAAGTAAAAAGGGTGAAGGTTGAAAAAGAATAAAACCCTAATATCAACTCCTAATTATGTGGACCATTTCAAATGTTTGAAATATTATAAATAAAGATCACTTGCAAAACATTTCATACACACTTCACTTCATCACTTTGGACTGTTGCTTCCTTATGACTGGGAAAATATACTTCGTTGCTATTGAAGGGAGAACTCGAGGCCAATTTTTCTTTTTCGTTCCTTCTCTTATTCTAGCATGGCGGCCTAGCCAGCTAGGGTTTTCAATTGCATAGTTTGCAGTCATCAGGAGAGCAACCGCAACCTACTACAGCACCCACGGTGGTGACTAGGGCTGCTTCCACATTGGCTACACTTGGTAGCAGTAGTTGTGTTAACCATCCATGGAGAGCTAGGGTGACAGCCAACCTCAACAATAGATCACGGTTGTGGACTAGGCTTGTTACCACAGCCCTAGTGTAAGTCACGAGTAGCAGCAAAACATGGTTGTACCCTCTTTGGTGACCTTGCATCATCAGCAGAGGTTAGGGTAGCAGTCTCATCCATCCGAGCAGCTCACAAACAGTCCAAAAAGCACAGTCCAGGTAGCAACAGAGGTCTCGGGAAGCAGCAGAGATCTCGGGCAACAGTGCACAATCCAAGTAGCAAGAATCTCGAGCAGCAGAAAAACAGAGGTTCGGGCAGTTGCAGTACAGTTCGGGTAGCAGAGGTACAGCCCGGGCAATTGCAAGAACAGTCTGGGCAGAAGAGAAATTCGGGCAGTTGAGGATTCTAGGCAACAGGGAATTTTGGGCATTAGGCATTTACCCTCCACATGGCAGCATTCGGAAACAACATTAAACGTGCTAGGGTTTGGAAAATTTGTTAAAGCCTGCAAGGGTTTGGAAAATTTGTTAAAACGTTCGTCATAGAATTCTGAGAAAAAAAATTCCTATTTATTTTACAAACTCAGTCATCTCATTTGAGGGATGAATTACTAATGCGTTAGGGTTTTTGTCTTTTAAAGGTTTCCCCGTGAAAACATCTTGTGTTCAATTGTGTGATGCTTGATTTGTTGATTTTTCTTACCAGCATCGAGAGCCCTTCTCTTAGGAAAATGGGACCACCTGGTCTAGGACCACGGTGAAGACTCAACCCAGTGTTGAGTGACCATTTTGTTGAATGGTGGATATCTGGTCTAGGACCATGATATAGACCCAACTCTACCCTGAGTAGACTCAACCGAGTGTTGAGTGACCATTCTGTTGAATGGTAGACATCTGGTGCAGGACCACGATGTGGACCAATCTAGTACTGGTAGACTCAGCTTAGTTCTGAGTAGCCACTCTCTTGGAGAGTGGAGGCACCTGGTCTGTTACCAAGAAGGCACTGTAAGACCTAGACTGGGTCTAGGTATGTGTGACACTCTGACCCTTGATCTATTGGCTTTGTGTACTTCTCCAAGGATTAGCTACCCTTAGTTAAGTTACCCTAGTACCAGATCTAGGTGTCACACAAAGTGTGAGATAAAAGCATTAGTAACTCTCTTTGTTTATGATGATGTACTTTTGGAATCAAAAAGACCACAGGGGCACTTGGAAAAAGGCTAAAGTCAAAAGTCAAAAATAAATAAGGACTTTTGTACCACAGGTGAAAGTCAAAATTAAATAAGGACTTGTGAAAGTCAAAATTAAATAAGGACTTTTGGTAAAAGTCAAAGATAAATAAAAAGACCTTTTTGGTAAGAAGGTAAAAGTTAAATTAGGAAAAGATTAAAATATTATTATTTTATCTTTTCTAATTTTGGTCCACTTACAGGTGAATGAAGACTATAAAAGAAGATCAAGTCTTCTCATTATCACATTCAAGTTTGCTCTCACAGGTGAAGCTGCTATTACTGAAGAAGATTGTTTTATGTTCTTGCCTCAGCTAGGGCATCCATTCTCAACAAACCCTCATCTAGGGTTTTTATCAGCAAATCTATCTTCAGCATTTTTGGACAGCCCACCTTCAACATTTGTTTTTTTGGAAACCTTCTTCATTTTTCGAGCAGATCGGGCCGCTGAGATTTTTTTGTTGAGAGCCCTTCTTCTGTTTTCGTGGGCAGTCCTTCTCCGGGCAGCCTTTTAGAGGGCACTGCCCTCTCGGCACCTCCAGGCAGGCTCTAGCAGGCATACCCATGAGGGCTGAGGCTCGTAAGGCACCCTCGGGTAGCCTGTGGGCATCCCACTAAGGGTTGGTGTGGCCTAACAAGCCCTCGAGCCAGTCCAAAGAAAAGACGAGCAGGCTGCAAACCCTTTCGGGCAACAGAATCAGGGCACTCGAGCAGTGTACGGTCAGACAGGAGAAAGGCTGACAGAGCAGCAGCAGGAAGTTTCGGGCAAGCTAGAAATTAGTTCGGGCAACCATTGACAGATCTGAGAAAATTTTGATTTTTGCAGATCTGAGAATTTTTCATTTTTTGACAGATCTGAGAAGTTATTTGGTAGACTGTTTTTGGACAATCCCTTCTAGGCAGATCTGGAAATTTCTACTGCTAGGGCTTGACATTCTTGCTCTGATTTTTACTGCGAATTTTTACTGTACTGTGGTTAAAACCTAGATTTGGGTTTGACGAACTTTTTGAAGAATTTCCTATGTCATCTCATTTACGAGATGAGCTACTAATGCTTTTTGGGGTTTTTGTCCTTTAAGGTTTCCCTAGTGAAAAATCTTGTGCCCATTGCGCTGATGTGATGAATGTGTTTTTATTGCACTTATTATTTGTTTAAGTTTATCTGCAAATTTTTTAAGCTATATGTTAATGCTAAAATTCAACATAGTATCAGGGCTTAGCATGTGAAAACATAGTAAAGGGACACTGATGTTGTTTTTCACTAGATCTTGGAATAAGATTTGCAGATCTAACATTTGACTAAGTGACAGAGATGACCACCAATGGCTTCAAACCAGAAGAGAAGCTCTATGGTTCAGCCAACTTCAACTCCTGGAAGGCCAGGTTGACAACCATTCTAGATGAGAATGACTTGGATGACATTGTTCCTAATGTCACAGAAGAGCCAACTACAAATGCTGGTAGGCTTGCCTACAAGACCAAGCAAGGCAAGGCTAGAAGAGTCATCTATGATTCTGTCAGAGAATCAACGATGCCCAACATCTCATCTTTGAAGACTGCTAAAGAATGCTATGATACTTTGGTCTACCTACATGAAAAGAAGGCTCTCAGTCAAAAGAGAGTCTTGAAGAAGAGGCTACGAACTTTGAAGTTGAACAAAGATGAAAGTGTCGGTTCCTTCTTCACAAAGATTGCACAGGTAAGAGATCAACTCATTGTTATTGGTATTACTGTTGATGATGATGAGCTTGTGCAAACAGTGGTTGATGGTCTCCCAGGCTCTTAAGAAACCTTCATGGCATCCGTCTGTTAACGAGAGAATCAGCCAACCTTTGAAAGGCTTTGGCATGATTGCATAGAAGAAGAAGGAAGGAACTCTAGAAAGCTAATCAAGGAAGAAAACCTTGCACTTGCGACAAAGACAAAGAAATTCAAGAAGCCTTTCCCTCGACAAAAGAAGGGAAAGAAACCTCAGGGTAAGTTTTCTGACATGTCTAAAATTGAATGTTATACTTGTCACAAGTTTGGACATTATGCTAGAGACTACAGGAAGAACAAGAAGAAACCCAAGAGAAGGTTTCAAGCATCTGTTGCAGAAGCAGAGGAAGAAGAAGATGAAGAATCAAAGAAGAAGAAGAAAACCAAGGTTAATAAAACTGATGAGCCTAAGAGAGAGTACTACTTGATTTCTGCTCTAACTGGTTCATTCTCAGCTTGCTCCACTTCATGGTTGGTTGACAGTGGTGCCTCCAGGCACATGACAGGTAATAGTGGAACCCTCACCAGTTACAGAAAGAAGAAGTTCACCACTCAGGTAGAACTTGGAGATGACTCCACTTACAAAATTGAAGGAGTTGGCTCAACTTCACTTCAACTTGACTAAAGTACGGTTCTTCATGTTGATGATATTCTTTATGTTCCTGGTTTAAAGAAGAATCTTTTATCTGTTGCTGGTTTAGAAGACAAAGGCCACAGAGTCCTCTTCATGGACAAGAAGGTCTATTTATGGGCAAAAGACACAGATCTAGACTCAGCAGTACAAATTGGTGTTCGAGAGGGAGACCTCTACAAGGCTTCCAAAGTTTCCACTCGTGCTTTGGTGCATCACACAGTTGATCCTTGTGAACTTTGGGATAGAAGGTTTGGACACCTTCACTACACAGCTCTCCCAGGATTGCAAAAGATGGTTACATGTATGCCAGAAGTTTCTCCAAAACATGAAGGAATCTGCAAAGGATGTGCTCTAGGTAAGAACACTAAGAAATCCTTTCCCAGAAGCAAGAGTAGATCTAAAGACATTTTGGATTTGATTCATTCTAACATTTGTGGGCCTATGTCTTCACCCTCCTTGAGTGGGTCTTTATATTATGTCTTGTTTATTGATGACTACTCTTGGAAGTCTTAAATTTACTTCCTCAAGGCCAAGAGTGAAACCTTTGACAGGTTCAAAGAGTTCAAGAAACAGATTGAAAATCAGACTGGCAGACATATCCATATCTTGAGATCAGATAACGGAGGTGAGTATGATTCTAATGATTTTGATGATTTTTGTCGAGAAGCGGGAATCAAGAAAGAACTGACAATGACTTACAACCCCCAACAGAATGGGATTGCAGAAAGGAAGAATAGAACAATGTGTGAGGTTGCTAAAAGCCATGATCACTGATCTAGATCTTCCTTTGTCTTTATGGGTTGAAGCTACCGAAACTGCAGTATACATTCAGAACAAAAGCCCGCATGCTATCTTGGGGGAGAAGACTCCAGAAGAAGTCTTCACCAAGAAGAAACCTGCAGTTGATCACATGAGGATATTTGGTACTCCTGTGTATGTTCATGTGCCAAAAAAGAAGAGGGCCAAGCTAGAGCCTTCCTGTAAGAAAGGTATATTTGTTGGGTACAGTGATTGCTCGAAGGCTTATCGAGTATATATACCTAGACAGAGGCACATTGAGGTCAGCAGAGATGTGATCTTCCATGAGGAAGTTGTGTTTCGTAAAACACTAGAGCTTTCACCAGAAGATGCAGTTGCTCCACTTGAGTTTCCAGATTCAGAAATTCAGAGGGAGGAAGAGGAATTTGATGATCAAATTCGAGATGTTCCTGAGAACATCGAAAGTCCACTAGAAGAACTACTTGAAGTTCCTCCTTCCAGAAGGAGACCTGCTTGGTACTGAGAGACGGTCCAAAAAGGAGAGAAGCATAAAGCTCCTCCCGAGACTTTTAGAGAAAGCATAAGACCAAAGAAGTACTCTGGTCTTATGAGTCAGCTTATCAGTTCAGAACCTTCATCGTACGAAGATGCAGCTAGTAAACAAGTATGGGTTGATGCCATGATTGAAGAGTATAAGTCAATCATGAAGAATGATGTTTGGGAAGTTGTTCCCAATCCTACAAGAAAGTCGATAGTGACTTCCAGATGGCTTTATAAGATCAAGCAGGAGATGGCAGTGTGGAGAAGTATAAAGCCATATTCGTAGCTCGTGGCTTCACTCAGAAAGAAGGCATTGACTATGACGAGACATTAGCTCATGTTGCCAGGTACACTACCATCAGAACCATCGTTTCACTTGTTGCAGTATTCAGATGGAAGTTACATCAGATGGATGTAAAGACAGCCTTTGTCAATGGTAAGATTGAGGAAGAAGTTTATATTGAACAACCTGAAGGCTTTGTGACTCATGGGAAGAAGACCCATGGATGTAAACTGAAGAAAGCCTTGTATGGACTGAAACAGGCTTTGAGAGTCCGGTATGCCAAGATGGATGGATTTCTCCATAGCTTGGGGTTTTCTAACAGTACAGTTGATTCTAACTTGTACTTTAAGGTTGTTCATAATCATGTCTTGATACTTGTTCTATATGTAGATGACTTGTTTCTTACAGTTGATAGACAAGTTAAGAGGGAGCTTACCTCTGAATTTGAGATGAAAGATCTCGGATTGATGAATTACTTCCTTGGCTTAGAAGTTTGGCAAAAGCCAGGTGAGATCTTCCTGACACAAGGAAAGTATGCAGTGGATATCTTGCAGAGATTTGGGATGTAGGACTACAAGTCCATGAACGTACCAATGACTACCAACTTGACAAAGTTGCAGGACTCAACCTTCAATTCACAGAGTGTGGACTCTACTCTATACAGACAACTCATTGGTTCCCTAATGTATCTCGTGCATACAAGACCAGACATCTGCTACACAGTGAATGCACTGAGTCAGTTCATGTCAGATCTGAAGCACATACACTTGGTAGCCGCCAAACATGTACTCAGATATGTGCAAGGTACTATCATTTATGGGCTCAGGTATACTTCCAGCAGTGGAGTATTGTTATCTAGATATTCAGATTCAGATTGGGCTGGCAATGCAGTTGACCGAAAAAGTACCTCTGGTTACTGCTTCAGTATGGGATCAGCAATGATCTCTTGGTCCAGCAGGAAGAAGGGTTCCATAGCTCAGAGTACAGCTGAGGCAGAGTATATTGCTGCAAGTGATGCCTGCAAGGTAGCAGTTTGGCTCAAAAAATTGTTATCTGATTTATTCGAGGGAAAGCTTGACTCAACAATCATCCATTGCGATAATCAAAGTTGCATAAAGCTTACAAAGAACCCAGTGTTTCATGATAGATCGAAACACATTGAAATGAAGTATCATTTCATCAAAGACCTAGTGCAGAGAGGTGCTCTGAAGTTGCAATACATTCGTACAGATGAACAAATTACAGATATCTTGACCAAGCCTTTGACAGCATCAAAGTTCGTGTACTTTTGTGACAAGCTTGGTATGGCAGAGAATGTCTCTCTCGCTGAGAGGGAGTATTGATTTTTCTTAGCGCATCAGGCGCCCTTCTCTTAGGAGAATGGGACCATGATGAAGACTCAACCCAATGTTGATTGACCATTCTGTTGAATGGTGAATATCTGGTCTAGGACCATGATATAGACCCGGCTCTACCCTGGGTAGACTCAACCCAGTGTTGAGTGACCATTATGTTGAATGGTAGTGTAATGTCCTCTTCTACTTAGGCATTGAGAACCAACCCGCTAACCTATGTGATTCCTGTGGGTTCGAGAGGGCACTGGCAGTTAGGGAATCAACTGAAGACTGATGCCATCTACAGAAAATCTAGGGCATCAATATTATATCACCATTGGGTCGAAGAGGGCCACCGGCATGCATGACATCTAAGCATTATTTAATGATGAATGCACCCAATTAAGTCTCCATGCGCATGCATGCAAGTCAACTGCAAATTAGAAGTTAAAGTGACCTAATTAGGTCAAAAGTTAGGGTTTTCGCAGTTGAAAGTTATAAAAGAAAGATAAAGTGAATGGAAACTTTACTTTTGATGATTATTGATTTTGGATCTCTTGAGTAGCAGCACAGCGTGCGACCACAGCAATTGGGGTTGGAGACGACGTCTTCAGCTAACGGGGTTTCGGCAGTGAGATATCTATCCTAGTCTCCTTCAAGATAAACCATCCAGGTTTGTCACCACATCTATTGCATTCATCATTATCTAGTGTTCCGGTATATGCCAGAAGATTATTTGCAGGTTCATCCGTACAGCTGGGGGCATTTAGCTGAAAAACCCAAGTCACTCACCAAGACTCTGGATCACCATATTTCTTCCGCACGTGGCCTGCATCCTCACTGATAGGATCACTCTACTGCCTTAAGTGATTATCAGCCACCAAATTGTCGCAGCAGAATACAGAGGTGTGGGGGCGTGAGCAGCAGTCTGGTAGATCAATTCACTAGGGCATCTGGAGAGGTCAAAACTCCTGCATGCTCCGGCCATCCTCTTCGGCACGGGCACACCTACACTCCGACCTACTTTCAACTGAAACTGACCATCCCTTCAGCAAAAACGTCACACTTAGCTGATTCAAACTACCGGGGTATTACAAAGGAAAACAATGTCATTTCTTCATCAGCTCAGTTCATCTTGCATGCATATTTTCTTTGGAGCATATTCAGCCGGCTTATCAGAGGTAAGTGTTCATTCTATCCTTCAAACCCTAACTCTAAATTCAGCTATAATATAGGAAAATTTTGCATGGCAGTTTCCATGCCCAGCTATTTCAGTAATTTTGCATAGAATTAGAAAATATTAGTACTTGGGATATTACAGGTAAACATTTGGTCCAGGACCACGATGTGGACCAATTTAGTACCAGTAGACTCAACTTAGTTCTGAGTAGCCACTCTCTTGGAGAGTGGAGGCACCTAGTCTGTTACCAGGAAGGCACTGTAATCCCTAGACTGGGTCTAGGAATGTGTGACACTCTGACCCTTGATCTATTGGCTTTGTGTACTTCTCCAAGGATTAGCTACCCTTGGTTAAGTTACCCTAGTACCAGATCTAGGTGTCACACGGAGTGTGAGATAAAAGCATTAGTAACTCTCTTGGTTTATGATGATGTACTTTTGGAATCAAAAAGACCACAGGAGCACTTGGAAAAAGGCTAAATTCAAAAGTCAGAAATAAATAAGGACTTTTGTACCATAGGAAAAGGACCACATGTGAAAGTCAAAATTAAATAAGGACTTTTGGTAAAAGTCAAAGATAAATAAAAAGACCCTTTTGGTAAGAAGGTAGAAGTGAAATTAGGAAAAGATTAAAATATTATTATTTTATCTTTTCTAATTTTGGTCCACTTACAGGTGAATGAAGACTATAAAAGAAGATCAAGTCTTCTCATTATCACATTCAAGTTTGCCCTTACAGGTGAAGCTGCTATTACTGAAGAAGACTGTTTTATGTTCTTGCCTCAGCTAGGGCATCCATTCTTAGCAAACCCTCAGCTAGGGTTTTTATCAGCAAATCTACCTTCAGCATTTTCGGACAGCCCACCTTCAGCATTTTTTGGACAGCCCAAGTTCAAGGTAGAATTTATGCCCAAATTTTGAGAAATTTTCTGTACAATACTGGAAAATAATTATGTATTTATCTGTTGTTGTAACTCAGAAAAATTGCTGCTCATGAATAAAATTCTAGGACTGGTTTTCCCCAAAGTGTGGGGTTTTTCCAGGGTCAAAGTTTGACCAAATATTTGTGTGTTGAAGTGCCTTTTATCACTGCTGTCACAAGTTCCTGTGCATTATTTTTTAATACAGTCTGCTGGTTTTTTATTAGTTTCGCTGCTAAAGTGACCTAAGTCACCTGGTTCGAATTCGTGTTCGAGTTTGACAACTTTGAAATTCGTCAAAAATTCAGCAATGAAAATTTTAGTGATAAAATTCAGCATTAAATTCAAGAGACAATAAAATAAATATATATATATATATACATGAAATTTTTTAGTATTAGTATTTACT
Source organism: Pseudotsuga menziesii (assembly GCA_001517045.1). NCBI lineage: Eukaryota > Viridiplantae > Streptophyta > Pinopsida > Pinales > Pinaceae > Pseudotsuga > Pseudotsuga menziesii. The sequence continues at coordinate 36,464 of LPNX010853051.1, read as the reverse complement.
ATTTAGTGTTTTCTAATAATCTTAGTATTAGTTATGATAATATTAGTATTAGTTTTAATAACCCTTGTGTTAATATTAAATTTTTGTTTTAGTATAATCCTAATAATAATAATAATAACTAAAATATTAGTGATAAACTTAACATAAATAATTAATATTAATGAAATATTTTAATATTAATAACAATGACATTAACAATAAAATTATTAATATTATTATAAAATATACGAAAACAATAAAATAAATGAACCTAGATATAATAAAATAATTGAATCTAAAACAAACCCTAGGTCGGCCCGATAGAACAGTTCAGACAAATTTCTCGACAAACACATTTACTGTCAAAACTGGTTAACCACGAGCCCACAAACTGGTTTAGCACCGGCCATTAAAGAACTGTTTGGAGGTTTCCAGTTCGACTTTCAATTGCTGAGACTGGACCACGACAGTCAACTGCAAGCTCTGCTGAAGTTCCGGTCTAGGATGTCAGGTGCAACACAAACTCGCACGTTTTTTACTCTTTGACGGGGTCGGGCAAATTTGCGACAGCAGGTGCAGCTATGAAGTTTCGCGCGTGCTGGTCTAGGATGTCGGGTGCAACACAAACTCGCACGTTTTTTACTTTCTCTCACGGGGTTGGGCAAATTTGCGACGGCATGTGCGGCTATGAAGTTTCACGCGGGCTGGCTGTCTAGTGTTAAATGTAAACGATGAAATTCAGCGATCTTAATCCTTTAAATTCGTCCTCCCATACTATTCGGGAATTTCGATTTCCAAGCTCGAAAAATGGCGAATACAGTGACTTGATAAACAGTATATTAACATAAAGTGAAATCTGGATAATTTTCAGACGGCAGATGTTTAATATTAGAGGTCTATCAAGAGTATGACCGAGTTTTATGACTGTATGAACATCCTGTGAACTCTTGTCTATTTTTAACAAACAGTAGGAATTCCAGTTTCGAAGGAATGTTTGGTATGCAAATTGAAGAAATCTCTTTATGGACCGAAACAAACTCCTAAGGCATGGTACATCAAAATTGACAAATATTTGTGAAATAAGGATTTAGAAAAAGTCATTCTGACCCCAATCTCTACATCAAAAAAATGAAAGGTGATGTGCTGATTGAGGTGATTTATGATGATGACATCATCATTACAGGAAGAAAGGCAGGGGCAATCGCAAAGGTAAATCATAATTGTGTTTAGCTTTTGACATGACAGATTTATGCCTCCTACACTATTGCTTAGGTGTTCAAAATTGGCAAACAGATAATCATATTTTTCTTTCACAAAACAATATGCAAAAAGTATGTTAGAATTTAAGCTAAGACCGATTCATAGGCAATCGATGAATCAGTCAATAGGCAACTAGCGGGCAGCTTGACCTCTCTTACCGCCACTAGACATGACTTGAGCCATGAACACAGCTATATCTCTCGATTTACACAAGCTCCAAAAAAGAGAACACTAGACAGAAGCAACGAGGATGCTACGATTTGTAAAGAGTATATTGGACTTGGGCATTCTATATGGGAATTGTGAGGAGCTTCAGTTGTATGGCTATTCAGACTAGAATTGGGAAAGATCTGTGGATAACAGGTTGTGTGTTCTGTATTGGTACAGCGGAAGTTTCTTGGATATGCATTTTGAAGATAGTGGGATGTGGAGTTGTGAGACTACTCCACCATGGATCAATTGTACTATTCACAGGTGGGTTTCAGATATTTCCTACAACTTCCTTAGTCAATATAAGTTGGTTATGTTTTGGAACAAATAATCGTGTTTAATGTGACCATTAAAGGAGGGTATTAGAAAATATGTTATACTAGACATAGCATGTGCTTAGATGCTTTTAAGTTAAGATGTAATAAAGTATGACATGGCTTAATATTAATGAAGTCATAATCAATAATTAGATTTTGGGAAAGTGAAACAAACCACCACTCTTATTGAGGCTATGTAAAAGCCAAAGGCTCTATGGAATATGAATCAATCAGTTAGAATTGTTCTCTTTTCCAATTCATTGTTGTATGAATCTGCAGTTGTGTAAGAAAATTCCGATACTTTAAACCAAAACATATCTGCCAAAGAGATACCTAAAAATAGTAGTTATAACAAGAGAAATAAATTTCAAAAGTGGCAAGACTTAAATAAAATAATCACCTGTCGACCACGACCCTTGCCTTCAGAAGCACCTTCAATGATTCCAGGAAGATCAAGAAGTTGTATCTTAGCATCATTGTAATGTATGACACCAGGAATACAAGTAAGTGTTGTGAACTCATATGATGCTGCTTCTGATTGAGTTCCAGTGAGTAATGTAAGAAGAGTTGATTTACCCACACTGCAAGCACGAAAACTTATAGTTAATAAAATTAACTATTTAACATTTATGTACAAATCTAGATTCTAAAGCCAAAAACCCAAAACAAAATATATCTACTTAAGCTCTGATACAAAACTTCAGATTTTCAGCACCAGTGAAAGAAGCAAAAAGCACATAACAAACCATATTTTGTCAACTTATTATGAGTTTGTGTACGATAGAGTGAAATATTGTCCTTGTCCACACAGATTAAAAGGGTCTCCCTATTTCGAAGCAAAGGTCTATACATGTACTTGGCAAGGCCACTTTCTACTAAAGATGACAATTCTGACCTTTGTCTGTTTGAACTTTGAAGGAGGGCGAAGCTCTTGGGTTGATCACTCTTTCTGTCGAGCCTGATCTCATTCATCATACAAAGGATAACAAAGGTGCAAACGAAATCAGGCATACCTTGAAAACTTTCTTTGGAATGGTGACCAGTCCACATATCTAGTCAACCAGCATGAAACTAAACTCTCCAATCTCAAGATGGGTGACACTTCACATAGTTGAGTATATCACAAGGTTAAAAATCCTGAAGGATGACATGGGACACAACGACCCTGGAAATAGGACATGGGGGTGTTGAGTTTGGTAGCTTGGGATGTCCTCCATGTGGTCTGCCTTGCATGGAGGCACTTTTCTTTTTTCTTTTTTTTCGGCATAGGCAGGAGGGTAGAGTGTGAGATACACTCTATCAAGTATCATGGATCCAGTAGTGGAGACATGCAGAGAGTTGAGTCATTTTTACCAGTTCCATGCAAAAGTGCATGCATGCATTTTTTAATGCAGCAGCATGATTTTTGCATGAGATTGAAATTAGGGTTTTGGAAACCTAATTTTACCGGAAGTTTATAAAAGAACAGTCGGGATGAAAAAGTCATTATCTTTTGTGAGTATTAGGAGATCAGAGAAACTGAGAGAGGCAGTTGACCAAGGAGGGTGAACCATCTGAGATAGTTGGGACGCATTCCTGAGAGCAATGAGAGGACAAATCTTCAGAGACTGAGGAGTCTTTTCATCCGAGCAGTGAGAGAGTGACTTACTAAGTTTCTTCAAAGACAGAAGAGCAGCAGCAGCAGCAGAGACATGAGCAGCAATAGCTGGGGACGTGAGCAGCAACACGTCACACGTGTGGGAGCTGCTGCACGTGTGGAGGCTAAGAGGGCCCAAAGAGTTGAGGAGTGGCCATCAGGGTTCAATCAAAGTTAGACTGAGAGCAGAGCAGCTGAGACATGCCTCTGAGGAGAGAGGACACAATTGTACAGCTGGGGGAAGTGTTTAGTGATTGAGGACACAGATCATCTTCATGGTAGAGCAGAGCAATGCAATAGGGCAAAGGGAGCAGCCTTCTGAGATTAGATAGAGATTACAACATCCAATGATTGGCAGAGGCAGAGCTTAGAGTTCCAACATGAGGGTTGTTGAAAAATTACCTACCTAGGAAGTGTTTGTTCACTATGTGATGCCTTGGGGTGGACATGAAAACTTAAAAAGTTGTGGTCCCTAGTATTTTTAAAGTGAGAATGACTTTATTTTATAAAGTGGCTTTAAAAAGTGGGTTTGAATTATTTTAAAATTTAAAAAGTGAGTTTATTAGAATTAAAAAGGTGGGTGAGTATTTAATGCCTCATTTATTATCTAAATGTGAGTTAATATCATTTATGAAGTTATGATTTAATCTAACCCATTGATTTCTAAGATGGTGATTACTCAAACAAAAAATCTAGGGAAAGGCATTTTCATTGTTCATTGTGATCTGAGTGATTTGGAGGGCAAGAGAGAGCAAAGTGAAAAAGAGGGTTTGAAGAGATTTCAATCCACAGAGAGAATAAATTTTCTAGCACAATTTCCAAAGGAAGGAAGAGCAACGGTTGGACACAAATTCCAAGGAGAAGGGCATGATTTCCCATTGCATTGTACAACATGTTAAATTCCACAAAAATCGAGGAAAGGCCATACTGTACCTGATTGTACAACAACACAAAAAAATGAGACAAAGATTGGCATGATTTTTAAGGTAAAATTTAGCATTAAATGTCATTCGTACAACGCGAATTTACAGGGACATGTTCACGGATCACAAGTTTACAGGTTACACCTTCAGGTGATTCAGATACACATGGTTTAGGTTCAGGTTCACCAGGGACAAGATCTCAAACCGTTGGTACTTCTTCAAGGAGACATTCGTCTTATGAGGATATAGAGGGTCTGCCACAAGATGCTACTTCCAAGAAGAGAAGGCCAAGATGGCTTAGGGAGCTTGTGAAGGAAGCAGAGGAGTCTGTGGGGCCACCCAAGAGGGAGGCCAAAGAGAGCAAGGCACCTGAGAGATTTTCCAGCTACATGGAACAGGTGACTAGCTTGCGTGAGGCCAAGCCTACTACTTATGAGTAGGCTTTCATACACCATGTTTGGAGAGATGCCATGATGGAAGAGTACAATTCCATCATGAAGAATGGGGGTGTGGGAAGTGGTTCCAAGACCAAAGGGGAAGTCAGTTGTGACTTCCAAGTGGCTCTACAAAATCAAGCATGTTGCGGATGGCAGCATTGAAAAGTACAAAGCTCGGATTGTAACACAAGGGTTCTCACAGGTAGAGGGAGTTCATTATGATGAGACCTTTGCGTCGATTGCTAGATTTTCTTCGATCAAAGTAGTGATCTCCAGCGTGGCAGAGATGGGTTGGAGGATCCATCAGATGGATGTGAAGACTGCTTTTCTCAATGGTCTTCTACAAGAGGAGGTATATCTAGAGCAGCCACAGGGATTTGAGATTTATGAGAGAGATTCTCATGTTTGCAGGCTAAAAAATGCCTTGTATGGTCTGAAGCAAGCCCCTCAGGCTTGGTACTCGAGAATTGATTCTTATTTGCTTTCGATTGGGTTTCGGAAGAGTGAGGCAAATCCCAACCTTTACTACATTGTGGTTGGAAGTGTTCCGCTCATTCTTTTGTTGTATGTCAATGACTTGTTCATTACAGGAGGGGAGCACCTGATTGATGCATGCAAGAAAGATCTTGCTTCAGAGTTTGAGATGACCGACCTTAGGTTGATGCACTACTATTTAGGCATGGAGGTGTGCCAGGAGGATGGACATGTTTTCCTGGGGCAAGGAAAATATGGTGCAGATGTTCTGAGAAGATTTCGGATAGAGGACTGCAGACCTATTTCTACACCCATGATCACCAACTGGAAGAAGCTTCATGCTTCTGAGAGAGAGTTGGTGGATCCTACTTTGTTTCGTCAGGTCATTGGTTTGTTGATGTATTTGGTCAACACCAAACCATATATGAGTATAGCAGTCAACATTCTCAGTCAGTTCATGGTGGATCCCAGGAGAGTGCACTGGACGGCCATAGAAAATATTTTGAGATACCTTGCTAGGATTGTAGATTATGGTTTGGATTATAGGAGGTCGAGTGGAGTGGACTTGGTTGGCTTCACAGATTCAGATTGGGCAGGCAATGCTTTGGACCGGAAGAGCACTTCCAGTTGTCATTTCAGGTTGGGATCGGTAGTTCTGTCGTAGCTCAATCGAAAGCAAAAGTCCGTTGCTTTGAGTTCTGCAGAGGCTGAGACATGGCAGCCAGTCAAGCTAGTTGTGAAGCATTGTGGCTTCGCAAGTTCATGGTTGATTTATTTGGTCGAGAGTTGAGACCTACTATCATTCACTGTGACAATCAGAGTTGCATCAGGCTCTCAGCGAATCTAGTGTTTCATGACAAGTCAGAACACATTGAGATCAAATACCACTTCATCAGAGATTATGTCCAGAGAGTTGTAGAGTTACAGTACATTTCTACAGATGAGCAGGTAGCAGATATTCTCACGAAATCCTTGGGAAGAGGAAAGCACATACATTTCAGAGACAAGATGGGAGTGGTGAAAAAAACTTTCCTCGGTAAGAGGAAGTGTTGAATTTATACCTAGGAAGTGTTTGTCCACTCATGACTTGGGGTGGACAAGGACACTTTACAATGTGGTCCCTAGTCAAATTAAAAGGTGAGAATGACTTTATGATAAAGTGACCTTTTAATAAATGTTTGAGTTTATATTTTAAAAGTGACTTTATGAGTATTAATGAGGGTGTGCATTAAATTCTCATTATTAATTAAAAAGTGATTTTTTAATGAGGAAATGAGATGGGCCCTAGATCTTATGTAGTTGGCTTTTAATCTAAGCCATTGATCTCAAGGAGGAAGTTACTCAAACAAAAAGGGCTTGGGAAAGGCAAATAAAGATCATTGTTCACTTTCACAAAAGAGAATTTTGAGAGAGGAGGAGCATGAGAAACAACAAGGGTTTGAAGAGATTTCATTCTTGAATTTTGAGATAGTGTGAGAAAAATTCTGCAAATATTCCAAAGACAGGAAGAGGAAAAATCCGGGCACAATTCCCAAAATAAATTTGCAGCAGGAACGAATTTCGAGACTATCTGTACAGTTTCATACAGTAGCATTGTTTTCGAGGTGATCCGTACAACAGTTCGTACTGACACGATTTTCGAGGTGAAGGTACAACATTTAATTTTGTTTGTACAACAAATTTCAAGGCAAAAGCACGTTTTTTGAGGCAAAAAACATCACAAAAATTGAGGTTATACAACAAGTCCTACAGCTGCATGTGCGGGATGTATAGCGCGAAAATCGAGGCAGCCATACAATGAAGTTCTAGCACATTTTTCGAGGTGTTTCAAGGAGATGAGCACTATCATTCAGATTTGATTTTGGAAGATTTAATAAAATTTCTCTCATACAGGTTTTCCCTTCGGGGTTTTTCCTGGGTCAATTTGACCAAAAATCTAAGCATTTAATTTTTCATGTGTGGGGCTGAATTTAAATCTCTAAGTAAGAATTAGGGCTACCATAATTTTCAGAGTTCAAAAAAAAAAAAAAAATCTCATGTGTTTTATGTTTTCAATTAAATTTTTAAATTTTAATGCACATGCAAATGTTGGGGTTTGGGCATTAAACCATGTTGAACTGAAACTGAAACGGGTTGGGGTTCTTGAAAATTTTCACTAAGTCCTAGACTGGGTCTAAGCAGGTGATGTGTGGCATACTCTTCCCCTTTGTAAGTCTAGTTGGTTGAGCTACGGGACCTCCTCAAGGGATTGGCCACATCTTGATGGAGTAACTAGCATATGACCTGGGTGTTACTAGGGAGAACGATATGATCACATTGTCTAGATATGATTACATCATCTAGTACCATTCTCTAGGAGAATAGATGCATCTTAGAGCTAAGCTTCTTGGTCAATTACCAGGACATTGATGACAGATAAGATGCATCAATGTGTGTGGTGACTCGTGCTACTTCTTTGAGTTGTCGCTGGTTAAGGCACTTGGAAATTGCTTGACACAGAATGCCTTATTAAAGATAATAAAGCTGTGAGAGTCATTCTCTGGGAATGGCACCCTACTCAGTTATCTAGCGTTTCTAGTCAGATAACCAGGCAGTTAAGTCCCTAGCAGGTATCTAGGGCCCCTAGCAGTTATGCAGGTATCTTGGTCTAGGAACAAGTAGTACAAAACCATGGCAAAAGCCCCTAGCTAATCAATATGGCCTCCTAGTCAGTTACAACTTACACCAAAGAGATTCTTGGTCTAGGACCAAGCAATGCATAACCCTGGCAGATGTCTAGGGTACTTCGTCTAGGACCAAGTCAGATAAGCCCGTAGCAGTTATCTAGGGCCCCTAGTTGATCCCTAGGGTACCTGATCAATTAAACAAGTGGATCTTCAACAGTTAAACAAGATGATGATGTGAAATGTCCTCCTCTCCTAGGTCTTCAAGATGGTTGAGCTAGGTTGTTTCCTCAAGGCACTGGCAACCCCTTGATGGAGTCACTAGCATTTGACCTAAGGAGTAGTCAAGAGGATCAGGGGATCACATCATCCAATTTTAGCCTTCCTTATATGGTGATGATAAACTTCCTGTTATTGCATGGGACACATGTGGACCACATGCATTGAGAGAGAGAGATAGTAGGGTTGTTTCCCCCCCTTATTGCTAGTCCTCTTCTTAACTTGTGGGTAGTCTTATGTTGGCTTAGCCTTGTGTTGACCCCTCTTTTGTTAGCCTTATGTGAAAGTACCCCACCTTGAGTGTGGTAACTTACCCTTCATCTTGTCTTATATGACACCCTCTCCTAAAGACGTCCTAATACTAACTTATATTTTTTATGTGGGAGCCTTCCTAAAAGCTTGACGTCTTGACCTTATTGGAGTAACCCTAACGTCAATGAAGAATTAGACGAACCTTCTAGGAGGCCATCGAGAGGCTATAAAAATAAGCCTAGCCTTCATTGTAAAAATATCTTAAAGAGATAACTCAGCTCTGATTTTGACATGACTGATCTACGGCTTTCAGCATACTTGTTTTGGGTGACGGCTAGGGTTTCAAGGCACATCATACTTGGGCGTTCACTTGTCTTAGGCTCTCCTTAACATAACATTGTCATTCTTGAGGGTTTTATCAATGAACCTCTTCTTCGTCCTTCCACACGTGTGAGTCGTGATCTGTTTGTGGTTGTCGTCTGTTGTTTGAACTTTGAATACTATCTTGTTGTTGTCATTTGCTAATTAGGATCTGTTTTAGGGCTAGATTTGATCTCCTTGCCCAGCATTGACTTTATGAGGTTGTTGACCACTACTGAGGTCTGCTTTGTGGTTGTCATTTGTCGTTTAAGGCTGCCCTCCATTGTTGAGATCAGTTCTGTAGCTGCCATTTGTTGTTTTAGGGCTTTCGTTTGCTGGTTGAGGTCTGTTTGGAGGTAACATTGTGTATCCTTGTTTATTGACGCGTTGATTGGGAAAGGGGTTGTTTGGGCTTGTAGCAATTTTTGGCTGCCTCGATTGATGTTTTGGGACTGTTCTTGGAAGTGTCGTACCCTCACTACAGTTGATGTACCTTTTGTTGTAACTATCTGACCCTATTCTTCAGCACCCTATCTCTCTCTCAAGTATGTTTATGCCCTCAGGTAAGGGCCAGTTTTTGGCCCATTTATTGACTTGCCTTTGAGAGGCAAAATATGATCTAAAAAGTTAATTCTAAGTATAAGGAAGGTTCTCACCCTCAAGTAAGTTATCAGATATGTTTTTGTTCTTGTTAATTCTATTTTTTTATTATTGGTGTACTATAATTTATGAGCTTATTTCAGTATTTTTTTTTGTAATTTAAATTTGCATTAAACCACATTTTTTGTTCGAAAGCTCTATTTTTAACATGCCTCTCTAGCTGAGAGGGAGTGTTGATGGCAACATCGAGAGCCATTCTCTGGGAGAATTGGCATCATCCTAGAGCTGTGAACCAAGTCAGGGACCAAGACATTGATGACATGAGATCTCTTGTGCAAATCAACAAAAAACCTTTCTTATGATGAAGATTCGAGAAGGCAAGTTGACCATTGAAAAGAGGACCAGTACTTACGGTTGAGTCACAAGGACTCAAGCCGGAAGGTCTTGAAGACACTTAGGGTTTCTAGGGCATATTTGATCATGAAGACCAAGAGGAGCTAGAAGATAATTTATCTAAGACTTCATGAGAAATTAGAAGAGGAGCGTTTAATGATCTAAGTTGCTTGTATATGATGATTTGGCATGTGTGGGCTATAAAGATCAATAGAAGGGATACAACCCCCACTTGTCTAAGGAGAATGGGTAAATAGCCAAGTAAAATGTTAATGAACCCTAACAAGCATTAAAAGCCCAACATGAAGTTATATGAGACCCTAATTAAAGTATTAAAGTAATTTTCATTTGGAAAAATTAAAATTACAAAATTGGTTTTTCAAAGGAGATTTCCTCAACTTATGGATTTATCTCACCCAATGATGGATTATAAATAGAGAAGCACTCTCATTTGATCTACACACATTCATGATCTTTTGCTATGATCCAAAGAAGACAATGCGTGGGGTTATGTTGGTATTTCTTTTCTCTCTTCGTCATCAAATGTCTGATCTGTTTGGGATTGAAACGACAAAACTCATTACTTAAGAAAATAACCAACACAAATAAGGCAGAGTATTACCATGAATGGACAAAAGATAAAATTGATGATAAAAGATAATGATTTACAAGGAGGATGTAGCCCGCATATATAGGCTTATTGAAGACAAGGCTTGCGTCTAATTTCTTGCTTGTAATGTAATCTCTCGATCTTTTGTGTTAGTAATTGTGACACTTGACGAAACGAAACGATATGAGTTACAAATTCCCAAGAAAAAGATGTCACATCGTTTGTAAAGTGGTCCATCCAAGATCTATCTTCATTGGAGTTGTTTGTTGATCGCTCTGTTGAATAGAACTTCTTGTTTTCTGCTTAGTTTGTTGATTTTGTGTTCTTTCTTTCTGAAATCACACTCCTCTGTTTATATTCATTTTGACCTTGTCGTTGGTCAAAATGATTTTTATAATATGGGTGTTGATAAGGAGTTTTTGTTTGTCTTTTTACTAGATTGGCTTTTTTTTTAACTGTGACGAGGACTGGATTTGTATTTGCTTCTTTTTATTCAAATTGGACTTTTTAGTCCTAGTAATTATGCCAGAATTTTTTGAAATTACACTCATAATTACCAATTTAGGAAAGTATCTAAAAATTCAACATATTTGTGTTTGCAAGATTACTTACTCACCAAGAGGATTGAAGTTAGCCTAGTGCAGCTTCCTCTTGACTCCATTGCCACTCCCATTGGCACCTCTAACTCTCTCTTTCAACTTATCTAATATTATTGAAGAAAAAATCAATCTTTATTTGTTGTTACTTATTTTTGCAAAGAGTCTACATTTATCACAAATATCCTAAGTAGATTTGTTTGCATGCTTAGATTGGTTAAATCATTGAATAACTTGAGATAAATCATTTGAATCAATCTAAGTGCCTACATGTCTTCTGTTTCACCGTGCATGCGTAGATCTGGTTGTTTTATACCATAAAATCTGCCTTATCACTTATCCTTTGAGATTACAAGTGGGGGAAGTCAAGTACAAGTGCATAAATACCTGTTTGTTGTCCTAACCCTAATAAAAACAACCCCTAAAGATCATTTGTTCTTTGTTTTATGTAACCTAATTTCCCTTCTGTTTTTTATCTAACTTACAGCTCTTTTGTTGGACAAATAAGCATGTGTTTTGCAGGGACAATTGGTATATAGGTACCATCCTTTGCATGACTGTTCGCTGCTGTTTTAGAGCCACCTTTGTGCAGGTTTGGACAGTCCTAAGGAAACCCCAAAGACTTATCATTGTTTCTTAAAGTCTTGCAATCAACCTTCACACCTTCCAAGGCAGAAATTCTCCCTTTTTACTGCTAATTTCAATCAATTCGTAAGATTGACTGTTGGCTGTTATAGACCAACAGTAAGCACATCTTAAGGTTCTCCCATTGCATGTAAAAATGTCTAGAAGAGTCCCAACTTCCAAGCCACTATCCCCCTATGTCCTAGCTTGTTATTCATTTCTTACTTAACTCACATTTCGATTTGGTGCTCTAAAAAGAACCCTCGAATGAAGGATTAGCATCTTACTTAGTTCGCATTTACATTTGATATCTAAAAGGAACCATAGATTAAATTTTTTCTTTCTTTGTCCATCAATTCACAAAATTATCTTGTTATCAAGGTTTAGTAATTAAATCACATTTAACTTACAGTTGGATCAAAGAAGTTTAAAGATTCTGCACTGCAAGAAGTATCTAGGTCATATATCTCATCTCGCAAATTGCTTAAAGCAGTGGCCTTCCATTTTTATATTGTATATCATGGTTTGAATACTTATCAATCTTCGAGAATATCTTCTTTGTTGATCTTTCTTTACATAAACTGTTAGATTAGATCTACTTCAGATAGATCCTTCCGTTGCATTTTCTTGATTTTACTCTTAAAGTTATCTTGGTAATCATCCTTAGATTATTTTATTAAAGACCAACCCCCTAGGCTTTGTTTAGGAGTTGGCCTAAACACAGGAGTTGAGTGTCCGGTGGCAATGCACCCAACTCGAGGCTTGCCCCCAATGAGTTAAAGGTTTTTATCACCTGGAGGTGCAGATTAGGTGGCAACACTTCTTTCACTACTCTGGAGTCTGGACGCTATGTTGGCTAAGGAAACAAGATGGTAAGATCTTCAAAGATTTGAATAAAACTATCACATTATGCAGGCCTTGATTCACCCTCTTAATTTTCTTTAAAATTGTAATGGGAAACATTTGATGAGAATTTCTTCGATTGTGATTTTCAATATACCTTTGAAAACAAGTTACATTGGCATCCTGCTATCTATGGATACAGATTGAGTTTTGTTTCAATTGATGTTGGTATGTTGATTAATCCCTATGATGATTTATTCAATTAGGGTGATGATAGGGTTTACCAATTGAGCTTCTTTTTGTTAAACAGTTATCAAGAACTAGTGCTTTACTGTTGATTGATGTGCCAACATTCTTCTTTTGAGGTAGAATTTTCTCAATGTATACCATGCATTGATTACTGCGATTTTCACTTCAGATGAAGAGGATAGTGGAGAGGAAGATAATTCTAGGCAAGAAAGGCTGAATGCTGCTGCTGAAGGAAAGGGGGCTGGAACTTATTCAAACCCATTACCCTGGACACTAAGCCCGGGAATGAACTCCAGGCCCATTCTGTTTTCTCTGTTTTTTATATGGAATAGTATTTTAGCTCTAGTTTTTTGTTCATATGCCATTTAGTTCTTGTACAAGTTCTGTTGTTACCTGCATGGATATCAAGACAATCTGTGTTTTAGACTCTAGAGATCGAGGGCCCAAATTTGATTCTGAACATGGCAACGTTTTCTGCAGATCTAATCACTTGTTAACACTAATTATTTTTTGATGATCAAAGAGGGCTGAGCCTGGTTCTAATAGCCCTCACCCTCTCTGGACTTGCAATATTTCTCTGTATAATAATACAGTAATCTAATTTACAGAAGAAAGAAAAAACATAAATTTCACTCTTGCATTTTCTCAGGGCAACAAACCTTGGAAATCCTATTAGAGCAACACGACCGTGGCCATATTTTGTGACTTCAAAACCATCACCAGCACCACTAGAACCCTGTTCCACAATAAATCAGAAGTTGAGAAACACCTTCCATCAATGCAAACCAAACTTCTATTAAATTAATAATAAAGCTTAAATAGAAAATGAACTAGAACCAAATCTCATCTGACTGTTATATCATGTACTAATTTAATTTATAATTGAACAGATTTGGAATTGACAGCTATCAATTGAAACAAGTAAAATTTGTTTCTACAGGAAAATCCCATGTTCTTGCTCATAATGTTTTTTCATGATCTTTTGTCTTGGTAGCTACAACGCATGACGAGACAAGATGATGTGTTCTTTTAAACATTAAGTAAAAATGTTGCATCATTCATGACATGGTCCACCCGAGATCTAGCTTCATTGGAATTGTTCGGAGTTGTCGATTTTGTCTTTACTCTTTGTAGGAATAATATTGTTTAGTTTCATCTCTCCCTTGTTGTCGATCATAACAACTCTTATGATTGGGATGGCAATAAGGTGCTCGAGTTGCTTGTGGAGTGTTTAGAGGAACTTCACTTTTTGGTGCTTCTAACGATTTTTGTGATTGTTTTTCGGAACCATTTAATGTTTGTAGCAATGCGACAATATGATTGTTCTTCTGAAATTGAGCATTGACGAGCTTTGTATTGCTTCCCTTTTCTGATGTTTGAATTTGAACCTTTGATGACTTCTCTATTGCGTCAATCATAGTTTCCTTGTCGATAATTGATCCTTTGCTATCTAGTTTTTCTTGTAAAGATTTATTCTCGTGCTTTAGTTTCCTAACTTGTATAAGTGTCTTGATTAAGTTCTTTTAAGCGTAAGATTTCTTCCTTGTGGTTTGACTTGTCGACTACATTTTGATTATCTTGATGTTTGTGTTCTCTTTCTTTTAAGTTGTTTATTTGCTCTAGCAATTCCTAATTAACCCTTTTTAAGAGCGAGCTTTCTTCATCCTTGCCTGATAATTCTTTTTGAAGATCTCGATTCTCCTCTTCTAACTTTTGATTGTGTTGAACTTTATCGTTTGCCTTCTTCATTTGCAGAAGTAATTTCTGATTATGATCTCTTAGACAAGAGATGTCTTCTCCTTTATCTGCAATAACCTTGTTGAATTCTTTCTGTATCATCTATATTGATTTCTCATTTCCATGCGACATCACCTTTGGTATTTCTTTGAAATCTTCCGATGATGCAACTTTTGATTCTAACTTCATGTTAATCTCCTGCAATGTGATTTTCTTCTTTTTGTAGAAAAATGTCAGAAACTTCTTTTCAACATTTAAGATAAAAGTCCCCAATGTTTCTATCCAAGGTAATCCCAAAATTAGGTCATTGTCAATGCTCCACAAGGACTTAACTATGAATTGCGAGACGTCAGTATAATCTCCAATGTTCAAATGTAAATTGCTTATTTCATAATCTTTCTTATTCCAAAAGTCTGACATTTTGCCTATATTTGACTCCGGAATCGCTATCTCATTAGCAAAGTCAACACTAGTATAATTATTGTGTTTGACAGAAGCAATGGAAATAGTAATGTTTTTCCCTCTAATTATTCCTTTTATTTGAAATAACACTGAAGCACAAGTTTTTGAAGTGCCTAGAAATCTTCCTTGTTTTCGCCCTAAGACTCCATTTCTTTTTCGTCACAATTTTCACCAATCTTCCTTTTAAGATGCCTTGATTACGACTTTTGTCTTATATATTTCAATTCTTTATTCTTCCTTGGACTTCTTTTTTTGTTTTAGATCCACTGAAACAAATAAAATCATTTTAATGACTTCCTTTGACAAGGTCAATTAACCTTTTCCTTGATCTCTTTTCTTTTTTTGAGGAAGTAATTGAAAAAAAATATTAACTATTATTAATAATAATAGTAGGCAATTTTGGGATAGTAATAATTAATAATAATATTATTAATATTACTAGAGTATTATTATTATTTTCTATAATAAAAAATTATAATAATTATTATTATTTGAAATAATAATATTATCATAATTTTATAAACGTAACTAATTAGGGCTTTTAACCAATGGAGAAATGGCATGGTAAGAGGAGAGCATGCAAAGAGTGTAGGGCAACAAAGAAGAGATGGGGGAGGAGCGGAAGATATGGAGATACAGATGTAGAGGGAAGGAGCTAGGGATAGCACAGGGATGAAAGGCAATCGCAGCAAAGAATTGAGAGAGCGTAGGGAGTAGCACCGTGAGAGAGCGTAGGGAGTAGCACCGTGGAGGAGGGAAGCCCGCGGAAGAGGTGGATGATTGACGTTGCTGGCGTGAGTAATGGGTGTGTGGTAGAAGTGTGGCCACTAATGGAACACATGCAGGCTTGGGGGAGAGGGCAGTGTGGAGCACCATGCGTGAAGGAGAAGAACTACGTGAAGGAGCGTGTGGAGGCATGTGAGTTAAAAGTGAGGCGAGTAGGATGTGGGAGTGGAATGGGGAGGCCAGCGAACTGGGGTAAGTGATCTGCGAAGGGAGGAGGTGATTGAAGTGAGAGTGGAGTGTCGGAAACAATGGCCGCAATGGACTATGGGGAAAATGAATGATAGGGGTGTAGTGGGAAAGAGTGGAGATCGAGGGAAGAGTATAAATGCATGGGAGATGTGGAGGAGATGGTGAGTAGAGATTTGCCACCAAATGTACCACGAAACTTCCTTCAAATTTCTTTACAGTGTACTATTCTTCTGAATTTTTGAGGTTTTTATTTTCTTTAATCCGCATCCGAGTAGTCTTTTTCACTAAACTTTTAAAAAAATGGCCAATAAGCACTTTGGTTCAAAGACCTAGAAATCAAAGAGCCATTGAAATTGTATGTGGCCAATAGTCGGGATCAAAACTTGCTCTGATAACAATGAAACAAATAAAACTTGTTTCTACAGGAAAATCCAACATAGATATGATAGAAACTCCATATATATATATATATATATATATAATTGAAAAGTGATGATATTACAATGAGAATGATGCTTGTATAAATACCCATGCAAGGGTTGCCGTGGTTAAGAGACGCCACCTTTTATAAAGTGTTTTTTCATTTAGTTATAACTTAGTTATTTATTATTATTATTATTATTATTATTTATTAATGTTTATTTATATAGTTTATTCATTACATCAATGCAATATAATGATACTTGAATTGAGGTATTTGTTGAAATCAAATGCAAATTAAATGGAATTAGCAATGAGAGGAAAGTGTATTCCAGTACAAAAGGGTTGACACTTAGAAAGATATCCCCACTATTATGCAAAATTTATGCTTTAATATTCTCTATTTCATGACAATTGTAATTCTGCTCAAACATGTGAGTCTGTGAGAAACTTGGTTGTACCAAATATAACAATAACACGATCTGAAAATATCATTAATAGAACACTTAGCAAGTTCATTGAAAAAGTCATAGTTACATATATCGACGATATATCGCCCATATCGCGAGTCAATCCCCTTGGTGATATATCACCAATAAAAAATCGTAACATTTTCAACGTTTTGAATATATCGCGATATATTCAATGTGTCTTGATATATTGGGAATATATCGCGATATTTTGGAAAATATCACCGTGCTAAAAAAATATTGCATGGAATTTGAGAAATAAATCCATGGGATATGTTTTTGGCAGTGTTATTAAAACTAAATATATTAAATTATTAAAGTAAGAAATGGTAATATTAAATTCTTAAAGTAAAAGTGACATTCTCCTTAAATTTCATTTTCTATCCTTTTACTTAAATTTCCAACATTACCATTAATAGTTTCAAGATGTTTGAGAGTGGTTCCAACCTCATTGGATTTCATATGCAAAAAGTAGAATTTTAGATCCCATTTAGAATTCAACAGACTTGATAGTTATTAGGATTTCAAGTTTTCAACAATTCCACTGGATTTTATCAAGTATGAGGGTATGGGATTGGCATTTAATCAAGCACATCAACCCCTCTCCGTACCTTGATGTTGGTGGCATTGACTGTTGAAATCTTTTTTCATGACCTTAATAAAAATGTATTCTTCACTCAAAATTGTAGAGTAGTTGGACATTCCACCATAGCCTGAGTAGTTGGAGCTTCCAATTTGACGCCTAACTCATCCAAAGCACCTACAGGACCCCCCAAAGGAAGAGTGGTGACACTTGCCTATAAAAGGGGTAGAGGGGATCAATGATCTCTACTAATTATCATTGTATTATGTAGTATCTAGATGCCTCATGAGCCATGATGATTCATCTCTTTAGAGACATTTATTTTGATCATTTGATGTGATTTTCTATAATTCCATCAGGAACATATTATAGTATTTTCAGTTTATAGTCGATATGTGATCATGATCCACCCTTTGGCATCTTTTGCATCTTATATATTAGTTGTATTTTCATAATTATGTAGCAATGTGTTTATTAGTGGATCTATCTCGTCCTCTGTGCATGACCCCTCCTCTACTTCGCGCAAGATGCACGTGACTCCCCCGTGGCTGCTCCTCTGCGGATGACTTCATTCCTGCTCAGAGCGTGATGCACGTGATTGTCCCGTGGCTGCTCCTTTGCCTGTTCCGCGCATGATCTCTTACGTGGGTTCTTCCGCGTGATTGTTGCCCAGTCCATCCGAGGCCTTCTTCCCGCGTGGTCTCTACCCAGCTTGTCAGTGGCCCTCTATCCCATGGGTTCCTCCGCATGGTCTTGATCATGACTCTATTTGTGTCTTCCCTAGCGCGACTATGGGTAGATCTTTGTTATGTGGACTATGGTGTTTTTCCTCCACCATGAGCTTGAGTCTGTTTCCTTGGGTGAACTGTGGGGTTTCCCCAGCATGACCGTGAGCTTCACATTATGTGTGAACTGTAGTTTTTCAGCATGACTGTGCAAAGTATGACTGTGTGTCTTTGCACTATGTGACTGCATCCTTACACAACATGATTGTGTGTTTTTTGTCTACATGATTGTACTGGGTATGACTGTGCATGTTAACTAAGAGGTCTAGGTCAGTATGCTTCTGCTTTACACCTCTTAGGGATTCTCTCAAGGTATGTAAATTGTTTTCCTAGTTGACTTGTCCCTTCGGTGAGAAGATCAACCTAAAGCATCCGAGTATAAGGTTGATTCAAATATTGGTTATGATTCGTTATTGTTGATATCTACTGCACATCATTTTATCATGTTGTTAATGTACATGGCATTTGATGATTCTCGAGGACCAACGTTTGTTAGACACACCAGGCACACACAGAGGGGGGGGCGTGAATCTGTGCATGCAATCTTTATTTCTTTTTCAATTTTAACAATCAACAACTAATTCGTCAATGCATTATTCTACCATTTGCGTAATCATTTCATAAGCATCTATCACTTCATCATTTATAAATCATAAGCAACTGAATCATGAAGGCATAACAAAAACCATAGCACAAGAGAACACAACACCATATGATTTTGTAATCTTTTTGTATTTGTTTTGGAACAGCTACAACCATGAGGTAAAATTAGCACCTACTGATAGCAAGAGCACCTACTCTTCATCCAGGACCCTGCCTGGTTTTCTTAGACCCTGCTAAGAAGGGTTTGAGGTATCCTAACCTCAAAAGCAAGACAAGCTTGCTTTTACAATACAGTATACTTGTGTTACCATACTCATGTCATCATACACAAGCAATCTCTATCACATCAGCATTTTGTCCACCAACATCATGTCTTCATCACACGCAATCTCTGTCACATCATCAACGCTGCTCATCATCTCTGCTCATCACATCAACTCTGCCGTAACACTGCTCATCAGTCATCTTGTTCATTTGCTCACTGTTGTTCAACAACCTCTGTTCATCAATCCTGTTGTTCAAGTCTGTTCATCAACGCTTGCTTATCAACCTTTGCTCATTACTCTTCACTACTGCTGCTGCCATCAATTTGTCTTGTTCTATTCACTTGTCACCCAATACTTCTTTAGAATTGTTCTTCAAATAGCTTACTGTTTGTGTAACATTGTCAATGCACTAGGGCATCATCCAATCATGCAATCTTGTCATTGTTTGTACTGTATACTTGGTTGTACCATCACACACCATTGTTCACTCATTCATGCAAAGGTCTCATCTGTATATGTCTGCTGCTGTACAAGTGGACAGTTTGCAATGGCTGGGAAAGACCTCAAACCAGAACTATCTATGTGGGTCTGCAATTTGATCCGGGACTGTTTATGTGCATCAATATTGGATCTTTGCTGCTGTTGAGTAGTATAAAAAGCCTTCAACACTGGATCAAACTTGGCATCAATTCATCCGTAGAAGTATCATCATTTCACTGCTTATTTCATAAAAACTGAGACCACCTTTCCCTCAGACTGTGTATGCTTCAAAAAGAGAAAAGATCTAGGGTTTGTGCATGAATTCTCCACAAAATTTCTTCCTCAGTCCAACGTCTACCTACTGCTGCTGCCACCGAACCTTTAGTCCACCAAAACTCAGCCCAAAAGAAAAGTTTGTCTGCTGAAAAATCATACTGTAAAAAGAACTTTGACTGCTGCAAAAAAATCATACTGGAAAAAAAAATTTGACTGCTGCAAAAATCAAACTGAAAAAAGGGGTGTCTCCTACTGCCACCACCTCAGTCTGCAAATTCGGACCTGTTGCTGTAACCCTTTTCTCTGCAATTTCGGGTCTGCAAAAATTGCAAACACTGCTCCTTCGCTGCCTCAGTCCAGCAGCTACGAAAAAACCTCAGAGCAACTCCTGCAATTTTTTTCTTAGCCAAGAAGTTAGGGCATCATCAAATACAAAGAAAATCAGACTGTTGCAAAAAATTGTTGGATGCTCCTGCTATTGGTGGCTCTCACAAGCTCACTCAAAGAGCCCGAAAATCAGAGAAAAAGAAAAAAAACTTTCATCTTTTACTGCCGCTGTCTCAGTAGACTGTAAATTTCACTGCCTCAGTGGACTGTTGCCTTAACCAAAATTCAGAGCAGTTGTCCTTCATCCGAATTTTTTTCTTATCAAATGAAGTCGTTTAGCTGGGTATTTATACTAGTTTTTCCACCATAAATTCTAGAGCCGACCTTCCAAAAAATTATTTCTATTTTTTTTTTAAATTTGAATTTGAAATTTAATTTGTATTTAACTTTTGTAGGTTGGCCGACTTGTTGTATTTTATTTTTATCCATTGCTATATTTATTTGCACATCTTTTGGATGTGACTTGTTTGCAAATGAGGAGAATGACCATAGCATGGGTCATTCACCTTCTTACCTCTTCAACGTTGACTACTTTCTTGTCATGTAAGTATTGTTTCAAGTGCATGAAAGTTCCTAGTTCAATATTTACATTCATTATGGGGTTATCTTCATGCACATGTGGGCTTCTTCATGGTACAAGGTTTGTGTCCAACATATGTGTGGGATCAAGAGTCATGACCCAAACCTTCATCACAAGGGTGTCTCAAACTCCCTTACCAACCATCAAGGGTTTCATCATCAAGACCAAGAGTGTAACAAGCCACAAGGGCTTCATTAGGGATCCCACCATCAAGGTGCCATGTCGCCATCCATAATCAACCAAGTGTGTCAAACTAAAGAGTCCAAGTGTCATCACATGTGTGTGGGTGCCTTCATCATGTGATCATGCAAGCAATGTACTTCATGACCTTTGCAAGGGCATCAAGGTCTGCATCAGGGGTTCCATGGCATGTCAGAGACCATACATGGTCATCATCAACATACAAGAGCTCCATGACCCAACAAGGGTTGCAAGATCATCAAACCACTAAGCATGGGTCCCAGGACTTCTTCAACAACATCAACCACACCAGGAGGCCTCCAGGGGTCAAGATATCACCTGTGAGGTAGTTGGGCCTTCTTCTGGGGTACCATGACACCATCAGAGCATGAATGACCACGAAATGGGTCATTAATGCTTCTCCAAGCCATCTAGGGCTTCTCCATCGTCTACCAAAACTTTAAGACCATCTCCAGGGTCTTTAATGTCTTCAACAAGGTGGTGACTTCAAGATCCAAGCTTGTGGGTACATGGACCTTGTCAACCGGGTACAAGGTGCTTCAAGGCACAAACCCACTCTGTTTGGGATCCAAGGAACTGCAAGGTGCAAACCCACTCTGTAAGGGGTCAAGACACTACAGGTGGAACTTGGTGGCATCAATGACATCCCGTGGGGCCACTGCAATTCCATGTTGGCATCAATGACAGTTTCATCAACAATCTCCCCCCTTTTCATTGATGACAACTCATGCTCCCCTTGGGACTTGGTTAACGCAATGACTGATGGAGCGTTAAGTTGAAAGAGATGAAAATTATATTTTGTTTTATTACAGTTTAAATTTTATGAAGCAACACTATTCTAAATCTGAATTTATATGTCCATGCATTTAAGTTTACTACTTGTGTTAAAACTAAACTAACCTTTAAATTTCAACACTTGTAAGTTATATCTATTCATGGATTATTTGTATTTTCGAAAGTGGAAGTTCGAGAAGTTCCAGTAAAAGGATTTTCTACCGTTACATTGGATGACACCTTACTTCAGAATTTTTTTCAAGAAAGGTCTCGCCTTTGTTTTAAAACATGGTGCTTTAATCATTTATTGGGCAAATCACTTTTTGTAATTCACTTAATTTTGGAATACATTTTAATTTGCAGCTAATAAACCCATTAGTTACCACTTAAATCATTTAATCATTGTGAAGTTTAGTTTTTGCACACTCTTTCAAATTTTAGAATTGAGGACTCTTAAATGTGGATGGATATGTTTTTTTTGAGAAATAAAATTTCTTGTAAATTCACTGGCACATTTAATCAAGTTAAAATTAATCCCCTTCATGCACTCTTCATTAGGAATTATCTAATCAACCCTAGGGAAGCCCCCCTTGACCTTTAAAAGTTGGTCAAAAGTGAGGGAAGTCAACACTTAGGTGATCATGGCGCTTTCTTCCGAAGAAGTTGCTTCTTGGTAGCACTAGTGGGTTGGGACTTTACCACTCAAGTGCTAAATCAAGTTGTAACAGGACCAACATTGATATAGATTAGGAAACCTATGATGAACTATAATAATCTTATTCAAGATGTCAATCAATCTATAGTTGGAAAATCATAGTTCTAGGAAATCATTTTTGAAGATTTGGCAAAAGGTAAAGTGACCTAATTATGAAAGTACTAATTACAAAAGTGACCTGTGAATTACCTCTAATGTGAACCACATATATAACGAGAGTTTGCAAGATAGTGAGATCTATTAACAACAATGAAATAAAATTTACAAATTCCAAGTTTCCATCTTACACCACATACAAACCCTTCCAGTTCTCCTGTAAATATACACTCCATTTTAAAGTATTAAGATTAGATACAGGCATAATGCATGTTCACAAGAATTGTAACCATCAAATTTTCCATGAATAATATCTAATGGAAAATGCACGTGGAACACAATCTACTATATCCCAGCATAATAGGTATTGACAGAAGAACATGATTGTTGAATGTTGATTTCCTAAGATTGTTCATTTAGTTAACGACCAGGAAATGAAGTAAGTAGAAAATGTGTCCACATGACTTGAATATAGTAGAGCTATATAGTAGACTAGTAGTACTTACAAGAAGGTTGAGAATGTCATCATGATCTTATTCATAACAATCAATTTACATGTGTACTTGTTGTAATGAACAAAATATATATATGCATTAATAAATATTAATAATATTGATAAATTAATTAAATAATTAAATGAAAGGTAAATGAAGAGGCTCATTATGAAAGGTGGCGTCTCATCACTAAGGCAACCCTTGCATGGGTATTTATACAAGCATCATTTCTCGTGCAAATCATCATTCATATCCATATTTACTCTTATATAATTATCCAGCATGGAACTATTTTCTATTGGACTATTCAATTGAGATAGCTTCCGAGTATATCCGGATACATATATTACATTGGTATCAAAGCGATCCAGCCCTTGGCCATTATTTACACCTTGTGTAATTTGGTTTTTAACCATTATCCTAGGGTTTCCCTAAAATGGTGGTATTTGACCAAGAAGGAAAATAGAAGAGATAAAACAATAAAAAGAAGAAAAGGGAGAAAAAAACAACCCATTGTATTATGAAACCACACTTGGCTTTTTTTTAAACCATTACATTAATAAAAACGGGTTTTATGATAAAGAAAAAAGAATTAAATTATAGAGTGAAGGATCAATCGTATTTTTAGATTGATAAAGATTAAAGTGCCTTACAAGTCTATTTAAGAAAATATATATCAATGTTGAAAAAGTCGGCAAGGGTCCCGAATACAACTTCTCGGCAACATCGGCAAAAAAATCGAGAAAAATCGGGAAAAGTCTGCAAACATTAAAAAATACAAAATACATTCATTTTTTTCAGAATTTTAAACATTTAAAGCAACAATAACATCAGATAAACACATTGGAACATAAAAATGGAGAAAGCATTGATATATTTCATCATCATGTAGTCATGCCAAATGTATCATGAAACATCATAGTTGTCCAATCAATGACTCAAAAGTGGATAACCAATAAAACATGACATCACATATATAAATGTATTCGAGGAAAACTAGCATATAGATATCTAATATCAATGCTCTCTTCCTGAGTTTTCCATTCATACTTCATATTTTTCCCTACTCCAATGATTAGGTTTATATAAGGTTTTCCTAAATGTTTTTTATTTGTCCCTCCATCTTATGACTTAAACCTAATTTTTGAAAGGTATATTTTATTGATTTGGTTGTCAGCAATTAAACGTATTACTTGTTTTGTATTGGTGATAAATCATAGATGTATTTTTCACTCCCAAATTCAATTTCCGACATGAGCCTCACATTAGCCCTAACTCATCTAACACTTGAAACATTGCTCTTTTTTTCCTACAATGTGTTAGATGATCACTGAAAATATGTTTGCTCAAAAAATTCCCTAATAGTGAAAAAAGTAATTCAATTACTATTGTGATCTTTGATAAACGGAAACATATTTTGTATAGATTATCCTTGCATGGCTTGATATTCAAATACAACAAAATTTTGAAATATTTATACGGTAGAGGAAAGGTGTTAGTATACAACAAAATGGCTAAAATGGCAAATTTTTGGAAAATTAGCCATTTTAGCAAAAAAGGAGATTTTTTGAAAAAGTCGGGACTTTTTGGAAAAAGTCGGGAGTTTTTAAAAAAAGTCGGGACTTGCCATTTTTAGCCTCTGCGACTTTTTCGAAAAAGTCGCGATTTTTTCTAGCTGATTTTTTAGCTAAGGGAAAAAATCGCGACTTTTTGAAAAGTCGGCGATTTTTCGGAGAGTTTTTCAACACTGATATATATTATAAGGGTGAGTCCCAAGACTTAATATTTCTTTTTTATAAAAGTTAATCCCCAAGATTTGAACTTGGGTGGAGAGGGTAACATTCCTTCTTTCCAGCCACCCAATCTACAGATAATCCACAAAGAAGTTTTAAGAAGAAAAGAAGTCAAAGTTAAAAGAAGAATTCCTTCCAAGGGAACTACATTAGGGGTTATCACACCCTTCGTTCTACCTCTTATCAAAGGAGTCAAAGACAAAGTATCAACAAAAGAGCCAAGTCAAATTGGGAACATTTACCATCAAAAAAGTTGAAGACGAAATTGTCGACGAACCATCATAATCAAGGCGAATCTAACCTTTTCATAAGAATGCAAGTCCAGTCGTAACCATGGCTTATGGTTCATATATTTAGATAAAAAAATTAGAAGATGAATTAGTCTGTTGTCAAAATGAAAATATCAAATTACAAACGATAATCAACTTACAAAATCTTCATAAAGAGTTTAAAGGCAAGAGGTATTCGGACCAACAAAAACAAATGGAAGATTTGTTTGCACAGATTGAGGATTTAAAGCATCTCAATCAGTAAGCACAAAACCAAGGTGTCAAGAAGGAAGTTGATGACAGTAAGGCAAAAGAAGAATTGACACATTTGAACGTGCTCCTGAACGATAAATCATAAGGATGAAGAAATTGCAAAAGTCCAAATAAAGTTGGAAAGCCAAGAATCCAAGATATGTCGACATCAGCAACAGATGAAAGAACTCCAACAAAAATACGACATTAGAAAGAAACACAAGTTGGAAATTACAAAAAGCAATAATACATTAACAAGCAAGACTGAAGAAGTATTTCGACTAAAGAATCTTAACAAGATGTTAGTTACAAAGATCAAGAAGTTAAAAAGAATTCGGAAGTCATAACAAGTTAATGAAGATTTCGAAGGAAAATTATAGAGAAACAAGAAGAAAATCATCGCCCGGGAAATCTTAATCAAGACCTATAAGAGCAAATCAAAGAGTTAAAAGAGGACAAAAAGTCGCAAGTAAAAAGGTTCAAAAATATTCAAAGTAATAACACTCTATTAGAGAACAAATTAGAGCAAATCCACAAGGAAGCTTCCAGACTCTCAGGCAAACAAATTCAAGTTAAAGAACAACAAGCCACTCCAGTAAAAAAAAAAACTCTTTATCGACACCCAAACCATAAAAATCGTTTTGACCAACGACAGGGTCAAAATGAACATAAACAGAGGAGTTATGATTTCAGAAGAGCAAGAACACAAAATGATCAAACTAAACAAAAAACGAGAAATTCCATCCAATAAAGCAATCAACAAACAACTCCAATGACGATAGATCTCGGATGGACAACTTCACAAATGATACATCAATTTTTCTCGGGAACTCATAACTCATATCGTTTCATTTCGTCGTGTGTTGCAGTTACTAACACAAAGATCGAGAAGATGTCATTACAGACAAGAAATCTGAAGTAAGCCTTGTCTTCAATAAAGCTTTGAGGACAAAGCTACCCTTAAGGAGAAGGCAATGTAATGAACAAAATATATATATGCATTAATAAATATTAATAATATTGATAAATTAATTAAATAATTAAATGAAGAGGCACCTTATGAAAGGTGGCGTCTCATCACCAAGGCAACCTTTGCATGGGTATTTATACAAGCATCACTTCTCGTGTAAATCATCATTCATATTCATGTTTACTCTTATATAATTATCCAACATGGAACTATTTTCTATTGGGCTATTCAATTGAGATAGCTTTCAAGAATATCTGGATACTGATATGGATATTACCGCTGTGATGAACCAAACAGAGTCATAAAGCACAAAATACAGTACTGTCTCCACTTATGATGATAACAGACACTGAAATAAGGGGCCATCCTAAACACATTGAGGTCATGTACAGCAACGGCTGAGAGACAACAATTCACTCAACTAATCAAGACTTTCTAATGAAGAATTCTTAACAATGACCTCATGATTCAACTTTATGAACCCTTTATACAATGCATAAAGTAATTACAGCTTCAAAGTTCAAACACATTATGATATAAACCGTCTGTAAAAATCACTACAAGACAAAATAGTTGTTAAAGGAATTTCTAATTAGGTGAAAAATTAGGGCCAACTATGATAAAAAAATGCCTGGAATAAGTAGTTAAACATTTGGGAAAATGCATTCAAAAAGTAACTGTAGCATTAGTTTAATTATGCGTCTCTTTCTATGTAACTCAAGCTTTGGCATATTTTAAAAGGCTTACAACTTAAGTTGGATTCTTTCAATGGAGATTGCATCTCACAACATAACAAACAACAAACTGACAACATGAAAAACTAATATTGTAAACATTTCAATGAAATCAATATTCAAACCTTGGGTGGCTCCAATAGTTGTGTCCTCAACTTAGCTATCTTAGCTTTAAGCTGCCCAAGATGGTATTCTGCAAACAATTACACAAACTTGGTGAAACATAACCATTCACTTTTAATACTATGTTCTCAAATATCACAGCCACCTTCTATAAGCAGAAATACCAATTTATTAGAAAGCACATACCACGTTTACGATTAATGCAGAACTCTTGAAGTGTAAATCATTAGTCAATGCTATTTTGCAAATCAACAAAGCATCAAAATGCATACACACATACCTACAAAAGGGCAACCTTTGCTATAATCTATTATCAGGAACTACAGGTAAGAAAAAGAGCTTTTATTAAAACATTTAGCTTCTCATTTCATATTTTGTTCTGTCACTAAACCATTTACCCTAACAGAGGGATTTTTAACTTCAGATAATTTGATAATTTTTAACAATCTTATTCGTTCCTTGTAAATTCATTGTAACTACTGTTCTTTTTGGAATCTATTAAATTAGCTAATCAATATCATTAAAGCATTGATGTTTTACTTTTCACCGTGTACTTCTATCCTTGATGAATATAATCCCCTAGTCATAATGTATTGCATTTGCTAATTAATATTATTCCAACGTTCTTATTTTGCCTATCATGCCTTACTTCTGGAATAATTCCCCTGGTCATAAGTCTGAATAAGTACAGATACAAGTCAATGGCATTAAGAAGCAATCATATGAAGAAAGGCACACATTAAAAATATTACTTAGGAAGTGAAAGCCAAAAAAAGGAGAACCGTTGAGGATGTAGTCGGGTACTTTCAAGCCATGGCTCAAAATAGACAACAATTATCAAGCCAGCCAAGGGATAACTGCAATGGATTGAGAAAAAGACGCGAGGGATGGAATGTCCAGTTCAACTTCAAAACAAAAAGCAGGGACAATAAATTTTGGATATTGGAGAAGAAATAGTTCCTTGATATCCTTCTCAGCTAGTCATTTTGTCCAATTGAGGATGGTGAAGCAGCATCTAACGAAGACAGAAAAGAAATTCAAGAAAGTCTACAAGAGATTTAAATTTTAGACTCAACAATTTAAAAATCAAATATAATTACCTATTGAGAGGACAACATGGTCTAAGAATAATGTTGCTTTATAGTTAGTACCTTGTATTGAGTGCTTGATAAACTTAATATCATACTATGAAATGTGACTTATGATAACTCATAAATGATATGTGGATAAGTAGTCTGTGTTGAATGACTAATGGAAGATGGAGAGTAACCTAGAACATGAACTGAAGAGTCATTTCCATGATGTATAGATACATATAAATGCAAAGCATAAGGTGAAGTTAGCTTTCCATTTATCATATTGGTGTCGATTGTTTATTGCTTACTTGGTTTCCTAACTGCAGTTGCAATGCATTTCTTGAATGCCATATGTTGGTCCTTCCAACATTCTGGCATGTTCGCATTGTGAGATTGAATGAAGTGAAGCACAATATTCGTGACTGGGCATTGGTGGAAAGCCCTCAGGCACGAAGACAAGGTCTGTTGTGAATCGTAATGGATGACAGCTGCATGTATGGACCCCCATTTATGCAATTGAAAACCTCGAGATAGCACTCTGGTGACAGGAAATTGTGAGGGAATCTGTGCCATTTGGCAGGCCTGAAATACAGCTATTTAAGACATTTGCCTAGCATGTAGGCTAAAATAAGCAAGCTCAGACTACAGAAAAATGTAACCAATGGGTGAGTGAGAAACTGAGACGTCTACTGTTCTGCTCTTACATCTTTAGCAAACTGCAGGCTGTCCCATTCAGAGGTTGTAACTGCTGCTAGAATTTTTGCCAAAATTATAGATGGAATTATTTGTGTTGTTAAATGTTAGAGGGAGAAAAACCGCAGTTGGTCAGGGGCCTTTGTGGCAGTGTGCTCTCCTACTCAAGCTTTTCATATTTCTCTGTTATAGTGATGATCCAGCTGATAACTGGATTAAGTACACAAATATGTCAACCCAAATGGTGCGCCAAGGCATTACCACCACCGTGGAATTGTTAGCCCCCAGTGGTGCTTGCACTACTGGTGAGTTGATATCCAACAGGATTCCATCAAGATGGTTCCATTGTACATTGATCCAGAATCCAGATATACACATTGATCCGAGTTCCTTCCAGAGCTAGCAGAATTCAAGACTGCTACTTTTAGCAGTTTGCCTTCTTCCAAGAGCCAAGCAATCTAGGGGCCCGCATCACAGTGATATACATACATTCATGCTTCTTGTAAAAAAGCAAGTCTAGTGCATGTTTCATCACATCTTCACTTTTTACCAAGGTAAAACCGTAAAAGTTTAAAACACATATTACACTTACACTGTTAGAAAGTGGAAACAAGGAAGGTCTTCTATCATTTGCATGTGTCCTTGCTTGATAGAAGACATAAAACAGAAAGTCAGATTGATCATTGTCTTTATCCAAAGTTTAGACTTAGGAAAAGTGCATTATGTAATATAATTTTAATTTGACTTTATGGAGGCACTTTTATGAAGTTCAAGTGAAATATAATTTAGTAATGGGTAATCTAATCTTGCCCATTGATCTCACCAGAGGATCTCATCCATTGATCCATAGTGAGAGTTAGGGTTTTCGCTTGGCCATTGAGTTAAAAGGAGATTGATTTGGTGGAGAGGACACACATAGTTGCTTTGGCACGCACATTTCCAGAAAGAAATTTCTTGCTCGTAACTCTTTAGCCGGAGAGTGAGAGAGAAGTTTGCAGAAGAATTTGTCACAGTGAGACAAAAGAACTTTCTCGAAGATCGACAGAAGCAACGCAAGCAAATCGCAGGGGAGGTCGTACAATGACCGAGGTCGTGACGCAAGAGCATCCTACATGACATCAGCAGACTGTACGAGTAACGCAGGTGACCATACAAGTGAGATCAGCATCCGTACGGTGACAGAGGCATGAGGGTGACGCAGGCAGTGACACAGGGGGGTCGTGTGATCTTTGTGGGGTTTTCCCTCAACGAGTTTCGGTTGTACGATTTTGCCAAGTTGGGTAAAATCGATTTCTAGATTGTATTGTTCTACATCTTGCTAATAAAATATTTTCTCAGACTGTTGCACCGGTTTTCCCATCTTGGGTTTTTCCGGGGGTTACCATACCCAAAAATACTGTTGTCTCTATTGGTGTGATTGTTATTATATGTTTTCATAGTATTTATTTTCCGCTGCATTATTTGTGAAGAAACTCATTTATGGTTAACAGTGATAAAAATATATATATATATATACACTGTGTAGCTCAAGATTGAGTTTTAAGGAAATTTACATGATATTAGAGCTCTTCTGAGCAGATCTGAGAGAAAGTAGTAATATTGGATAGATCGGAGGCAGATTTATTGAGGACACAAACCTAGAGTTTCAGATCTAAGGTTTGACAAGTACACTTCATTATGGTCGTACAGTTGAGAGTCGAAGATAGACTCCAGGGGGATCAAAACTTTCCTACATGGAAAGAGACGATCATGAGGATCCTGGATGTTATTGATGCAGAGGAGCACATTGACTCCAAGAAGGTTGCGCCCGCAAATTCGATAGAGTTGGCTAGGTGGAAGAAGGTGTATTCTAGGGCCATGTTGATTATCTTGGATGGGGTTAAGGATCACATAGTCCCTCACATGTCTGGGAAAAAGACCGCATTAGAAATGTGGACAGCTCTAGAAAGCCTTTACCAGAGTAAGAACGAGAACCGGAAGATGGTGCTACATGGAAGATTGCGAAGCACCAAGATGGCCAAGGGTGAAGGAGTGGTGCCTTATCTCAGAAAGCTCACACAGATCAGGGATGAACTTGGAGCAATGGGCTCTAAGGCCGAGGGTGAGGAGATAGTTCGGATAGCCCTCAATGGCTTTTCTAAGCCATGGGACGTCTTCGTCAAAGGCGTGGTGGCTACGGAGAAGCTCCCTGATTGGCAAAGATTGTGGGATTACTTTGTGCAAGAAGAGATCTTTATGGGTCAAGATTCAGGTTCATCCAACAATGCCTCACAGATTGTGGATGAAGAAGCTCTAGCCCTAGCAGGAAAGAGCAAGGGTAAGGCAAGGAAGAAGGGTGGTAAGAAGAACATCGACATGTCCAAGGTCAAATGTTTTATCTGCCACAAGCCAAGAAACTTTGCCTCCCAAATCCCAGACAGGAAGAAGAAGAACAATACCCAGATGACAGGTTCTCCAAAAATGATGGAATTTAGCAAAAACTTCGACGAGGACTTTTGTTTGATAACTTGCATGGAAAGCACCAAAGACATCAGTATTTGGTACATCAACAGTGGAGCATCTTGTCACATGACAAGACAACAAAGGTTCTTCAAGAGCTTGCAGGAGGGTTGAGTAAATCTCCACATTGAGTTGGGTGATGATGCATGGTATCAGGCACAGGGAGTTGGTACTGTTTTGTTTCAGAGGGAGTCTGGCAAACCCCTCAATTTTGTTGACGTATTGTATGTTCTGAGGTTGACAAAGAACCTCATATTTGGTTCCACCTTGGAGGACAAGGGCTTTTAGGTGAAGTTCTGAGATCGAAAGGTGTATATCAAGCCAAAGGGCCCAGATAGGAGTTTCGATTGGGTGATTGGGATTCGGAGCGGGAATGTGTACAGATTACACTTCAACTCTACAAAGGCTCTAGTCAACAACAGCAACAGTCAAGGTGAGTTGTGGCATAGGAGGATGGCACACTTACACCATGGAACTCTGAGGCATTTGAGACACGCAGTTATTGGAGTTCCTTAGGTACAAGAGGAGAAGCATAACCACTTCAAGGGTTATGCGTTGGGGAAGAACATCAGGAAGCCTTTCCCAAAGAGTGAGCACAAGTCTAAGGGAACCTTGGACTTGGTGCATTCGAATGTTTGCGGACCCATGAGTGTCCAATCTTTTAGTGGCTACAGTAATTGCGTAACATTCATTGATGACTATTCCAGGAAAACCTGGATCTATTTCTTGAAGTCCAAGTCAGAGATCTTCGAGCGGTTTCGGGAGTTCAAGACTCTCGTAGAAAGCTAGGCCAAGAGGAAGATTCGGGTATTGAGGACGGACAACGGGGGTGAGTACACCTCCAAGGAGTTCTTGGAGTTTTGTTCATCGGAGGGGATCAAGAAGGAGCACAAAGTTCCTCATACCGCGCAGCAGCATGGAGTGGTGGAAAGGAAGGAACAAGACATTGGATTGCGACTATTCCTATGGGTCGAGGCATATAGGACAGTAGTTTACATTCAGAACATGTGTCCCCACACAACTTTGGGGATGAAGACACCTGAGGAGGTCTTCACAGGTACTAGGCCAGATGTGAGTCATCTACGCATATTTGGGAGTGTCTATTATTGTCACATCCATGCTGACACTAAGAAGAAGCTAGACCTTTCTAGAGAAAAGGGGCTACTGGTTGGTTATAGCGAAACTCCTAAGGCATACAAAGTATATATTCCGGCTCGCAAGAGAATCATTGTAAGCAAGGATGTCCAGTTTGATGAGGACAGAGCCTTACAAAGATCTATGGACTTACCAACACAGGAGGAGCAGCACAAAACTCAGGAGTAAAATTGGAGGAGCCACAGGTATAGGTACAGACGCAAGGCACAGGTTCTAATAGTCAAAGGGAGTCAGGTGGACAGGATCCTTTGGTCATTGACTTAGAGGATGAGCCACAGCAAGAGGAGGATATTGAGCAAGTAAACACTAGGCCACGTCCTAAGTGGTTTAGGTCCACAGTTCAGGATTCCAAGAAGGTGACTCTTCCACAGAGCCCCATGAGGCGGAGCAAACAACCAGATAGACTTAGCTATATGGCACTGATGACGGAGTTGATTAACTTCGAGTCTTCCAGTTTCAAGGAGGTTGCACAACATGATGTGTGGCAAGAGGCTATGGTTGCAGAGTATGACTCCATTATGAAAAACAAGTTATGGGAGGTTGTGTTGAGGCTAGAAGGAAAACAGATGGTTGGATCTAGATGGATCTATAAGGTAAAGCATGCAGCAGATGGACGCGTGGAGAAGTACAAGGCACGCTTTGTGACAAAGGGGTATTCACAGAAGGAAGGTATTGACTATGAGGAGACCTTCGCCCCTGTCGCAGCAAAGATGGGTTGGCGCGTTCATCAGATGGACGTGAAGAGTCCCTCCCTCAACGGAGTGTTAGAGGAGGAGGTATTTATTGAGCAACCCGAGGGGTTCGAGGTGGAGAACATGGAGTCACATGTATGCAGGTTGCAGAGAGCTCTTTATGGGCTCAAGCAGGCACCTTGGGCTTGGTATTCGAGGATTAACAGCTATCTATAGGAGATGGGATTCGACCGGAGTGAGGTTGACCACAACCTGTACTTCTTGTCATGTGAGATGCCTCTCATACTGGTTTTGTATGTAGATGATCTCTTTCTTACATGAGATGAGAGGTTGATTGACGATTGCAAGTCCAACCTTGTAGTTGAGTTTGAGATGAAATACCTTGGGTTGATGCATTACTTCCTAGGTCTGAAAGTTTGGCAAAGAGATGGGTGCTTCTTCATTGGTCAGGGGAAGTATGCAGTAGAGATATTGAGGAGATTCGGGATGGAGGATTTCAATCCCATGTCCATACCTCTAGTTTCCAACTAGAGGAAGATTGATGCATAGAGGTAAAAGGAGTTTGATCCTACATTGTATCACCAACTTATCGAATCGCTCATGCATTTGGTCAACACACTGGCAGATATTAGCTTTGCAATCAACTCTTTGAGTCATTTCATGGTGGACCCTCAAAGACTACATTGGACAGCTGCGAAGCATGTGCTTCACTACATCAGAGGTATAGAGGAGTATGGGTTAGTTTATGAATGCAGTGGGAGTGTATAGTTAGCAGGCGTCACAAATGTTGACTGGGCAGGATGTGGAAAAGACCGAAAGAACACTTCAGGTTGTTGCTTCAGCATTGGGTCAAGGGTTATCTCTTGGTTCAACAGGAAGCAAAAGTCAGTTTCATTGAGCTCGACATGTTAGTTTTTGTACCTAGGAATTTGTTCCCTAAGTGACTTTTTGCCTAAGTCACTTAGAAAAGAGAAAAAGGTGACCCTCACATTAAAAGCTACTTAATGAGACTTTATAAAGTTAAAGTCACTTTTTGATAAATTTAAGTGGGTGAGTAAATTTATTTAAGTGATTTAAATAAATGGGATTTTTACTCTCATTGAATCTTAGCCATTGGATTGGATCTTTCTCCACCGTTGGATTAGATTCCCACTTAGGGTTTAGACAAAAAGGGTTGACGGAGGCATTTCACATTCATTCTTGAGAAAAGAGTGAAGAGAAGAGAGAGCTGAGAGGAAGCACGAATTTCGAGGAGTTGGGCATTTTCAGACAGCACGAGATTCGAGGAAGAGAGGTACAGATTTGGCACGCATCCCAAGGCAGCTATACAGTACGGTTTGAAGGGCATGGATTTCGAGTTAAAGCAGGGCACAAAAAACGAGGTTGGTTCATTTATTGAGGCCGTACTCTGCATGAATTTCGAGGCCGTACAGCACAGAAATCGAGGTCCGTATAGCCTGTACAGACAGTACTTTTCTGCACAGATTTCGAGGTGGATATCAAGCACATTTCCCAAGGCAGCTTCTGTATTTGTTGGCACAGAAATCGAGACCGTACAGCAGCATTAAATGATGTCCGTACAGTACGGATTCTGAGAGTGCCGACACAGTTTTCGAGGGCAGATTTTTTGCTGATATTTCTGGCACATTTTTCAAGGAGGTTTGCACAGAAATCGAGGCAGCAAAAGCACGGAAACTGAGACAGACTGCTGGTCAAATTTCTGGGTTGAGATAAGTTGGATTTTTTGACTGTAAAATTAATGTCTGATTTTTATCCTGAAGCATAATAAAAACTCTCTCTCTCTCTAACTGGTTTTCCCCGTGGGGGTTTTTCCAGGGCTTGATTTGGCCAAAAATCTCTGAGTCTATCATTTTATGGTGTGATTGTTAAATGTGTTTTTTCAGCCTGTTAGTGTTTTTACTGTGTGTTTAATTGTTCAGTAAAAATTTCATAAGTAACCTACAGCCAATGCAAAACCGGCTGTAGGTGAAAACCACGAAATGTGACATAAACCAGCAAACAGTAAAACTCAGAATTTCTACATGGTATCAGAGCTTGGGGGCAGAAAACAGTGATAGTTTGCAGACACACAGAAATTTTCAGAACTCAGAAATTTTAGTATTTTACCTTCTGTCAGTGAGCAGCACTTTGTTGGGTTGGTGTAGAGATGGCCACAGGTCTTAGATTGGAGGATAGGCTGGATGGGATAGGAAATTTTGTGCCGTGGAAGGCCAAAATTTTACTGTTACTCGAGGAGAATGAGTTATGGCCGGATGTAGTTAGGAACACTACAGCAAATCCGATTGTCATTCCCGCATCAACAGATGCAACAGTTCTATCAGCCTTCAACAAGCAGGACTATAAAGCTAGGAGGATCATTCTAGATGCGATTAAAGACCACATAATACCTCACATTTCAAGCAAGGATAGGGCACACCAGATGTGGACAGCCTTGATCAGTTTGTATAACAGTTCCAATGAGAACAGGAAAATGGTTCTCAAAGAGAAACTCAAAAGTATAAAGATGAATGGGGGTGAGGGAGTCACAGCATATCTTACCAGGATTTCTGCAGTTAAGAATGAACTTGCAGCGGTCGGGGAGGTGGTAGCCCCTACAGAGCTAGTACGACCAGCAGTGAATGGGGCTTCAGAGCCCTGGGGTGCATTTGTGCAAGCCATAGTGGGCAGAGAGAACCTACCTACCTGGGATAGACTTTGGGATGACTTTGTGCAGGAGGAGACTAGGAGAGGTCTTGTACAGGGCAGTACATCTCACAGTGGGGTTGATGACGAGAATGTGGCTTTGGCAGCTAAGGGCAAGAAGAAGAAGAAGGTTCCCAAGAAGGGTGGGGCCAAGCAGCACCAGCAGCAGCAGCAGAGTGGGCAGAAGAAAGACTTGAGTAAAATCAAGTGTTATGCATGTCAGGCATTTGGGCACTATGCCTCACAGTGTCCAAGCAAGAAGAAGAAGAAGGGGCAGGGACAGCAGACAGCAGCCTTAGCAGAGGTTGATGAGTTTGGTGATGCATTTCAGAGGGAGTTTTCCCTATATGTTGGACAAATGGAGAGAGAGAGAGTCTCTTTAGCCACCAGCATAGATATGGATATGGATAGTGAGCATTCATTGTTGGCAGGTCATCAGGGGAGTCCATCCACCTCTACTACTTGGTATATTGACAGCGGAGCCTCGAGCCACATG
>LPNX010853042.1:0-88409 GCA_001517045.1 Pseudotsuga menziesii | reverse complement strand
ATATATATATATAACACATTAACTTGCAAGAAAACAATAATAGTATACATAAATGACATTTTAGTAGGAAAACCATGACTATATCATTGATTACACATATATAACCTTGTAACTTTTAAAAATGGAAAAAAAAAACATTTTTTAAGCCTAGTTGAAGGACCTGCAGCTCTCTTGGTTTCCTGTAGAGGCCCCAAAAAGGAAGAAATGATGTCGAAATGCCACCCGCACGGGCCGAAACGCCAGCATCTGTACTGTACGGATTTTCGCAATTGGGAAACGCCGTACGATACGACTGCCAGCGTTTCGGCGGCGTTTCGTACCGGTTTCAGCGTTTCGGGAAGTTTTCGGGACTGGTACGCCTGTTACCGAGGCGTTTCCTGCAACATAGTGTTATATACACCAAGGCACTCCCCCAATGTTTTTTATATGAGTTACGGTTTCTATACAAATGCCCCCTTTAATTTTGGTCCACGTGGTTGCCTCCTACCCTGTGAACTTGTTGCTGGTAATGAAATTCTATTCTGGTAACGACTTTTGTGCCATGTCACCCCCAGGCACCTCTTGGCAGTGCCACCTCATCACATGTCACTCATAAAAGATGGGGGAACTTGAAGGTGACCATTGTTAGGATTATTAATCCTCCATTGTCCAATTTGGTCATATGTCTAAATCAGGAGTCATGTTTAAATCAGGAGTCCATCCAGTCTATTTTTAGTCACTAGCACCATTGGATCCACTTGGCCTAATTGGGGAACATGTTCCAGTTACTAAAGTGTGGGGAACACTAATTGAGGCCTACTGCCACTGATTGCACTTGCATGCATCAGTTTAGGAGCCTCCTAGATCAATTCCTACAATTTAGGAGCCACTGGGAGTGCCGACACCAACCTTCAGCAGTTGAGTTCAGTTAGTGACTAGTCAAGTTGAGTTAGAAGTCAGTTACATTCAATTCTAGTTCTCTACATTCAGTTAGCGCTAGGTTTGCATGGCTGCATGCAGGAGAGGCGCATTTCTCAACTACCACAGTCAGTTAGCCTCAGTCAGAACTGAAGTAGACACTTGAGTTGTGTTTTAGAACTCCGTTGAACTCCGATAATGGTTTAGACAAGGTCAGTTAACTATTGAGTCCTCCGACAGTGATTTAGACAAGGTCTTAGTTACCTACAGTCAAGTAGAGTCTAATCAATTCAAATTTCCTCATGTGGATTCGAATTGCATGTGGCTATTTAAAGCATTGTACTTCATTGTAATTACTATCTAATTACTCTTTGATTAATGAAAAGCATTCACAGCTGCAAGCCATTTTTGCACTGTTTCATTTTTCAATAATTGAGTAAATTGTTTGATCTATCTTGTGAGTTGTGTGTTTGTCCACAGATCTATGTGCTCAATTTAATATGGTATCAGATACTCGGCGGACAAGGCACTTCTCCTCCTCAGATCTCCTACTGGATCATTTTTGAGCAAAATTGCTCCTTCCAGCTCTGCACCAGAAGCAGAAGGTTTACCACTTAATACCCCAAGTTAAGGAATTGTTGATCAAGCTTGCTTGATCAATTATGCTAGGTGTGATGAAAACCTGAAATGTGCAGGCTGTTCGACCTTACTTTGTCTTTTATGTATTTGCAGGTACAACTTCGAATGGCTTCATCAATTCTGGATTCATCAGCTCCTCTTCTCACCCTATTCACAAACTATTCAGAATGGAAGATGAAGATGATTGCATCTCTGAAGAGACAAGATCTCTATGAGGTGTCTATTGGACTTGGTGAAGAGTCCTTTAAGAGAGAGGATGACTGGCTAAATGAATGTGATACAGCTTATGGAACAATGTGTATGGCCCTTTCTCCTAGCATGCGCTACCTCAAAAGATCTGTTGAAAACCCAAAGGATCTCTGGAAAATATTGGACAAAACCTTTGGAATGATTGATGAGGATCATAATAGCATTTTGGAGAGCATATTCAGTACCATAAGAATTCTAAATCCAAAATTCTCGGCCTCCACTCTCTCTGATGAAATTGTTCAAAATGAAGAAGAAGCAGAATCTTCTACATAGTCAATTCGAATTGAAGACAGTCTCCTTGCAGTGACTTCTTCTCCAGATGCTTCGGAAGTTCATGAGATCTCTGATATCTCATTTCCTCGTATGGCTGAAACAGAAGAAGACATTCGAATCTCTGATATTGAAGAAAGACACTGCTGCACTTCCATGCAAACATTCACCGGTGATTTTCCTTTGAATTCTGTGCAAAATTTACCAGTAATTGCTTCCGAAAGTGGAGAAATTTGTTTTTTCTCCCTTTAATGTTGCTGCCGGTGTGCAAATATGTAATACCTTGGATATTTTGGAAGAATGTCAGATTACTAGAGTGATCCATTCGTTCCCGATGATCTATATATTCCAGCAAATTCCTACAGGATTGCATGCACCAAAATTCAGAATTTTGAAGAAGAAGAAAACTGTGCATCTACCGTCTCGGTGGACCATCCTCTTGGATCTGATATGAATCTAATTGGGTCTGATATGATCTTATTTAGATCTGATATGATATTCCTTGGTTTAGAATTTCAGGTTCATAAGCTTTCAGTACCGCTTGTAGCTGTTCTCATCAATTTTGAGAAGAAACAAGTACCAGAAGTCTCCTACAAAACTGCTGCTGGGGATTTGATTTCATTTCACAGTTTTGAATATGTTGTGAACCTATTTAGATCTGATTTACTTTTTGATATGATATTATTTGGTTCAAATTTTAAAATCCAAGAGCTTTCAATCATGCTTGAAGCTGCTCTCACCAATTCCGGTGTGAAAAATCAAGTACTGCAATTTCTCTTCAAAATTGTTGCTAGGGATTTGGTGTTAGTTTCCTCTTATGAGGTTGCTGATATTTTATTATGTGATTCATTAGCTATTTCAGAAGCTATATCAGACTATGGAGCTCAAGCATTCGCTCTCAACAGTCCCAATGCTTCTCTACCATTGATCACATGCTCATCTCCTCACAGAATTAGTGAAGAGGAAGACATTCTGCATCCGCCTGAACACTTGCTCTTAACACTTGGGGATGCTTTTACCACTCATGGTTTGCTGTTCATGGCTGCAACATATCAGTTTCTTGAGTGTTCCTCACATGTTCTGAATCCTCAAGAACCTTTTTCTCACTTATCAGTTGACTTCAGTTGCTCTACATGGGTCCAGTCTTCATCCGGCAACTGTCTATATTTCTGATTTAGTTGAGCACATCATTCTTCTTCCAAAGAGGAAGATTCCTCCAAACATAATGATGGAGAGGTTCACATGTTAGGCCCTAGGATACTTGTGCACAGAAGAACCAGATTGATCCTGATTCTACCTACTTAATTAGAGGGGGGGACTTTTTTCCCATGTGGTTTTTTCCCCAACTCCTTGTATGAGCAGTTACTTTACTTTACTTGATGTAATGGGTGACCTATGGTCTTAGTTACCAGGGCCCACAAATTGTCCAAGTTAGCATTCAGGGGGAGTGTTAGGATTATTAATCCTCCCTTGTCCAATTTGGTCATATGTCTAAATTAGGAGTCATGTCTAAATTAGGAGTCCATCCAGTCTATTTAGTCACTAGCACCATTGGGTCCACTTGGCCTAATTGGGGAACATGTTCC
Source organism: Pseudotsuga menziesii (assembly GCA_001517045.1). Taxonomy (NCBI): domain Eukaryota; kingdom Viridiplantae; phylum Streptophyta; class Pinopsida; order Pinales; family Pinaceae; genus Pseudotsuga; species Pseudotsuga menziesii. The sequence goes on along the minus strand of LPNX010853042.1, from coordinate 84,768 downwards.
AATTACGAAAGTGTGGGGAACACTAATTGAGGCCTACTGCCACTGATTGCACTTGCATGCATCAGTTTATGAGCCTCCTAGATCAATTCCTACAATTTAGGAGCCACTGGGAGTGCTGACACCAACCTTCAACAGTTGAGTTCAGTTAGTGACTAGTCAAGCTGAGTTAGGAGTCAGTTACATTTAGTTCTAGTCCTCTACATTTAGTTAGCGCTAGGTTTGCATGGCTGCATGCAGGAGAGGTGCATTTCTCACCTACCACAGTCAGTGAGCCTCAGTCAACACCGAAGTAGACACTTGAGTTGTGTTTTAGAACTCCGTTGAACTCCGGTAATGGTTTAAACAAGGTCAGTTAACTATTGAGTCCTCCGACAGTGATTTGGACAAGGTCTTAGTTACCTACAGTCAAGTAGAGTCTAATCAATTCGAATTTCCTCATGTGGATTCGAATTGCATGTGGCTATTTAAGCCATCGTACTTCATTGTAATTACTATCTAATTACTCTTTGATTAATGAAAAGCATTCACAGCTGCAAGCCATTTTTGCATTGTTTCATTCTTCAATAACTGAGTAAATTGTTTGATCTATCTTGTGAGTTGTGTGTTTGTCCACAGATCTATGTGTTCAATTTAATAACCATTATTACAGAAATCGTAGCCTTAGATTCTCAAACCAGCTCTTTTTTCATATCTTTTTTCACTAAGCCTGTCTTTTGTTATCCATGTACATAATTCTGTAAGTTTCTTTTGCTCACATTACATGCACTTGGAGAATCTTATTGCTCTCACCTATATCACATGTAAGAAATAATTTTCCAGTTTGCATTTGCATAGATATTCTTTTCTATCTCATACTTCCAGATCATCTAGTGTTTATGAACATGCAATTTTCAGTTCTTCATTTAGTTTTTGACTTTTTTTTTATTTCAACACAAATATTTCAAGATACTACAAAAACATTTTGAAAGAAATTGTGTCCCCTCTAAGCAGTTTTAGGGGGGGCACGAGTATTTCATCAAGCATGATGCAAAACGTATCTTTGAAATAGTTCTAGAGTACTTTGGATGCCATCAATCCCTTCTGATTGTATAGCAATTTCCAAACAAATTTTATATTCAAAGATATTGATGTTGATATATTCCATTTGATATCTTATTTTAATTCCGTTAATAGGAGGCTCTGAACAAACCACAGATAGTAATTGTCAGAAAGAGGCAGAGGAAATTTCAACATCGCAACAGTTTACATTGGACAAAGAGGGAGACCTTGTTCTAGCTCGTAGAAAACACAAACGACAAACTGGTAAGTATCCACATTTTAACTTATGCTGCTTTTGATTATGCAAGGTTGTTAGCACACAGAAACTAATTTGAATACTTTTTATTGCTTTACTTCTTCCCTAATGCGTGTCATGCATGGCCCTTTCCTTTTAGATCTTTCTTATTGAAGCAGCTTTACAACTAGTAAAAACAATGTTTCTAATGCTTTGAATACTAAAAACTGAAAGGAAATGAAATTCCTTGTCACAATTAGCTTATATTTAATGAGAAAAGCAATTCACATCTATTTTGGCAAGATCTCCGTTCCCTTTATTGCATTACACTCTTAAACATAGGTTCATATTGCTCAATTTGTCAATGATTGTCCATGTTAACATAAACACAATGGCATATAATTCACTTGCAACTTGAGAGTTGTTACTCCTCAAAATGCCTTTGTATTTTGAGATATCATTTACAGCAGCGCATGATCTTTTAGGCCTGCTTTCAGGCTGAGTATTTCTTTGATCAAATCTGGTTGTTTCACACAGCAACTAGCAATTAAGGCACTGCCACAGCAGATTGAAAAAATTAAGGGATCTGGAGGCTCTTGACCTCAGTTTGCACCTTGCATATATTTTTCCAAAGGGGATTTTAGTGGTGCCATGCATGTTTAGAGTACACAGCATTATCCTTATATCGACAAAGGGGTTGATGGACTACATCTCTTATCTGGAAATACTTAGCAGCCTGGTCAGATTGATTAATTCTTATAATTCCCAGCATCTTAGCTACATCCTGGCCAATTCTGCTCAGCCATTTTGAGTTCTCACAGCGTTGCATGCCTAAGGTCCCTCATAGGTAATACTATTATTTCCTATACTCAGCATCCATACTATCCACCACCTCCTACTCTTAGCACCATCTAATCAGTTATCTTATAAGGGCTGAAAGTCGACATTCCCTGCAATAAGCTTAGTTAGATTCTTCTCTATCTCCTATACTTGAATATGAGAAAAGTTCAGAAAACTGCTTAAGACCAACACTAGAGGTTTCTCCAGAATGATAAAGGCATAAGACTGGAGGATCACTTGTTGAACCTGTTATCACATATACATTTTCAGCCAGGCTTCCATTGATGCAACATGCAGACTTGTCTCTTTTTCTATTCTGGGCTACTTTTACATGGGGTATCAACATGGATCTTTACAGCTTCATTTCACTTCAGAGCCTTGTTCTTGATATTTTTCTTGCCAGGACTGAGATTCAGGAGTCCATTGAGATGATTTTGGTGATGATCTAGTTCAGTAGAGCATAGCAGCAGATCAAAAGTTGGTACACACAGTCACAGAGGGGCTTATTACTTGGAGACAGGTATACATGGTGAGATCAGGTATATTTTCTTGGTTTAGTTTTGCTCTGTGATGTTTCTTAAAAATCTATGCTTATCATGTTAGGATGATTATGGTGACCCGTGCTTATATGTTATGTATTGCTCTAACCTATGTTATCATTTATCGAAGAATTCAATGTGAAGATTGTTGCCCATGCCATGCTCAAACAAAGTGTAAACCTTAGTCCTAGGTTGGTTCCATTTCATCTGTGCCCATCCATTCAGTTCATTCATCTTTGCTTTTATCCAATGACTCAGACTGATGGAAACTTGTGAGATTGAAGATCCTTTCCCCATTTTGACCCCTATGTATGATAGACTCCATGTTGCTATGTGTCTTTGGCTATGAAGTATCTGTCTTGGCCAGTGTGGCTGGGTTCACAGGGTTGTCCTCCTTAAGTCCTCAAAACAAGTGCTCCACCATAACTATGTTGCTAAACACTAAAGCATCGGAATGCATAAAAGCTATATCTAAAGGATGCAAAAGTATAAAATATTGAAAAAGGTAGTTAGTGGCCAAGAGGTTGAGCACTCATTCCTTGTATAATGTAAGGCTCAATTTTCCCTCCACAGGGGCACCAAGGAGAGGCAAACCTGTCGGGGCTATGGACTGCTCGCTGGCAGCGGGTCTAGGCCTTAGTCATTTACTGGAAGCTCAAAAGGCTTTCCAGGGTCCCTGCTCTTGTAGGCTGGCTACCATCTTCTGTAAAGTCTGAAAAATATTGAGAGGTTAATGGTCAAAGGATGAGCACTCACTCTTTGTATAGTGTTCAACTAAGTCACCTGGTTCGAATTTGTGTTCGAGTTTGACGACCTTGAAGTTCGGCAAAAAGTCAATAATCAAATTTTTGGTAATAACATTCGACATTAAATTCGAGAGGTTATAAAATTAAAATATATATCCAATGGTTATCAAATTATATATATATATATATGAAAGTTTTTAATAAAATTTAATATGTACATTAACCACATGATAAAAATAAAACTATACACCAACTATATCATATATGTCCATTAACCACATGATAAAAATGAAACTATAGTCTATACCAAATGTATCATATATGAAAATTTTTAATAAAATTTAACATGTTCATTAAGCATAGTATAAAAATGAAACTATACCGTGATAATTAAGCGTATATTTATTTTCAGAGTGTTGTTCATTAAACATTGCGTTGCATATTAATTACATTCAGTTGTATGCAATACGGTTCACGGCCGACGATATGGGTCACAAGGATATGCAATATGGGTCACGAGTCACGACTCATTTGGTTCGAAATTCTGTTCGAGTCGAGCAATAGTGGAGGGTGAGGGTGAGGTGGCGAGCATCCAACGTGATGGCAATGGCAAAGTATAGTAAAAAATCGAGTTCGATTCTGGACAATGGAGGCAGCGAGTAATGACAGGTGACTAAGCAGACTCATAGAGTAGAGGCGGCATCCAACGATGTCAATGGCAGGCGATATGAGCTAGGGTTTCCCGTTTTCTAGTTTTCCATTCGAATTTTGCTGGCAAACTTCACGATTAAATTCGGCATGCCTTGAAATTCGTCGAAATTCAAATTTTATCCTTGAAAAGCGCCGAATCCGGTGACTTAGGTGTTCAGCTCAATGGTCCCCATAGGGCCACATGGTGAGACTAGTCTAGAAAGGCTGGGTCTTTGTCAGTACTAGAGCCCAGAAGGATTCTAGGGCACCTGCCTTTGAAGGTTGACCCATATTGCAATGAAGTTGCAAAGGAAAACTTGTTAGAGTCTGAGAGAAGCATACCCAAGTACTTTACCCATCTGTGAGACTCCTCCATCCCCTATTTGCTATCTGTCATACATATGTCATCTTGGTAGAGTATATTGGTTATCCTTCGAATAGATCATTGAGTCTAAGTCAGTCGAGTCATTTCCCCTGCCTTAGCCTTGTTTTTCCACCCTCACCCATCTATAGCACAACTTTTACACTTTGTAAGTATGGCATGTACAATCAGATTTCCAGAGGACTCTAATATTTTTCAGAAGCAAAGGTATATTTTATTATTATTGTTATTGTTGGTCACCATGTTTATGAATAAATGACTCAAGTTGGGTTTTGATATACATTATTGGAGCATTTCTTACCTTGGATGGTTGTAGGATCATATTGGCATGTTATCTCACCTTGATTTTGGGTACTTTGACCTGGTCAACCCAGTTGACTAAGTCAATCACGTTTCCAAGGCAGTGACTAAAAAATACAACATGGTCTATATTTGTTCCAGACATGCCCAGGACCTGTTACCAACTTTTTTGTACCATAGTTGGGTTACCTGAGGAGCCGCCGGTTGACAGACTTGTTCAAAGTCTGATTCCAGTGTATCAGTTGATCCGTTTGCATGTCTAGCCAGTTTTTTATTTGAATAATCTTGACCATGGCCCCATGGGGTTTGTAATAAAATGTGCTAGTAGGGTATTTTTGAGTGGTTCGGTCTCCTGAGACGTAGAATCTCAAGTAAGGTATTCCAGGGAGTTTTTTGCCCCTGACAATTATGCTTTGCCTTCAGCCGAGTATAATTGACGAGGTTTTCTCCCGCTTCCTCCAAAGCTGGAATGCCCGATGTTGAATTTTGGGCCTTGGGGGGTTATTAGAGCCCAACCGAGTGTTATAAACCTACTAGGCATTATTTAGATAGATCATGGTCATGTCCTAAGTCATTTGGACATATAAAACTTTTTCGAACGGGGAAAAAATTATTTTTAAAATTTTTAAATTTTTATTTACTTTTCCTAAGTTTTTTGGGTTAATTTTTCCATAAATTAAATGGAAAAAACCCGTTCGTAATAAGTCAGTCATTCGTAATAAGTCAGTCATCCAGACTCTGAATTCAGTAATTGAAGGCTCTAACCTTAAGCCAAAAATCATTCTTGATCAGCTAGCCAGTCAGAATCAACTTTCAGATCAACAATCGGACACATAATGCCTTTTTACTCAAAAAAGTCAGTTTTGGGTAAAAAAATGATTTTTTATTAAAAACTGATTATTTTGGAGAAAATTAAAACTCTCCAAATTAATCCAAATTCAGCGAAATAAAAGGCTAAATGACATCTCATGGAGCACTTATGATGTTTGGAGTTGTCATAACTTAGCTTCAATCAGCATTAAGTGAGCAATTAATTTATTATCAGTTAGTAGACATGTCATCTCCAGCTAAAGATGAGATGGAGAGCACTCATTGGTCCGATGATTTGATCGAGGTGAAGACTGAAGCTTGCACCATCAGTGGGCTTCCCAAACCTAGCTCAGGTTCCTGCCAGACCTAAATGATGGGCTTACCTACATCCAGACGCCTCCTTAAGCTATTCACGCCCCTCTCTCCTCATGAGGGTGTCATCACACGTGTGGGCTTATGATGGGCTTGTTTTCAGAGCACAAGTTTGGAGTGGGGGCGCCTTGCCTAAGTGGAGGCCTCCCCTCACTCCCGGTTCTTCAGTTTATGTCTGGGCTCTTTGTTAGGTGGCTAAGCTGGTTAGGGTTGGTTTTTTGGTTTTAGGGTTTTAGCACTCTCTCATTTGTTAATTAGAGGTTTTTTCAGCTCTATGGGGATGGATCTTTGTGTAGAGAAACTCTGGTGAAACTTTGCAAATGCTTGTTGCTTTTATGCAACCATTGGAATAATATCAAGGCTTTGGAGGCTCATGTGGTGTGACATTGTGGATGATCTTACTTGATGGATGAGGTGATGTTGTTTTAATGCTTTTCTTTCTTGTCTATTTGAGATTATGAATCTATGCTTTAGAAGGCTTCTGTAAGCACATAAGAACAGGTATTTGCAGTTTGCAAGTTAGCTGTTTATTGATTTACTGTTAGAAATTAAGAAAGAGCATTGTTTTATTCAGTTATATTTCATGCTACTTCTTTATTTCAAATTGTGAACAATACATGATCTAATCCTTTGTTTGGCAAGTCTATGAGTTGTTATTTTGCAGATCCTTCCATCCAACCAAGCAGGAGTTTGAGCTCAGCTGCATCTTCTTCTCTTGGAATCAAGTACACATTTCCGGTAATGACATGCTTATGAGATCCAAGTGTCTTTAAAAATATCCATAGGTTTGACCATTTTCTCCTTACTTTTATTCATCTTTCAAGGTAAAAAATCTTTATTGTCTTGGGATTAGGGCACGTTTGGGCTAAAGTGAACATTCATTCACTTAGCCCTTGCCTCGGTTGGCTGCCCTGCTTACTTTTTGCAGCCTTTTAGGTTTTCTTTTTGCAGCCATTTCTACCTTTCTTTCGCTCTCCACTTTTCCTTACTTGTTACCTTTTTGGACAACCCTCTTTTGCCTCATTTTTCCCCTTTTTGCAGCCCCTTTCCATCCTCTTTTTGGTCCATCTTTTGGGCTGTACTTTTAGCATTTTTCACTCTCATTTGTAACCTTCTTTCTCTGATTTGTAGCCCTCTTTCTCCCTTAGTTTCCAACCTTCTTTAACTTGCCTTTTGTCCTCTTTTCACTCCCCTTCCACCTCTCTTGCCTTACCTTTTTCTTGCCTCTTTTCTTCCTTCTTTCCGGTAAGTTTGGGGAGTTGTTTTTAGCTAGTTTGTAGATTAAATTTCAAGTTATTTTTTATCACTAATATCATAACAAGTGTGTGTCTAGAACTCTTAGTTGCAGACAGGTGAAGGACAGCCCAAAGGCCACGAACAAGCAAGGAGTGCAAAAGAACAAAAAGACTGCTATCCCTCTTCTTTCATCCCCTTCTTTCCTCGTTCTTCCAAGAAGCAGGGAACATATCATCATTGTAAAAGACTAATAAAAAGGGGCTACTGGGAACAAGTCTCCTTTCTTTTATTACTTCCCCTATTTGGGGGAAGTGTGCCTTGTGTCACTTTTCATGATTTCTTAGTGTAGTTTTCTTTAAGCAATGAGTTTAGTTCTTTGATTATACTTAGTTTCCATTTTACCAATTGCTAGTTGTTCCTTAGTTTTATTTCCACTAGTTGCTAGATTGATTATTGCATGTTGGCATCTTGTTATAAATTGTTAAATCATAAAAAGAACCAAAATCTCTTGAATCTCACCATAAGGTGGATCAAGAGTGCTCTTTGTCGGAGAGTTTAATCAACCACCTTTCATCTTAATTGTTGTGTTTGTTTAATCTAATAATTCATAAGTAAGACTCTTGAACTTGCCGAAACACAAGTCAAGAGCACTTTCTATCCGAGAGCATCTTAGGTTTGCACAACCCCTGCATTAGTTTCATCCAGATTCGCTAAGTCTCTTGAACCACTTTCATAAGACAAGGTCAAGAGCGCTCTCTGTCAGAAAATTCTAATTAATTAACTTAATAAAAGTCGCAACACATACCCCTTTAATTAATCAACCCCCTTTCCTCCTTGCCGGAGTACGCTCTGACCGATCTTAGATCGGAGTACCCATAAATGGCACTGGATCTTTAAACCCTGTAAGAGTAACCTAATAATACTTAAACACCCCGTAACCAATGCACCGACGTTGTAGGGACTCTTCCAAAGTACTTCCTAATAGAGGCGTCGGAACCTCCCGCTATCATAGATTCCCGGCTAGCTGGTCAATCTTGGTGATACCAGCCTGGGATACTAGGCGGGCCCAACATGTCTTCAACGGAGGCAACTTAGAAGAGTCTTCCGGCTTTGACAAACCTTTTTGTTGACACCCTAAAGCAAGACCATCGTTAAAAACTCTTAAAATCTACCAAGAGCACTTGCAAAACATAATATTCACCAGTTGATTTCAAAACCTGTTTCAATACGCATTTTACAGTACTTTCTGACTCCATAAGGCACTGGTCCTTCTAAACTGCATTATTTTGTATTTATCAATTGCCTGTGGCCTGCGTTAAGTTTTACCTGTGAATGCATAATTAACTAAGTCTGGAATCATTACTTATCTTTTAATCTCTTGTCAGCAACGTGGATTGCTTTGATTTATGTGTCATATTCATAATATTAATCATTTAAAAATCACAAATAACTCCTAAACAACACCCTTCCGCATCCAAAACCTCCAAAACTTAACTTAAACATTGAGTCATAGAAAACTCTTTGTTAGGGACTACCTCCCTTGGCTTCGTTAGGAGTTAGCCTAAACAGAGGAGCTAAGAGTAGGTGACTGTACCTAGCTCTGTGCTTGCCCCCAAGGTCACACCTCTGCCACTTTCTCAAGTGAGGAGATAGCTTTCGGAAGATTTCCGCTGCTGGTGTGCAATCAGCGGACAACATCTTTTGGCTCCATTGCCGGGGACAAATCTTTTTGTTCCTGGACGACCTTTGTTTCTTTTAGTTTTTTATCTTGTTTTTCCCCTTTTTTAGTAGATTTTTAGTCCAATCACTCTCTGAAGTTAGACTTAAGTCCACCTGGCGACTCCACTGTCAGTTAACACCTCAAGGTATTCTACTAGAAGAAACTCTGTAGGTTTGTTCGATTTCATCCCTGACCCCGAAAAGGTCTATAGGAGGAGATTAATCAAATTATCTTCTCGCAGGATCTTTGCAGAACTTGTATCTGAGTCTGTTTCAGACATCCATCTTTTATTTTCAGAAAACTTAGAAAATTTGCAAAACAATAACTGTTTCCTTGACACAATGGGTGAGTTTTTTACTCAACTCAATTTTGCTTAGATAGCAGGTCATCCTCATGATATCCCTGACAAGGATATCGACAAACTTACAACTTATAATGGCACTGATGCCTCTGTCTCTGCTGAACAACATATCAGGAATTTCACCAGACACTGTGGTGCCCATGTCAGGGGTACTGATAGGCACGAAGATGTTTACATGACCTTGTTCGCCTTGTCTTTGGATGGCAAGGCTGGCAACTGGTATGATAATTTGCCGGACAATTCTTTCGCCACCTTAGCAGACTTCAAGATTGCTTTCCTTACAAAGTTTGGCAGCAGAAAGGAGCCTAGACATGTAGTAGCAGCTTTGACCAGCATAAAGAAGTCCGAAACTGAAACAATGGACAAATTCAACAACAGGTTCACTGAATTAGCAAATTCCATCTCTGCCACTTATTCCCCTCCAGCAGCTTCTCTTCTGGACTATTATATCGAAGCATTAAGTGGCAAAATCCAGTACCAGATCAGAGACAAGGAGCCGACTACTCTACTTCTAGCTCAGGGTTTGGCCATTAAAATTGATAAGAACATGCAGTCTTCAGGAGAGTCTAACATCCAAGGTTACTCTAAGGCTTCCCTTCCTATTAAAAATGTTGAACACAAAGGGAAAGAGCCATCAAACGAAGCTTATGAGAAAAAGCTCACTGATCTAACTGAGAAAATGCAAGAAATGGAAAGGAAATACTTAGCGCAGATTAAGGAAGTTCAGAATAGAGTCATAACAGTTGAAAGAACGCAACCCTCGCCACCTCCTAGAGCTTTCCCTGCAAAACCAACATGGCAGAGAAAGAACCCCAACCATGAGCAGAGGCCTCCTCATCAACTAGAGGCCACTAATGTGGTTGAACCTTACAAACCATTTTGTAGGGCGTGCAGAGATTTCCATGAGGAATCTGGCTGCCATTATGCATGTTATGTTTAGGAGCATGGTTATCCTGAGGGGTGCGGTCCTAGAACGTCTGCAAGCGAGCCTGAATTCATTCACAATGTCGGAGACATCTATGTTGACCACAAGGATAGTTGGAATCAAGCTAACCAGTTTCGTCAACGGGTTGATCACCTAACTGAGTATTACGGGGAAATGCTTTCGAATAGTGACAATGTTCAAAATTTTAAAGGCATGACATATCAAAGAAGATTTAGGGAAGGACCATCTACCCAAACTGCTCCAAAGGTAACAATTTCTGACATCCCTCCTGAAATAGATGATAAGTCAGATTCTGTTGCTCTAACTTTTGATTTAGGTAGTTGGTTAGCAAACTCTAAAGTCTCGGTTCCCGTGCTTGAATTGTGTCAAATTCCTGGTCAAAAGGAGAAATTGTTGAAAATGCTTGAGCCTCAAATTAACGATGATCCCCTTCCTATCTCAAAAATAGTTGCACTTGAAAAACCTAAAGCTCCAAAGAAAGTAACTTTTGCCAACACTATAAAACAACCTCCTTCTAGTCAGGAAAATGTTTGCGGAGATCCTTCTGTAATCTTACATACTAGGGACCCATGAAAAGAAGATCACCCGCCCTTCTACATGTCATTGATGATAGGTGGTTTTCTCCTGCACAACTGTATGCTAGATTCAGGATCGGGATCAAATATTATGACCAACAAAGTCATGTAGCAACTTGGCCTTAGAACCACTCGCCCTTACCAAAATGTATGTGCCATGGATTCTAGACCCGTCAAAGTTGAAGGTATGATCGAAAAGCAGAATGTGAGATTAGCAAAATATCCCGACATCCATGTTACCATGGATATTCTCGTCATAGATGTACCGGATAAATGGGGCATGCTTTTATTCAGAAAATTCGGTGCAACTTTAGGGGGATCCATCCAAATGGACTGGACTTATGCCACTATACCTGCATCAGAAGATTCATTAGTTAAGTTACATACGGAGAAAGAATGAAGACAGCATGTAGAAAACTCGGGGAATCCATCAAATGAGTATGTCAACTACTCAGGTGAACTAAGGATGTACCAGATTAACTCCACTTTCTTAGAGCCTTGTTGTCCGCCGATTGCACACCAGCAGCAGAAATCTTTCGAAAGCTGTTTCCTCACTTAAGAAAGTGGGAGAGGTGTGACTTTGGGGGCAAGCACAGAGCTAGGTACTGTCACCTACTCCTAGCTCCTCCGTTTAGGCTAACTCCTAACGAAGCCAAGGGGGGTAGTCCCTAACAAAGAGTTTTCTATGGCTCAATGTTTAAGTTAAGTTTTAATATGTTTTGGATGTGGATGGGTGTTGTTTAGGAGTTACTTGTGATTAGAAATGATTAAGTTTATGAATGTGACACGTAAATCAGAGCAATCCATGTTGCTAGCAAGTGACTGAAAGATAAGCAAATATTCCAGACTTGTAATTTAAGCATTCAGATATATTCATCAAAAATAAACCATAGACAGTTGATCAAGATAGAAGATTACTCAATTATAACGAAGGACTAGTGCCTTATGGAGTCAAATAAATACGTGAAATAAAGTCTAGGAATTAAGCTAGTGAATATTAGGTTTTGCAAGTGCTCTTGGTAGATTTTAAGAATTTTTAAAGAATGCTCTTGATTAGGATGTCAATGAAAGTTTGTCAAAGCCGGGAGACTCTTCTAAGTTTCCTTCGTTCAAGACATGTCGGGCCCGCCCAGTATCCCAGGCTGATATTGTCAAGTGACCAGCTAACCGGGAATCTAAGACAACGGGAGGTTCTGGTGCCTCTAATAGGAAGTACTTTGGAAGGATTCCTACAACGCCGGTGCGTTGGTTAAGGGTGTTTAAGGGTTATTAAATTACTCTTGTAGGTTTTAAAGATCCAATGCCGTTTCTGGGTATTTCGATCTAGGATCGGTCAGAGCATACTTCGGTAAGGAGGGAAGGGAGTTAATTAATTAAAGGGGTATGTGTGTTGAAGATTTTATTAAAACAATTAATTAAACTCTCCGACAGAGAGCGCTCTTGACCCCGTCTTATGACAGTGGTTCAAGAGACTTAGCTAATCTATATGCAGCTAATGCAGGGATTGTGCAAACCTAGGATGCTCTCCGATAGAGAGTGCTCTTGACTTGTGTTTTTGCAAGTTCAAGAGTCTTAAATAATTTATTGATTAAACAAGCACAACAATTAAGATGAAAGTGGTGGATTAAACTCTCCGACAGAGAGCACTCTTGATTCACCTTACGGTGAGATTCAAGAGATTTTGGTTCTTTTTATGATTTGACAATTATATAACAAGATACCAAAATGCGATAATAAATCTAGCAATTAGTGTTTATGCTAAGGAACAACTAGCAATTAGCAAAAAATGGAAACTAAGACTAAGCAAAGAACTAAACTAATTGCTTAAAGGAAACTACATTAAAAAATAATGAAAAAATGACACAACACTCTTCCCCCAAATAGGGGAAGTATAAAAGAAAGGAGACTTGCTCCCAGTAGTCCTTTTTATTATTTTTTTACAATGATGATGTATTCTTTGCTTCTTGGAAGAACAGGTAAAGAAGAGGATTGAGAGAAGAGGGAGATAATCTTTTTGTTCTTTTGCACTCCTTGCTTGCTTGTGGCCTTTGGGCTCTCCCTCACCTGCCTGAAACTAAGAGCTCTAGACATACACTTGTTATAGGATTAGTTGATAAAAAATAACTTGAAAATAAATCCACAAACTAGATAAAAACAACTACCCAAACTTACCGAAAAGAAGGGAGAGAAGAGGAAAGTGAAAGGTAAGGGAAGAGAGGGGGAAAGGGAGTGAAAAGAGGACAAAAGAAAAGTCAAAGAAGGCTAGAAACTAAGGGAGAAAGAGGGCTGCAAATGAGGGTGAAAAATGTTGAAAGTACAGCCCAAACGATGGCCCAAAAAGAAGATGGAAAGGGGCTGCAAAAGGTGGAAAAAGGAGGCAAAAGAGGGCTGTCCAAAATGGTGAAAAGTGGGGAAAAGTGGGCAGTGAACTAAGGGAAGGAATGACTGCAAAAAGAAGGCCTAAAAGGCTGCAAAAAGTAAACAGGGCAGCCAACAGGGGCAAAGGCTAAGGGAATGAATGTTCACTTTAGCCAAAACGTGCCCTAATCCCAAGAAAATAAAGATTTTATAAGAATTTGAAAGATGAACAATATGAAAGAAACACTCAAACCTGTGGTACTTTGATGGGGTTTGGATTCTCTTGGATCTTGAAAATTTGGAAGTTTCCTTGGCTTCGAGAGGAGAGGATGCACCTGAGCTCAAACTCCTACTCGCTTCAATGAGATGACCTGCACAATTTCAACTCAATACTTGCAAAACAATGGATTAGATCATGTATGTTTGGTAAATAAAAATATAAAGAGCATGTCATACAACTGAATAATCATTGCTACTTTAATTCATAGAAACAAAACCATAAAAGATCAAATTGTAACATCAAATGATCAATCTTACGTGCTTATAGAAGCCTTTTAAAGCATGAGCTATTATCCAATCCTAAGCAATAAAAGACAAAAATTGAAACATTTCACCTCATTCGCCAATTATTCATCCACATTCACACACCATGTATGCCTCCAAAGCCTTAAAATTTATTATACGGTTGCAAAGCAACAAGCATTACAGTAATTCACCAGAGGTTCTTTGCATAAAGATCCATCCTCAATAGAGCTGAAAGAGCCTCTATTTAACAAATAAGAGAGTGCTAAAACCCTAAAACCAAAAAACCAACCCTGCTGCATGGGAAAGCTGCCTGCTAGGTTTGGAAACCTACTTTGTTAGGTCTAGGAAGCCTACTGATGGTGTAAGCTTCAGTCTTCCCTCGATCAAATCACCGGACCAATGAGAGCTCTCCATCCTGTCTTTAGCTGGAGATGACATGTCTGATAACTGATAATAAATTAATTGCTCTCTTAATGATGACTGAAGCTGAGTTATGATAACTTCAATCATCATAAGTGTTCCATGAGATGTCATTTAGCCTTTTATTTTACTGAATTTGGATTAATTTGGAGAGTTTTAGTTTTCTCCAAAATAATCATTTTTTAATAAAAATCATTTTTTTACTCAAAACTGACTTTTTTGAGTAAAAAGGTATTATGTGTCCGATTGCTGATCTGAAAGTTGGTTCTGACTGGCTGGCTGATCAAGAATGATTTTTGGCTTAAGGTTAGAGCTGTTACCAACTTTTTTGTACCATAGTTGGGTTGCTTGAGGAGCCGTTGGTTGACAAACTTGTTCAAAGTCTGATTCCAGTGTATCAGTTGATCCGTCTATTTGTCTAGCCAATATGGGCTATGCACTTTTTTATTTGAATAATTTTGACCATGGCCCCGCGGGGTTTGTAATAAAATGTGCTAGTAGGATATTTTTGAGTGGTTCGATCTCCTAAGACGTAGAATCTCAAATAGGGTATTCTAGGGAGTTTTTTGCCCCTGACAATTATGCTTTGCCTTCAGCCGAGTATAATTGACGAGGTTTTCTCCTGCTTTCTCCAAAGCTGGAATGCCTGATGTTGAATTCTGGGCCTTGGGGGGTTATTAGAACCCAACTGAGTGTTATAAGCCTACTAGACATTATTTAGATAGATCATGGTCATGTCCTAAGCCATCTGGACACATAAAAAATTTTCGAAAAAATCTTTTTCGAACAGTGAAAAAATTATTTTTTAAAATTTTTAATTTTTAATTACTTTTCCTAAGTTTTTTGGGTTAATTTTTTCATTAATTAGATGGAAAAAACCTGTTCGTGGTAAACAAGCCATCTGGGCTCCGAATTCAGTGATTGAAGGCTCTAACCTTAAGCCAAAAATCATTCTTGATCAGCCAGCCAGTCAGAACCAACTTTCAGATCAGCAATCGGACACATAATGCCTTTTTACTCAAAAAAGTCAGTTTTGAGTAAAAAAATGAATTTTTATTAAAAAATGATTATTTTGGAGAAAATTAAAACTCTCCAAATTAATCCAAATTCAGTGAAATAAAAGGCTAAATGACATCTCATGGAGCACTTATGATGATTGGAGTTATCATAACTCAGCTTCAGTCATCATTAAGAGAGCAATTAATTTATTATCAGTTAGCAGACATGTCATCTCCAGCTAAAGATGAGATGGAGAGCACTCATTGGTCTGATGATTTGATCGAGGTGAAGACTAAAGCTTGCACCATTAGTGGGCTTCCCAAACCTAACGGAGGCTCCAACCAAACCTAAGGATGAGCTTACCTACATCACACGTGTGGCCTCATCCTTGGCTTGTTTTCAGTGCACAGGTTTGGAGTGGGGGTGCCTTGCCTGGGTGGAGGCCTCCCCTCACTCCCGGTTCTCCGGTTTAGGTCTGGGCTCTTTGTTAGGTGGCTAAGCTGGTTAGGGTTGGTTTTTTGGTTTTAGGATTTTAGCACTCTCTTATTTGTTAAAATAGAGGCTCTTTCAGCTCTATAGGAGAGGAGAGTTTGGCATAGAAACTCTGTTGGATTTTGTAAGCTTCTTTTGTTAATAAGATATTGAGACTTTGGAGGTCACTTGATGGGCTTTTGGCATTGTGTCTTCATCCTATGTGAAGTAATATCTCTTTCACCCTACCCTTGTATTGCAATTTGATTATTATGTTTATTGAAGACTGACAATCTAGTACTTAGGCTTCTAATCAAATCTGCATTGAGTGTTTGTGTCTTCAGGGATTGCATCCAGCAGGAGCTTTCGACATCTAATACCTTCACCATACAAGTGTTCCATTATTAATATTTTTGTTTGCAGGGTTGCAAGCGATTCCAGATCTTTCTTGCCTTCTCCAAACAAACTTCAAAAATTTTTACCGGTTACTTTGATTGCTACAAGTGGATCTCTATTTTCAAGGTTCTATCTTACCTCTTTTCCACTTTTGTAGAAGTTATCAAGTCATTTAAATCTTTATTTTAAGCTTGCTTGGCTTCTACTAAGTTAGATCTAGGCTTTCTAGCCTTAGATCTACTTTTTCAAAGCTAGATCCATTTTTCTAAAGGTCTATTTTTAAAGATCTAGTTTCATTTCCTTTTAAAATCCATCTTTCTTTTTGCCTTGGAAAACGTGCACGAGTTTTCTCGAAAAACATGCAAATTTTCTATTTTTTGGGCTTGCTGGTTTTCTTATTTTTCATTAATTCTAAATTCTGGAAATTCATTAAAAATCAGAAATTTTTCAAAATTTTTCAAAAATCTTATTTTTTTTAATTTTGACTTTTTCTCGAAAAGCGTGTCATTTCAAGCTCGCTGTTTTTTGGGTTGATTTTTGACTTTTTTCTGTTAATTCTAAATTCTGGAAATTCATTAAAAAATCAAAAAAATTTCAATTTTTTTTTTAATAATTTTGACTTTTCTCGAAAAGCGTGCCATTTTGTACTTGCTGTTTTTTTACTGATTTTCTGCAGTTTTCCAGATTCTAGAAATTAGCCTAAAATGTTAAAAAATCTTTAATTTTAAATTCGCAAAAAGTCCCAAGTCGTTTCGTCAAAAATCGTGCATTTTACATAGAAAACGGTGAGCTTGCCTAATCCTTTCCAAGTTTTGATTTTGGGTCTCATTCCATTGTTTTGATCTCCTGTTTCATCTCATAAGGCACTTCTCTTCTCATCACTTAATCTTTTCGAATCATAGGTTAAATTTGGTTTCTTAACACTCTCACTAGTCCTTGTTTAGAGCTCTTATCCATAGGTGAACCAAAAACAAAACCAAACAAGAAGGAGCAAGCAGAACTAGATCCAAAGCCAAAAAAGAAGTCATTCTCATTTGTACAAACTCATAAGAGTTTTTCATTTTTACTTAAGTTACTTCTCAAAGTCCTGACAAGGATTAACTTCCAAAGACATTTGTACTTCATTAATAAAACAAGGCTTAGTGGGATAGGGCCTCCCATACTTGGTTTTTCTTCCCAATTTGGGAAAGAGTGTTTTTTGTTCTTAGCTTAGATTTATTTCGAGTACTTAGAGTAGTTTCATTTTTTTTGCAAAGTAGATACTAATTGTTAGAGTAGCGCATTTTGTTTCATTAACTAGGTTGATTACTTCATCTTTTAATTTTTTTGTATCTATCATAAGTAATTCAACTGTTTAAATTAGAAATCTCTTGAATCTCACTTTGTAGATCAAGAGTGCTCTCTATCGGAGAGTTGTCTTTTCATTGTTTAATAAGTTAATCAATTAATCTTGAAAGTCTCTTGAACTTGCCGTAATCCAGGTCAAGAGCACTCTCTATCGGAGAGCATTTCCACTGCATATCCTTGCATCAAGCATATAAATTAGCTAAGTCTCTTGAACCACTGTCATAAGACGAGGTCAAGAGCGCTCTCTGTTGGAAAGCTTTAATTAATTAACTTAATAAAATTCGCAACTCACATCCCTTTAATTAATTAACCCCCTTCCCTCCTTGCCGGAGTATGCTTTGATCGATCTTCGATCGGAATACCCAGAAATGACATTGGATCTCTAAACCCCACAAGAGGAACTTAACTAAAACTTTTCCCCATAACCAACGCACCGGCGTTGTTCGATAAATACCGAGGCATGTGGGCAAATTCCAAGTGTGGGCGCCGGCCTACCTAATCCGGGCACTGGTAGTTAAGTTATTGAACACTTACCTTTGACCCCAGACAGGTCCGTCATGTATTCGAACGGAGCCATTGAAGGTATTGCCGGTTAGGACATCCAGCCACCATAAGTGAAGATCACAAACAAAAAACTCTTAAAATTTACCAAGAGCACTTGCAAAACCTAACATTCACTGGCATCTTTTGGGATTCACATATTTACACTCAAAGCATCTCTGATAAGTTGACTCCATAGGCACTGGTCCCATCTTTTAGCATTGTTGATAATGTGGGCCATTTGTCCATCGAATGTTTGATTATAAATCATATCTGTGAATGCTTTGTTTATTTCATGAAGCTCTCAAATATTTGTCTATCTTTCAATTTCGGTGATAGCAACGTGGATTGCTTTGTCTTGTGTTAAATTCATCACATTAATCATCTTAAATCACAGTAACTCCTAAACAACACCCATTCGCATCTGAAACATCTAAAAATTAACTTAAATATTGAGTCATAGAAAACTCTTTGTTAGGGACTACCCCCCTTGGCTTCGTTAGGAGTTAGCCTAAACGGAGGAGCTAGGAGTAGGTGATAGTACCTAGCTCTGTGCTTGCCCCCAAGGTCACACTTCTCCCACTTTCTCAAGTGAGGAGACAGCTTTCAGAAGATTTCTGCTGCTGGTGTGCAATCGGCGGACAACAAGAGCCTTCAATCATTGAATTCTGAGTCTGGATGGCTTATTTACCACGAACGGGTTTTTTCCATTTAATTAATGGAAAAATTAACCCAAAAAACTTAGGAAAAGTAATTAAAAATTAAAAAATTAAAAAATAATTTTTCACTGTTCGAAAAAGATTTTTTCGATTTTTTTTTATGTGTCCAGAATCCAGATGACTTAGGACACAACCATGATCTATCTAAATAATGTCTAGTAGGATTATAACACTCAGTTGGGCTCTAATAACCCCCCAAGGCCCAGAATTCAACATCGGGCATTCCAGCTTTGGAGGAAGTGGGAGAAAGCCTCGTCAATTATATTCCGCTGAAGGCAGAGCATAATTGTCAAGGGCAAAAAACTCCCTGGAATACCCTATTTGAGATTCTACGTCTCAGGAGACCGAACCACTCAAAAATATCATACTAGCACATTTTATTACAAACCCTGTGGGGCCATGGTCAAAATTATTCAAATAAAAAGGTGACTAGCCAATATTGGCTAGACATGAAGATGGATCAATTGATACACTGGAATCAGACATTTGAACAAGTTTGTCAACCGACGGCTCCTCAGCTAATCCAACTATGGTACAAATAAGTGGATAACAAGCCTATCCGTGAAGAAATCAAAAGCAAAAAGCTTAATGAATTATGGAGGATGAACTTTGATGGAGCCTATTCTAGAGCAGGAAAAGGTGCTGGGATAGTCATTATGTCACCTGAAGGCAAAGTTTTCAACTTTGCTTTTAGATTAGAATTTGAGGCAACTAACAATGTAGCGGAATATGAGGCACTTCTACTGGGCATTGAGATTGCCAAGGACATGGGGATTAAGTTGCTTGATATTAAAGGGGACTCTGATTTGATTGTCCAACAAGTTAAGGGTCAGTTTGCATGTAAGTGTCAAAGACTTAAGAAATATAGAAATGCAATTTGGGATACAATGGAATTCTTTGATGCCCTTAACTTAGAAGCAGTCCCTCGAGATCAGAATAGTGCCTCCGACAGACTTGCAGTTTCAGCATCAACTTTTCAGCCATCGGATGAGATGTTAGAGGGGAATTGTCCTTTAGAAATTAACTTCAGACCTTCTGTTCCTGACAATGTTGAACATTGGCAGGTCTTCAAAGACGATGAGTAGATTTTGAGATTCATCCATAATGTTGATGAATTCCTTAACTTTAAAGCTAATGATCAGGAAGAAAACAAAGAATATTGTGGAGAAGGTGACCAGTTTAACAATCCTGTCCCACGTGGTCTAGTTGCCTTAGAAAACATCTTTGACAGACAGGACAGAAGGAAAAGCAATGTTGAGCAGAGGAAACTAGGAGATTACATTGAAATTGACATTGGGACGGAAACAAAACCTAAAATTATAAAAATTGGAAAAGGTACTTCAGAAAAAGAAAGGAATAGCCTCATAAATCTAGACAAAGAGTATAGGGATGTATTTGCCTTTACTTATGATGAGCTCAAAGCTTTTATAGGGAAGATGTATTTCAACATACTATTCCCCTAAAACCAGAATGTAAAAAAGGCAAGCCTTTCAGACAAAAACTTAGGCAAATAAATCTTAAGTTAGCACCAATCATCAAGAAGGAGTTAGAGAAAATGCTAGCAGCAGGAATAATAGCTCCCACTAGACATTCAACGTGGTGCTCTAACTTAGTCGTTGTTAGGAAGAAGAACGGGAGCATAAGAATATGTATAGATTTCAGGAATCTAAACATAGCATGTCAGAAGGACAATTACCCCCTCCCCAACATGGAGACCCTCCTCCAACGGGTCACTAGATCGAGCATGATGTCGATGCTGGATGGTTTTTCGGGTTATAATCAAGTAGTCATTCAAGAGGAGGATAGGCATAAGACCACCTTCACAACTCCTTGGGGCACTTTTGAGTATCTGAGAATGCCCTTTGGCCTTTTAAACGCAGGAGCTACTTTCCAGAGGGCCATGGATTATGTTTTCAAGGAGTTGATTGGCAAAGTCATTGAGATCTACCAAGATGATCTCACTGTTTTTTCGAAGGAAAGATCCAACCATGTTGGTCATCTCAGGCAGATTTTCGAGCGGTGTAGGAAGTATGGCATTTCTTTGAATCCGGCTAAGTCGGTGTTGGGCATAGAAGAGGAAAAACTCTTAGGACATATCATCAACAAAGACGGTGTCAAAATTGATCCTGAAAGAGTAGAGGCCATAAAAAGATTCCTCTCCCTAAGAATGTTAAAGCCCTTCAGTCCTTCAATGGTCATATCAATTTTATTAGAAGATTTATTCCAAACTTGGCCGAATTAATGAAACCCATGCAGGCCTTACTCAAGAAAAATGCCAAGTTTGTGTGGACCACTAAAGGAAGGAAAGCTTTTGATTCGATAAAAAATGCCATTACCAGGTCTCTGGTCTTAGTCAGCCCAGATTACAGTAAGGATTTTATGATCTTTTCATTTGCTTCTGAAGACACTATTGCGGGTGTGTTGCTTCAAAAGAACTTTGAAGGATTCGAGCAGCCCATAGCATTCATGAGTAGAGCCTTGCAAAACTCCAAGCTAAAGTATACCATTATGGAGAAGCAGGCTTATGCCTTAGTCAAATCATTAAAGCATTTCAGGACTTATATCGGGTGTTCCAAGGTTACCGGATATGTTCCCCACACTGCGGTTAAGGATATCCTTTCTCAAAAGGATTGTTTAGGAATAAGGGGTACATGGGTATCCAAGATTGAGGAGTATGACCTTGAGATAAAACCTACTAAATTAATCAAGGGACAAGGCCTGGCAAGAATGCTTACTCAAAAGAATGAATAAGCCATTGAGATGATTGCAGAAAATGATATCTCGCAGCCTACCATGACTCCTGCCCTTCAAAACCTTGACAACCATTGGTATTCAGACATCATTTTCTTTCTCCTCCATTTCACTTGCCCGGATCACCTCAAAAGACACAAGTGTAGGGCTTTGAGACTTAAGACCGCTAGGTATTGCCTTACCCAAGAGGGTCTGGGTTGGAGGAACCCAGATGGTATCATACTTAGGTGCATCAACAAACATGATTCTAAGAAGATATTAGCAGAGTTTCACTTAGGATTTTGTGGAGGCCATTATGCAGCAAATACAACTGCCCACAAAATCTTGAGAGCTGGTTGCTATTGGCCAACCATTTTTGCAGATGCTCACAAGCATATCAAGTGTTGCCAAGAGTGCCAGCTGTTCACTGGGAAGCAGAAGTTGGCAGCTCTTCCCCTTACTCCAGTTGTTGTCCTTGCCCCTTTTCAGCAGTGGGGGCTTGATTTTATTGGAAAATTCAAGGATAACTCCAGCAATGGTTTTTGTTGGATTCTCACAGCAACCGATTATTTCACCGAGTGGGTAGAGGCTATACCCACTAAGACTGCTACTGAGAAGGTTGTTATAGACTTCATCGAGGAAAGAATCATCACCAAATTTGGGACTCCCCTAAAAATAACAACCGATAATGCCAAAGCCTTTAGTTCCGAAAAAATGAATGACTTATGTTTTAAGTATGGCATTATCTTATCCCACTCATCTGATTATTACCCATAGGGCAATGGACTTGCTGAGTCCACCAATAAAAATTTAATGTCTATCCTCAAGAAGACTGTAGGGGATAATAAAAGATCATGGGATAGTAAGATTAAGTATGTTGTGTGGGCAAATAGAATCACTAAAAAGAACTCAACTGGTAAATCACCTTTTGAGCTGGTATATGGACTCACAACCATCCTTCCGGTCAACATGTAGATTCTGATCTTCAGGATGTTAAGTGAGTATGGCACAAAACAAGCAAAAATGGAGTAAAGGATCAATCAAATTATAGAGTTGGATGAATCCTGAAGGGCTGCCCTTGATCAGTCACTCAGACATCAAGAAAGTATGAAGGGCACTTTTGATAAATAGGCCAGGCCGAGAGCTTTCCAAATCGAAGATACTGTTCTCTTATGGGATAAGAGAAGAGAAAAGCCTGAGAAGCATGGAAAATTCGACAGCCTTTGGAAATGCCCATTTATCATCTGCGACACGGCTGGCACCAATTCCTTCTTCCTTAACACTATGGACAGAGAAGTTTTAAACCTGCCCATGAATGGCCAACACTTTAAACCTTTTTATCGAAACAACCTTCAAGATGACCAAGGGGTCATCACAGGGCTTTTCTAAACCCATCCTCGTTGTATTTTTATGTACTTTACTTTTGTATCACATGTTATGTATCATAATTTTGTAGAATGTTGTATTAAAGCTCTTTCCTTTTGTATATTAGCATTTGTATCATATTTCATTTATATAGGCCGAAAAAGAAAAAGTTTATTTTCATGTACTTTATTTTGAAAAAAACAAAAAATAGTTTTTGGTATTTCATCATCGCATATTTTTATCATATACATGGAACTGAGACACTTCTGTTTACATGCAGGTACCAGAGATTCCTGGATTCTCAGGCACTCTTTTTGATCAATAGATCAAGCAAGTACCTGTCCCACAGTTGGAGCCAGATGTTACCAACTTTTTTGTACCATAGTTGGGTTACCTGAGGAGCCGTCGGTTGACAGACTTGTTCAAAGTCTGATTCCAGTGTATCAGTTGATCCGTCTGCATGTCTAGCCAATATTGGCTGGCCAGTTTTTTATTTGAATAATCTTGACCATGGCCCCACGGGGCTTGTAATAAAATGTGCTAGTAGGGTATTTTTGAGTGGTTCGGTCTCCTGAGACGTAGAATCTCAAATAAGGTATTCCAGGGAGTTTTTTGCCCCTGACAATTATGCTTTGCCTTCAGCCGAGTATAATTGACGAGGTTTTCTCCCTCTTCCTCCAAAGCTGGAATGCCCGATGTTGAATTCTGGGCCTTGGGGGGTTGTTAGAGCCCAATTGAGTGTTATAAACCTACTAGGCATTATTTAGATAGATCACGGTCATGTCCTAAGTCATCTGGACATATAAAAAAATTTCGAAAAAATATTTTTTGAACGGGGAAAAAATTATTTTTAAAATTTAAAATTATTTTTCCTAAGTGTTTTGGGTTAATTTTTCTATAAATTAAATGGAAAAAACCTGTTCGTAATAAGTCAGTCATCCGGACTCCGAATTCAGTGATTGAAGGCTCTAACCTTAAGCCAAAAATCATTCTTGATCAGCCAGCCAGTCAGAACCAACTTTCAGATCAACAATCAGATGCATAATGTCTTTTTACTCAAAAAAGTCAGTTTTGAGTAAAAAAATGAATTTTTATTAAAAATTGATTATTTTGGAGAAAATTAAAACTCTCCAAATTAATCCAAATTCAGCGAAATAAAAGGCTAAATGACATCTCATGGAGCACTTATGATGTTTGGAGTTGTCATAACTCAGCTTCAGTAAGCATTAAGTGAGCAATTAATTTATTATCAATTAGCAGACATGTCATCTCCAACTAAAGAATAGATGGAGAGCACTCATTGGTCCGGTGATTTGATCGAGGTGAAGACTAAAGCTTGCACCATTAGTGGGCTTCCCAAACCTAGCTCAGGCTCCTGCCAGACCTAAAGGATGAGCTTACTTACATCCAGACATCTCCTTAAGCTATTCACGCCCCTCTCTCCTCATGAGGATGTCATCACACGTGTGGGCTTATGATGGGCTTGTTTTCAGAGCACAGGTTTGGAGTGGGGGCGCCTTGCCTAGGTGGAGGCCTCCCTTCATTCCTGGTTCTTCAGTTTAGGTCTGGGCTCTTTGTTAGGTGGCTAAGCTGGTTAGGGTTGGTTTTTTGGTTTTAGGGTTTTAGCACTCTCTCATTTGTTAAATAAAGGCTTTTTCAGCTCTATGGGGATGGATCTTTGTGTAGAGAAACTCTGGTGAAACTTTGTAAATGCTTGTTGCTTTTATGCAACGATTGGAATAAAATCAAGGCTTTGGAGGCTCATGTGGTGTGACATTGTGGATGATCTTACTTGATGGATGTTGCCGCCTAATTCACAGTTTAAGACACAGGAAAGTCACAACCTGCTATGTGTGTCCTTGGGGGCAAGTGAGAGCTGGGGACCACTGTCACCACAGTCCACAACTCCTCCGTTTAGGCAAGATCCCAACAGAGCCAAGGGGGGTAGTCCCTACGGGAAAACTAAGTTCCAGATTTATTAATTAATTACAAATTAATTAAAGGGATCTTTTGTTAAGATTGTGAGGCTAAGGTTTTGAGAGATGACAGTCAAACTAATGCAAGATGCAATATTTAAATGATAGTCAATCCTTTTATTTATAACCAGTGCCTAATGGAGTCAGAGAATGCAACTTTCAATGGATGCAAATCTAAGTTAATTATCCACAGATTTAGTTGTCTAACAATGAGATGAATAAACAAATAAATGGTACAATTATAAACAATAATGAACCAAGATATTTAAGCAATATACAGATAATCTAAATTTATCAATATAAACAAATGAACAAGATTTACAAGTTATGGACAAAAGATAGCAGAAGAAAAATGCTTTAAATGAAAATTATTAAACCAACAGTAAATGAGAAATGGAAAGATTTTAAGTTGAATTACTTGAAGCAGTTAACAAAGGTTAAACATTCACCACATAACAATTCCAGAACTGAAAGTAAATGTAACTGAAAAGTAAATGAAACTGAAAGTAAAGTGTTGGAGTGCTTGCAGTAAAAACCTTGAACAACAAGGCAAAGGTAAATAGCTGTGACCTGGTTTGTAGGACGTTTTGCAATGTCTCTTGTAAATTTTAATAAATTTTATTAGAGTTGAAATCTTTGATTATGTTTTCGATCCGGTGGTGTGACTACCCCAATCCAGTATTTCTCAAGTCAAAGAGGGAATGCTGTTGCGCTCAACAAAGTGGGAGCAAAGCCCACCCGTAGCTCACAGGTCAAACCCCAATGCCCTGGTGCTCACAAGGAAGACGTAAAACGCCTAGAGACCCCCCACGGTCTACTACCCCTTGCAGCTTTCCAGGTCACTGTTTTTAATCGACAGGCAAAACAGCTAGATGGATGCCTATTAACTAAGACTCCTCTATCCCCTGTCGTATCTCGCGAGTACCCCGAAGGGTGATAACCGAGTAGAGGAGCAGGGGGTAGTGAAGTTGTTGTTGGTTAATTTTAATCTGGGTGATTAGCATACAAGGTTAATTTTATGCGATCAACAAGATCAACCAAGCGGTATCCCTTATGGGAGGTGCTGGTACTTGATCTTGGACTTTGAAAAAATTTAAAATGTGTTTGATTGTAACAGAAAAAGAATGTTGTTTTAATTAACTAAGCCCCCACTTCTCCTGCTTTTCATATCCAACTTGAAGTCCCTAAAGGGAGATGACAAGTGGATAGAGGATACACAGGATAGATGGGTTGTATGATTACCCCTTTTAACAGAAAAATGAAAATTACTGAAACTTGAAAGAAACTCTAACTAGCTAAAACAATGCCTAACCGCACAGCAATCTCTATGACAGAGATGGTGATCTGTCACAGAGATAGGTGGGAAACAGAAGTAAAAGAGACTAAAATAACCTCACTTCAATCTCTGTTACAGAGACGGTGGTCTGCAACAGAGATAGGTGGGTAAACGGAAACTAGAAAGGAAAATACAACTAGCTAAAACAGTAAACTAACCTCACTTCAATCTCTGTGACAGAGATGGTGGTCTGTCACAAAGATAGGTGGGTAAACAGAAAAACTTGCATAAACAGAAATCTAAGCAATTAGTATTCTGCTTCCTACTCTACTTCCTAATCTATTTACATATATATTACAAGTGCTTATTAAACTTTTGCAGAATACCCCAAGAGAACTTCTCGTTGGGGTTTACAAATATCAGAAAAAGAAGAGAGAGAGTTGAGGGTTTGAACCCCTTTTGAAACCGGTTGAAGGTTGAGGTATTTCTGGGCCAATTTGGGCAGCACCTCCCCTTCACATGTGTAAAACCTGTCACAAACCAGCAAGCTTTGTCCGCTGGAAATCACAGAAAAACTCAAAGAAATTATCAGAAAAATTTAGTACCCAAAAACCACTAATTTACAGCAAAAATCTGAGTGAAAAGATAACAGAAATATGATGTTTAGAGGGCTGAAAACTGAGTTTCCAGCCACCTAAATGGTGTTAGAACAATAGATCTGAAGTATTAAACTAGTATACTAAAGGTTGGGGCCTTAAAACCAAGGTTTTTATCACTATACAATGATAAAAACTGAGTTTTAAAACCCTTGTAAAAAAAGTGCGAAAATGGAAAACATAAATATAACCAATGGAGAAAATACTCCTTTGTTCTAGATCCCTGCAAATAAACTTATGAGAGCTGCAAAATGTAAGCAAAGAGTTGAGCACAAAAATAAATCCTACAAAATACTTTGTAGAATCTTACTAATCTACTCACAAATGAAGATAGAAATACTTCTACCTACAAGTCTCTCCACAAAATACTTTGTGGAGAGCTATCTAAGCTAATACAAATGCAAATCAAATAAATATAAAGCAAGTTACCTCACAAAGAAGCATGGAATGTAGAAGAGAGACACCAAGAATTCCTCCAAAGATTACTTGTATTAAGCCCAACTAGGGCAAGAACATTACAATAGCTAAAGAGGCTTGAGAGAATATGAGAGGAGAATATGGAGTAAGATTCGGGCAGCATAACAATAGCATGAGAGAAGTTGTGAAATGAGGTAGTGAGACCCTCATTATATAATTGAGGAAGACCCCAACCCCTTGAAGATCAATGGTTGAGATTAGATCTGGATATAGGTTAAATCTCCACCACTAGATCTAGGTATTTGACTTTTATTCACTCTCAACCAATCTACACCCTTAGATTGCTTCTTAATCAATGGCTTGAATGCTTGATCCATGTGACAAGCATTTTACACCCTTAGATCTAGGGTTTTTGACCAAAACGTCCTCTTAGATCACTTTGATGAATTTTTTGAGTTTTAATGTGGGCCCAAGCTAGGTGCCCCTCCAAATTTAGCTAGACACCCTCCAAAATGTGGCGCTTTCCTCCAAAAGTGGCGTCCTTCTATCCATGCTAGCGCCCTTCTTTGTTCATGTGACGCCTCTTTAAACTAGCGCCTCTCTATTTTATGTAGCGCCCGTCACCACTTTGGAGGATTTTTGAGTGAAAAACCAAACCAATTAAAATCGTTTACTCAACAAGATCAATTGGAAAGGGAAAAAACACTCGATGAGGGGACTTCCCTAACAACCAGTTCCATGGTGTGGCATCCATATCATATGACCCACACTAGCATATATAATTACATTAATTTTCCCACGCAGGGGAGCGGACATTTCGTTTTACAAAGGGGCAATTGCCCTGCAGAAGAAAAAAAATCCTCAGATTTTTCCAAGGTACAATTTGTACAACTTTGTACATCTTCATGTACATGGAGTTGCCACCTAGTCGAAATAGGTGGGCAACAATGGATGAGGTGATGTTGTTTTAATGCTTTTCTTTCTTGTCTATTTGAGATTATGAATCTATGCTTTAGAAGGCTTTTGTAAGCACATAAGAACAGGTATTTGCCGTTTGCAAGTTAGTTGTTTATTGATTTACTGTTAGAAATTAAAAAAGAGCATTGTTTTATTCAGTTATATTTCATGCTACTTCTTTATTTCAAATTGTGAACAATACATGATCTAATCCTTTGTTTGGCAAGTCTATGAGTTGTTATTTTGCAGATCCTTCCATCCAACCAAGCAGGAGTTTGAGCTCAGCTGCATCTTCTTCTCTTGGAATCATGTACACATTTCCGGTAATGACATGCTTATGAGATTCAAGTGTCTTTAAAAATGTCCACAGGTGTGACCATTTTCTCCTTACTTTTATTCGTCTTTCAAGGTAAAAAATCTTTATTGTCTTGGGATTAGGGCACGTTTGGGCTAAAGTGAAGATTCATTCACTTAGCCCTTGCCCCGGTTGGCTGCCCTGTTTACTTTTTGCAGCCTTTTAGGCCTTCTTTTTGCAGCCATTCCTACCGTTCTTTCGCTGTCCACTTTTCCTTACTTGTTACCCTTTTGGACAGCCCTCTTTTGCCTCATTTTTCCACTTTCTGCAGCCCCTTTTCATCCTCTTTTTGGTTCATCTTTTGGGCCGTACTTTTAGCATTTTTCACCCTCATTTGCAGCCTTCTTTCTCTGATTTGCAGCCCTCTTTTTCCCTTAGTTTCCAGCCTTCTTTGACTTGCCTTTTTCTTGCCTCTTTTCTTCCTTCTTTCCGGTAAGTTTGGGTAGTTGTTTTTAGCTAGTTTGTAGATTAAATTTCAAGTTATTTTTTATCACTAATATCATAACAAGTGTGTGTCTAGAACTCTTAGTTGCAGACAGGTGAAGGAGAGCCCTGTTATCCCCTAATTTTGCTCTTAGTGGATTTTTTCGGTGAGCCGCCAGAGCATTGAACAAGTACACTTGTTCGTGATTAGAATTCAGAGGTCCGCCAGCCTTTTCTTGGGAGTCTGTTCGGAACTTTTTGTAAATACATGTTCATACCCCCTTGGGGAGATTGTAAAAAATGTTCTAGCATTTAATTTTTTATAAAAGGCTCGGCTTCCCGGACTTGGGCATCAAGCCAACTAGCCCAAAGTGTTTTTTCCCTTGGTTATTATTGGCTGTTGAACAAACGACCAATAATTTTTGAGTTTTTCACTCGCTCCTCCAAAGCTGGGGTAGTTGTCTTGTTGTTTTGGCCTTGGGAAGTTATTAGAGCCTTTGTGTCAGTGTTTTTTTGTCATGCTAGGCATTCTGATTGAGTCATATGAACATGTATTAGGTCCCCCTAGAGTTTCGTTGGATTTCGAGAAAATTTAATTTTTTTGTTTTTTAAAGCCATTTTTTAATGGTTTAATTAGAAAAATTCAAAATGTAATAAATGGATGATCTGGAGTCCGTTTTCGGCATGGTTGGGCTCATTTTCAAGCCCAGAGCAGCATCATTACCCCAGGGGCCACTTTCACCTCACTCGGTCAGCCGAAGCACCTCGTAAGTCATCATTTAGTTAATTGAGCACCGGAGTAGCATTTAAATGCTAAAAGTGAACATTTTGGCACTTGGTCAAAATATTTTTAAAAGTCAAAATCAAATTTTTTATTGGTAAGTGGTGACTTGGCATGGGTCCCTCATGCCATGTAACCCACTTAAACATATGATATGACCAAAACTTTGGGTTAAAGGAAGTTGTGAATTATTTCATGAAAGGAAAGTGACGTGAGGGTGAGGAGATGGTTCACGCTTAAGTGGAGAAAGGGTGGTGAGGGAGTGGGGTGGACCCCTCCCACTTATGATATTTATATTAATTTAAATACATGATAAATAATGTAGCTTTCCAAAACGGAGTGGTTACTAATTTTCAATTTGGAGGGTGAAGTAAGGAAAGCTCACGAGTGGTTTGAGGTGGACTCCTTTAAAACATTAAACAACATTTAAACCTTGGTTTAATGACCTTCCAAGATGGTCACGAATCATTTCAAAGGGTGATGACGTTAAAATGTGAAAGAGATTCATGCTAGCACCGGTGTAAGGATGCGCTGATAAATATGGAGGGTGCGATTCTATGGAGTGTGGACCCCTTACATACACATCACTCAAACTCAATAAATAAACCACATGATAATTACCACACCATTGCGATTTGTTTTAAAGCTTGAATTATTTCATAAAGAGGTTGACGTGAGGAATGGTCATGATTTCATTAAAAAGAGGTGACGTCAAGGTTTGGTGGAATCGTGGCTTGCCAGGGGCACCTTCCTTGATTTATGGCCACCAATCAATCGGCTTCCTTCAATCTCAAAGTGTAGCAAATCACGGCTCCAGGTTTCATCTCCACTCAAGGTTTGCGCCTCCACCACATACTCGCGTCTCCTTCAAAAGGTCACGCAGATCTCTCTTGATTCACATGGATACACTTGGCAGCGTCATACTTGATGGTTGATGTTTCCAAAGGAGGGATGGGGGGCGCCTTGCCAAGGTGGAGGCCACCTCCCCATCCATTTTAATACAAGCTCGAGTCTATTGAAGCGATGTGCACTCCAGGATGGATTTGATTGGGAAATTGATTTGATGACTTTGCTATTTGGCTCTCTTCATGTGCCAGTTCTGTTTTAGGTTTTAGGATGTTAGTTTTTGTATAAATAGAGAGGCTTGGCTCCTCTCTTTTTCATGGATTTTTATGCAGAGAAACTCTGTCCAAATTTTATAAATGCTTGTTGCTTTATGCAACCGTTGGAATAAATTTAAGGCTTTGGAGGCTCATATGGTTTGATAATGGTGGATGAATGCTCTTGATGGATGAAGTGATTGTGTTCTAATTTTCTCTTTTATGTCGATTATGATTAAAGATCTATGCTTTAGAAGGCTTCTGTAAGCACGTAAGAACAATTATTTGTGGTTTGCAATTTAATTGTTTATTGCTTTACTCTTGGAGATCGAAAGTAGCATTGTTTATTCAGTCATATTTCATGCTCTTTTACATTTCAATTTGTGAACAATACATGATCTAATCCATCTTTTGGCAAGTATTTGAGTTAATCTTGTGCAAATCAGTCCATCCAACCAAGTAGAAGTTCGAGCTCAGCTGCATCCTCTTCTCTTGGAGTCAAGTGCACTTCCGGTAATTGCAAACTTTAAGGAATCCAAGCATCCTTAAGAAGATCCACAGGTTTGAATATTTTCTCTTGCTTTCATTCATCTTTCAAGGTAAAAAATTTCTAAATTTTTGGGTTAAGGGCATGGTTTGGGCTAAAGTGAACATTCATTCACTTAGCCCTTGCCTCGGTTGGCTGCCCTGTTTATTATTTGCAACCTTTTAGGCTTTTTATTTGCAGCCATTCCTTCCTATCTTTCGCTGTCCACTTTTCCTCACTTTTTACCCTTTTGGACAGCCCTCTTTTGCCTCTTTTTCCACTTTTTGCAGATCCTTTCCATCATCTTTTTTGAACATCTTTTGGGCTGTACTTTCAGCCTTTTTCATCCTCATTTGCAGCCTTCTTTCTCCGATTTGCAGCCCTCTTTCTCCCTTAGTTTCCAGCCTTCTTTGACTTGCCTTTTGTCCTCTCTTCACCCCTCTTCCACCTCTCTTGCCTTGCCCTTTTCTTTCCTCTTTTCTTCCTTCTTTTGGGTAAGTTTGGGTAGTTTTTTTTAGCTAGTTTGTAGATCTAATTTCAAGTTATTTTTATCAACTAATATCATAACAAGTGTGTGTCTAGAGCTCTTAGTTCAGGCAGGTGAAGGAGAGCCCAAATGCCACAAACAAGCAAGGAGTGCAAAAGAACAAAAAAGACTCTTTCCCTCTTCTATAATCCCTTTCTTTCCCTGTTCCTCCGAGAAGCTAAGAAAAGGTCACCATGATCATTGTAAAAAATTAATAAAAAGGGCTGAGTGGGAGCAAGTCTCCTTTCTTTTCTACTTCCCCTATTTTGGGGAAGTGTGTTTTGTGTTCATTTTCATGCTTTCTTAGTATAGTTTTCT
Organism: Pseudotsuga menziesii; assembly: GCA_001517045.1. Taxonomy (NCBI): domain Eukaryota; kingdom Viridiplantae; phylum Streptophyta; class Pinopsida; order Pinales; family Pinaceae; genus Pseudotsuga; species Pseudotsuga menziesii. The sequence goes on along the minus strand of LPNX010853042.1, from coordinate 52,797 downwards.
TTAAAGCACTTAGCTTAGTTCTTTGGTTAGACTTAGTTTCATTCCCACTAATTGCTAGATTGATTATTGCATTTTGACATCTTGTTATATAATTGTCAAATCATAAAAAGAACCAAAATATCTTGAATCTCACCATAAGGTGGATCAAGAGTGCTCTCTGTCGGAGAGTTTAATCAACCACTTTCATCTTATTTGTTGTGCTTGTTTAACCAATTAATTCCTAAGTAAAACTCTTGAACTTGCAGAAACACAAGTCAAGAGCACTCTCTATCGGAGAGCATCTCTAGCATTGCATCATCCTTGCATTAGTCTCATATAGATTAGATAAGACTCTTGAACCTTCGTCATAAGACAAGGTCAAGAGCGCTCTCTGTCGGAGAGTCTAATTAATCAATTTAATAAAATCTTCAACACACACACCCCTTTAATTAATTAACTCCCTTCCCTCCTTGCCGGAGTATGCTCTGACCGATCCCAGATCGGAATACCCAGAAACGACACTGGATCTTTAAACCCTACAAGAGTAACTTAATTAAAACTTTTCCCCCATAACCAACGCACAGACGTTGTTTCGTTTAAATACCGAGGCATGTGGGCAAATTCCAAGTGTGGGCGCCGGGCAACCCAATCTGGGCACATGTAGTTAAGTTATTGAACACTTAACTGTGATCCTAGACAGGTCCGTCATGTCTTCGAACGGAGCCACTGAAGGTATTTTCGGTTAGGATATCAAGCTACCTTAAGCAAGACCACCGTTAAAAAACTCTTAAAATCTACCAAGCAAAACCTAATATTCACCAGTGGATTTCAAGACCTGTTTCAATACGCATTTTACAGTATTTTTTGACTCCACAAGGCACTGGTCCTTTGTTATATCTGAATAATTTTCTATCTTGATCAACTGTCTATGGTTCATTTCAATTCTTATATCTGAATGCTTAGTCTGGAATATTTGCTTATCTATGTAATCTCTTGTTAGCAACGTGGATTGCTTATGATTAATCATCATTCTCTTAATAAACAAACACTTCTAATTACATTAAACTCCTAAATAACACCCATCCACATCCGCAACTAAGTAAAACACTTTAACAACCTTAAGAGCCTTAGAAAACTCTTTTGTAGGGACTACCCCCCTTGGCTTCATTAGGAGTTAGTTTAAACGGAGGAGCTAGGAGTAGGTGACAGTACCTAGCTCTGTGCTTGCCCCCAAGGTCACACCTCTCCCACTTTCTCAAGTGAGGAGACAACTTTCAATTGATTTCTGCTGCTGGTGTGCAATTGGCGGACAACAAGCCCAAAGGCCACGAACAAGCAAGGAGTGCAAAAGAACAAAAAGACTGCTATCCCTCTTCTTTCATCCCCTTCTTTCCCCGTTCTTCCAAGAAGCAGGGAACATATCATCATTGTAAAAGACTAATAAAAAGGGGCTACTGGGAGCAAGTCTCATTTCTTTTATTACTTCCCCTATTTGGGGGAAGTGTGCCTTGTGTCACTTTTCATGATTTCTTAGTGTAGTTTTCTTTAAGCAATGAGTTTAGTTCTTTGATTAGACTTGGTTTCCATTTTACCAATTGCTAGTTGTTCCTTAGTTTTATTTCCACTAGTTGCTAGATTGATTATTGCATGTTGGCATCTTGTTATAAATTGTTAAATCATAAAAAGAACCAAAATATCTTGAATCTCACCATAAGGTGGATCAAGAGTGCTCTTTGTCGGAGAGTTTAATCAACCACCTTTCATTTTAATTGTTGTGTTTGTTTAATCTAATAATTCATAAGTAAGACTCTTGAACTTGCCGAAACACAAGTCAAGAGCACTTTTTATCAGAGAGCATCTTAGGTTTGCACAACCCCTGCATTAGTTTCATCTAGATTAGCTAAGTCTCTTGAATCACTGTCATAAGATAAGGTCAAGAGCGCTCTCTGTCGGAGAGTTCTAATTAATTAACTTAATAAAAGTCGCAACACACACCCCTTTAATTAATCAACCCCCTTTCCTCCTTGCCGAAGTATGCTCTAACCGATCTTAGATCGGAGTACCCAGAAACAACATTGGATCTTTAAACCCTGTAAGAGTAACCTAATAATACTTAAACACCCCGTAACCAACGCACCGGCGTTGTAGGGACTCTTCCAAAGTACTTCCTAATAGAGGCGACGGAACCTCCCGCTGTCATAGATTCCCGGTTAGCTGGTCAATCTTGGCGATCCCAGTCTGGGATACTGGGCGGGCTCGACATGTCTTCAACGGAGGCAACTTAGAAGAGTCTTCCGGCTTTGACAAACCTTTTTGTTGACACCCTAAAGCAAGACCACCGTTAAAAACTCTTAAAATCTACCAAGAGCACTTGCAAAACATAATATTCACCAGTTGATTTCAAACCCTGTTTCAATACGCATTTTACAATATTTTTTGACTTCATAAGGCACTGGTCCTTCTAAACTGCATTATTTTGTATTTATCAATTGCCTGTGGCCTGCTTTAAGTTTTACCTGTGAATGCATAATTAACTAAGTCTGGAATCATTACTTATCTTTTAATCTCTTTTCAGCAACGTGGATTGCTTTGATTTATGTGTCATATTCATAATATTAATCATTTAAAAATCACAAATAATTCCTAAACAACACCCATCCGCATCCAAAACATCCAAAACTTAACTTAAACATTGAGCCATAGAAAACTCTTTGTTAGGGACTACCCCCCTTGGCTTCGTTAGGAGTTAGCCTAAACGGAGGAGCTAAGAGTAGGTGACAATACCTAGCTCTGTGCTTGCCCCCAAGGTCACACCTTTCCCACTTTCTTAAGTGAGGAGACAGTTTTCGGAAGGTTTCTGCTGCTGGTGTGCAATCGGTGGACAACAGGAACAATACTGCAGTTTCAGTTTTGAGAGTTTGGCTCTGGTTCTCTAGAAAAGTGATTATTATCACTAATTATTGGCCAAATTCCGGATGGCAGTATGATTGGTTCTCCTAGAGCAGAGCAGTGTTCCAGGGGGTATGAGTAGTCGCTTATAACATTCTTCTATGTCTCCAGATCATCCAGAGTAGTCAGTTTGCTCCAGTTTGCATCCTGGAGAGAGTTATGATGGATTTACCAGTTTCCAGAGATTGTACCAGCAAAAAATGAACTAGAAAATCATTGAAAAAGTCGATTTGGCTTCCTGGGTCAAGGAAATGGCTTGGAATTTTGGCAGATGATGTTTCTCAGCATCTCAGACGGTCCTCTAGCAGTTTTCAGTCAACAGATGTCTGTATTATTTTATTATGGCTCAGCCAGTGAGGAAAGCCCCCCAAGGGGCGTCCCCTCTAATTGGATATTGATGTATTTCATTGTTATATCTTATGTTATGAAGTTGTAAAGGGGACTAGGGTGAATTAAGCCCCTAGTGACCCCCTCCTATGTTGTATCATATCATATCTTATGTTATGTTGTGACATTTCACTTTAGAGAGGCGCCCTTGAGTAAAGTGCGTCCCCTCTTTGACTTAGTCGCTTGATCCATGTATTGATGATCTCCACCGTTGATGATGTTTTAATCTCAACCGTTGGATGATAAAGTGAGTTAGGGTTTATGTTTCTCTCAAATTATTTAAGAGAGGTGACCCCCTCGTTGTAAGGCATGAGCTTTGGCACCAGAATTGTAACAAAGAGATTTTTGTCTAGGATTATTCTTCTATGTATCTCGTGGATGTTTTGATGATCTGATGATTGGCACTGCTACTCTTCTATACTGAGCTTCATTCAAGATATATCTTGCATTTTTCTTTACCCATCTTATCTATAGGAAAGGAGGCGTGCTAGGAGAGAGAGGCCGTTTTTGTGGGGCAACTCACCTTTGTCTCGGCTCTGGGGTGTTTGGTTTAGGGAGTATCTTGTTCTTAATGATTTTTTATTCCCTTTCTATTCTGTATTCTGCAGATCTCGTTTGTTTGTCTGATCGATTGATTTCTCTCTGATCTGGCAGGTTGAAGTAGGCGCTAGGGTGACTGGCTGTGGCAAAATAACAAGATGTTCCTCGGAAAAGTTCATTTCGACCGAAAAGCGACATTCTTCATCATTTCTCAACTCATCTACAAGGTCCAGGTACGTCTCACAGGTAAGTTTCTCTTCGTTTATTTTCTGTATATGCATTCCTCATCATTCCATTACATCAAAACCCTCGTTTCGTAGATCCATAGGTTCTAGCTTGTGGTGAGCTATAAAAATTAAACCCCACTTTGGAATTAATATAAAACTCCAAGATTTAAATTTTCGGCTTAATCAGACTCCATTTGCCCATCCAAAGCACTAACCGACTATTAGGGAAAAATGCCCCCCTTGGGGAAAAGTGGTCATTTTCACAAACCGCAAACTGGGTATTGTTGGTTTCACTTCCATTCACCTAATCTTACACTCAACAACTAATTTGAGTATCCAATTTCAGTAATTTTCACCATTTTGCCTTAGATCCTATTTTACCTGCTTAAAACCCTAGGGCAAAATTGGGGCTTTTCACCTGGATGCTCCGAATCTCTTGGTTTTCGTCTAAAAATCTAATTAGCCATCCTACTAAGAGATTCCACCAAGTTTCCCTTGCTTATTCATTTGTTCTCCTTGTTTTAGGGTTTCTTGGTCATAGGGACGCCTCCTGGGCTTTGTGTTTTCACTGGTCTAAAGTGCCGTTATCCTTGACTGGTGTGACATCCGACTTCTTTCGGAAGCCTTGGATATCGTAGGTCACGACTTTGCTTACCTTTCCTCTGCCGTCCTGAATAAGATCATCTCACGGGGCAACTACAAGATTCGTGATAACAAAACCAACAGGCGGGAGGGGGGGGGGGGTACAAGGCATTATGTACAAATTCAACATTTGTGCAAGAAGTCACCTTTGGAATTCCTTGGTTATCTGGAAGAATACAATATTCTTGACAGTTGCAGCTTCAAGACTTTGAAACAATTCTAGCTGCATGTTCTAGTGTTGATCTTCAACATATTCATGAGGACGATTTCGAAGTTACTGTGGCTATCAAAGGGGGAAGTGATAAGGTGTCTTATTAGTAAGGAGGTTTTGTGAAATGGATGGTGATGGATCCTTAGAGGCATGGCATGTTTCCATGACAAGTTACAACAATTAGGCAGCATTTTGACAGAGTCACAAACATTTGTCCAGCAGGAAAATGAGAAGCAGAACCGAAATTTTTGCCATCCTATGCAAACAAAGATATTTCATGGAGCTTCCTATCTTCATGTGTTGTAGTCCTTATGCAGATTAGAGCCATTACCGGTGTTTTATAGTCAACAAAGATCCAACATTGGGGGCTGATTATAGAGATTATGTTCCACATGAGGCATAAAACAACAAATTAGTTGCATAAAATAGAAGTGTGTAGCAGTAGCATATCTTTGGATGTTCTAGATAAGATAATTTTATTAATGTCCATCAAATGACCACTGCTACCTGATCAATTCGCAGGGCTAGTCACCAACAAGCATATGAAGGAGAAAGTGACCATTGTCACCTTAGCCACTTCTCCAAACTTCTTTGGAAGTCGAAACCTCCTAGGGGAGAGCCCTAATGCAAATCTGTAAGGACACGAAAACACCAAATAATATCCTCTTTTGAAAGGTTAGTGATTAGTGTCTTAATGGATTCAATTTTAGGAATGAAAAAGACATACTATACAAAACTCCAAGTGCATGCAGAATGCAACTCAATAGCTAAACACACTTAATGACCAACTAGCATCATCCATATGAACCATCCAATTAGCCAATTACTTTCCAATAAGCAACAACAAATATGATATAGAATGAAACAGTAGACAACCAATAGTGCAATGATGAGTAATAGCAAGAAGTATTAACGTTCGGTGTGTTTTAGTAGTATGCATCACCAAATTAAGACATGAATATTGGTAACCTTGAAAGCACTATACAACTAGTTGTAAGACTATTTATTCAAAGAAAAGGTAAACAGTATGTACATATGCAAGTAAAGCCTGAAACAAAATTTTAAAGTGTCCATTTACTACCTCCCCAATGCGACAACCAGCCATAGAATGTTTGCAACTCTATATCAATATTTGACATTTAAACTATGATTATATTCCAAAACAACATCAGTATGTACAGTCTGATATATGCATGCAAATAGGGTTAAAATCAGCCCCTTTATCAAATGTTCCCGATGTCCTCTTAGTAAATCCTAACCACAAATTGTAGTAACTGTTTAAGTCTGATTTTGTGTTCTTTCTTGTGACAGGTTTGAGGATTGTTCCAAGTGGACAGTCTGCAATTTTTGGAGCAGACTTGTAGCAGACCTGCAACAGAGATAAAGAAGGCTTCTAAGGAGGTACGAGAGGGCTAGGAGGAAGGGGAGTACTATGGGAGGAAGGGCAAAGGTCTGAAGAGGGAAATAGGGGTGTTTTAGGGTAATTTTTAGGTCTGATTTTTGGTAATTTTCAGAGATTTTTAGGATTTATATTTTTTTGGGGTTTAGGGATTCCAAAAATTCGCCCTAGGGTTTCTAGGGACAATAAGTGCAAGCCAAATTTGTAGGAGGGAGGTCCAAAATTCAAGGATTGCCAAAAATTCATGAAAAATACTTTTTGATTTTTTCAGGGTTTTTTTATTTTTTTACTGTTTTTAGGTTTTTAGGGCTTCCTAAAATTTTTCCCTAGGGTTTTTAGGGACAAGGAAGGTAGGCTGAATTTGTAGGGAAGAAGGCCGGAATTTTAGGGAGGCCCGAAAATGCAAAAAAATGCAATTTTTGGATTTTTAGGGGTTTTAACATAAAATTGCAGGCCTACTTCTAACCCTGATTCTACCATGAAAATGCAAATTTACACATGCAAATGCAAGAGATTTGAAGGAAAAGAGGTTTGGGGACTGTNGGTGACAGTGGTCCCCAGCTCTCGCTTGCCCCCAAGGACACACATAGCAGGTTGTGACTTTCCTGCGTCTTAAAGTGTGAATTAGGCGGCAACAGGGACAATGGTTTTAGGTTTCACCCTAACCTTAGGGCATCTAAAGAGGTGACTAACCTTCCTTTTGAGAAGCCCATCCTAGGTTTGACAACAAAACCAAAAGGCCAAAGGTTCTAACCCTAGAAGGATTCCTATGAATTCCTATGAGGGACACACTTCTACAAACCAAGGTGACCAAAGATTGACAAATGACGTAGCCTAGACAAAATGCAGCTCTAATTGCTACCATTCAATCCATAAACATACATCATTCATCAACATTTAACAAAGAGAGATCAAGAAAAATCGTAGATACCTCCTTCTGCAAGTGATTAGCCAACAAATCATAACATCACCTTTAGCAAGAGCATAGAACCAAAGAACTTCAAGAAATTGTCATCCAAACCCAGAAAAACATCTTCCTTAAGAGGTGTGCATCATTTCCAAAGAACCTTATTAGGGTAAAATAAGTGCATATTGTTTGATCCCACTTGTCTTATCTTAAAATGAACTGAGGAGAGGTTTATTTATAGCCTCTCACACTCACTTTACAAATACATCTAGGCCTATATGCCTTAAAATGTAGATTTGAAATTATAAAATGTCAACTGAAAATTATAACATAAAATAATATAAAAATGGCCTAAAGTAGGCTTATAGTAGGCTATTTGGGGTATTTTTCCCCTAGGTGCCAAAAACTGCTAAAATAAGTGAATCACTCCGAACGAAAGGCTGGAGTGAGTTGGAGGGAGGGCGTCATACCCCATCTAACCCTGAAAATGCTGTAAATCATTCAACGCCCCCCCTCAAAGCATTAGTACGACCTGGGAGGAAGGATGACATCCTCTAAGGAAGGAGCCCAAGGAGATAGAGCGCCAGCCAGCTAAAGGGCCAAGAGAGTGTCTGAGGTGGCTGTGAAGGGAGACCAGGGTTTCGTAGCTAAAACAAAGGCCACCCACGCAAGGAAATAAGGTGTGGGGTCATGTGACCTAGTGGCCAACCCCTAGGAGCTCCGAACACGAACCTCGGGGTTAAAAATTCCCACAAAGTGCAGTCAACAGTGCCATTAAGCCATAGTACTCCTAAAGGAAGAACCAAAGTGCCCGACCATAACAACCACTACTGAATAACTCCCCTCCTAGTAAAAAAATGACCTCTCTCTCCCTGGGGCACATCTGAAGGTGCGCTGGCTACAGGTGCAGCATAACATACCACAAACGTAAGTCAACGGGATTGTGTGGTACCAGGATGCCAATACAAAGTGGGAGCACTAAGGTGGCTCCTATATAAAGCAAGATGTGAAACTCTATCCTAAAGCCAAAAAGAGCTAACTCTAAAGATGGAGAGTCGACCTAGAAGAGATAAGTACAAAAAGAGCAGATAGAAAAGAAAAATGTACAAGGAGAGTGGAGCTGGGATCTATGATACAAAAATGGTGAATATGTCATGGAACATTGGAAACACTGTAAGTGTCTCTCCTAATATCTGAAGCTGAATGAAGGAATCTCGAAATAGCAATTTGTCTGAAAGAATTGGAAGAAGAGCTACAATGGATAGTGTGCCCTCGCTAAGAGTGGGGAGCCTGTTGGTGTGATTTGGATGTAGTTGACCATTTGTTGGGATGGGATAGAGGCTGGCTACGTCGTTGGGGTTGGGCGGATGTAGAGGTGGTCTATCGTGTCTTAATTGATCTGCGGTTAGAAGCAGTACCGTCCTGTGTCAGTCTCTTAGTGCCCCTAACGGATGGGAGCACCAGAAAGAAGGAAGTGGTATGCCGAGTTGAGGTTGGTCTTGTCTTCGAGTGTCCCTGAAGGAGGAGGGACTGAAGCTAGAGGGTCTCCTACAAGTATAAGGCTAGACATCTGTGATCTGGATACCTGAAGAAACAAGCTAAAGGACGACACTCCGTAAGGTCCCTGAAAAGACAATGGAACCCGTTGCCGCCTAAAACACACTTGACCGTGGAAAAATCTTCCAACCACTAGGTGAATTCTCGAGGGAAACTATGAGTTTAGAACCCAATGTCACCTCGATTTCTAACTCCTCTGTTTAGACCCAACTCCTAAAAGGTCAAGGGGGGTAGTCCCTATTTGTTATGTTTCAAAGGTCATGTTTTAGGAGTTAAAAGATGATTAGATTAATTTAAGCTTTATGACAATCAATCATGCAGAAATACAATAATTTCAAATGACAAGCAAATCTTTATTTATTTGTAAACCAAATATAATTGCAAGAAAAATTTAGTATTACTAAACCAGTTCCTACCTGAATCGGGCTATGGAGTCACAAACAAAGATTACAATGAAATTTCCAAAATGCACACATTGCTCTAAATCATTCGTTCACCATAATAATCAAAAGACCACATTCGTCAAATGTAAAATACTTTAAGCAAATGAACTAACGTGTACGAGATGAGCTTGAAGTAGAACTGAACCATATGAAAGATGACTATGACAGTAAATAAAATGAAAGATCGTGATGTTGCGCAAGTGGTCTAATAGATTTTAATTTATTTTAAGGTCTTTCTTCAACTTAGGGGATTAATGTGTTTGCATGAGAAAATAAACTAGCTAACTAATGTGTCTACCTCCATCCCTTATCCCTCAACTAAGAGAAACTGTTGGGTGCTCAACAAGAGAGCACAAGGCTCCCTCCTAGCTCCACAAGTCAGTCCCAAGAATTAGTCGGGTGTTCAACAAGAGGACACAAAGTGCCACGAGGCCCCCAACGACCTCTACCCCTCTAGCTCCACACACTAATCATTTTTTCTTAATCTTGCAATAATGGGTTGAAATGCCTATTATTCGAGCCAATTCGAATCTTCTCCCTTTCTTGCCACCTAGGGTCGGACCAACCAGCAAGGGGAGTGAATACGGGGCGAAGATTGGGGCAAGGTTTATTTTAAACGAAATGAAGAATTTAACAATTAATTTTTTTCTTGTAAGTTGAGATCTATTCTATTAAAAAAGAGAAAATAGTAGTACAGGCATAGTTACAGACCAACCTGCTCAGGTGGAGTAGATATGGAGTATCAAAGTGTAGCTAGGCCCTACCTCCGGGAGGGAAAATAGATAAAAAATGACCCTCCCTCTTGGAGGGAAAACATGCCTTCCAATTAAACAAAGACAAAACCTCCACAGTTCAAGGAGGATGTGGCAAAAGCCATCAAGTGAACAATACATAAACAAAGAAAAACCAGACATGTTAAAAAGTGAGCGGCACGTGGCCAGTAAGGAACCTGAACGTGGACCATGCAGGCAGACAGAAGGTCACGTAGCCGTAACGACCACGGGTCATGGTTTCTACCTAGGCCATGGTTCCTCCGTGATTGGACATGTGTAACCTGGAGATGCTAGTTGTGCGGGCTCGCTTGAAGATGTCGCCGAACTATCACCGGATGTCGCCATTTCCTCGTCATTGGAGCTGGAGTCTTCCTTCCCGGAGGCTGCAGGTGGGTTTTTGGTGGGTAACGGAGAGGTCTTCTTCGAGACAATTGGGTTGGATGAGAACTTACACGCAGGGCTGGAGGAGGGTTGGAGATGCGGAGGGGGGATGGACCATGGTGGTGGAGCAGTGGAGGGGGCCAAGGCATTAGGTGGACAGGGAGAGGCTTGAGGCAAGTTCGAGTGAGGACTCGGTGGTGCGGTCTCTTGGGGAGCCGAGGGGGGTTGAACAAGAGGGGCTGGGTGTGGTGGAACCAGTGGGTTGAATCTGAGGACCAGGCGTGTGAGCAGGTTTTTGAAGACCCAATAGTTCTGTCTGTGCTCCACCGTTCGTCCAGCTGCACCGAGTGCTCCAAACAATTCGTCCTCCCAAACCGAGACAATTCTCTGCACTTCCTACGGAATTTTCAGGTTGAAGCCGTTGTTGCTGGCCTGAGAAGAGAGAGGAATTTGGCCTTCTGTCCAAGCATGGCGGCCTCGTCCCTTGCGGGAAGTGCCTCTCTGTCTTCTAGGCATGGATGGGGGGTGGTCTTGTGCAGAGCAATGAGAAGACTGACTTGAGCAAGGCTCTGGGATGGCGAACTCAGATAATGGAGAGCAATGCGAGGGCACGGAGCAACAGAGAGACAAATCAATGTAGCCTATAGCGGGGGGTGGTGACCCTGGTGCGCAAAGTGACCATGGAGAGCATCATGAACTTGGAGAGCACGAATGACCCGGAAGAGCGGAGCGGCAGAGTAAAGCAGGAAGACTGCGATAGTTGCCATCATCCCAATTGAATGGCGCTTGTGCGAGGCGAGGTTGCCAGGAGGTGTAGTAATGGCGCCCAAGCTGCGATGAGACTGCATCGTCCTATCGTCGAGTTGAGGAGTGGCCACGTCTCCCAGGGTCTTAAAGGCCATTAATGATGGTAGGTTGAACTTGGGTATGAGGGGCCACGTCAGCCTCCCTTAAGTCCACATTGGCTTGACTCACACCCGCATCCGGGGAAGAATTTAACAATTATTAACAATGCAAGGCAACACGATATTGCAAGGATGGCATAGCCAAATCACTTGCAAGTTGTGGGAAAATAAAAATAAAAGAAAGAAAGATACAAGCCAGCACGATTTCGCAAAGATGGCAAAGCCAAATCACTTGAAAGGTGTGGGCAAATGAAAATGACAAAAAATGAAAGTTTAGCTGGCACGATTTTGCAAGGATGGCATAGCCACTTGCAAGGTGTGGGAAAAAATAAAGAAGAAAATAAAAACAAAAACAAAAATGAAACTCTAACTAATCTAAACCCACGCCAATCAACAATTGCTTATGCAAAGGTGGGCAAGCCCAACTTCTTTTGCTAGCAATGGATGGAAAATAAATAAAACTCAATTTAACTGAAAATGCAAAATAAGAAATCAAGTCCAAGAGACTGTCTTGGACTTGTTACAATGGCTCAAATTTCAACATAAAGAAAGAGAAGAAAAAAGTGGGAAAAACAATGTTTTCACCCCTTTCTTGTGATGGCCTTGAAGCTCTTCCTTTGGGGTGGCCTTTGCACCCTTCTGTGGCTGAAATTTGATAGAGTTTTGCCTTGTTTTGTTGCCAACTTGCTAAAAAACAACAAACTGAAAATTATAAAATGTGCCCAAAATCATTTTGGGGAAGTTAGTATTTTGGTGCAATATATATACAAAATTTACACAAAGTTGCCAAATGAATAATTTGAAAGAACTTGAGTATATTAAAGTTAAAATTAGATTTGAAACACTCAACAAACTAAAATTAAAATGCAGAAATTTGTATGTAAAGAAAGAGAAAATTGTTCATTTGTTTTGTAATATCCCAAATACTGATATTCTATTGTTTTCTATTCTAGGGCTCACTTGTATACTGATAATATGCAAGAATACTGAATAAAACTTTGCATGCAAGGTGCCGGAACAGTGGCCCTAAATTATAGCTAAATTAGGGAAGAGATTTGTAGAGAGAAGATCAACACTTACCACTGATAATAAGGCCGATGATACTCCAGAGATAATACGCATGCATAAAGAGCTGAACTGATGAAGAACTGGTGCTCCCTTCCCAGTGTTACCGCCCAACAGCATGAACCCCCTCCTCAGCTAAAGGTGACGTTTTTGTTGAAGGAGTTGTCTGATGAAGATGAGATTTTGTCGGGATGAAGGTCTTCCCGTACCAGAGAGAATGACTGGAGCATGCAGAGGTTCTGACCCCTCTAGGCAGGCTAGCGAATTGGTTCACCTGTCTAGCTGCTCATGCCCCCAGCTACATGAAACTGATGAGAATCGCTCCGGATGAGCAAACTGGAAGCTGATGATCACCCAATACCGTAGGATGAACATGTTGATGAAGATGATGCCAATATTCAGAAGATAAACTGAGATCTGGAAAATCAGCGAATGCTTTGGGGTTTTCTAGCTAAATTCCCAGCTGCACACGTGTCCCTGCAAACAATCTTTCGATGGATGCCAAATAGCTGTATATAAATGAATAAAGATGAAGAGTTGATGGTGGACCTGAATGGCCTACCCTGAAGGAGACTAGGGCAGATATCTCACTGCCGAACCCTCGTTAGCTGAAGACTCTGTCTTCAACCTCAACTACTGCTGCTACATGCTGTGCATCCGCTCCAAGACTCCAGATCAACAATAAAATAATAGATGCCTTCTGTAGTCCAAAAACCCTTCTTAAATAGATGATCATGTGCTTTTAGAGTTTGCATGTCACTTTTAGGGTTTTCGCTTCACTTTTGCATGCATGCAATTCTAATTTCATGTTGACTTTTAAGCCTAAGAAAATAAGGCTTCTTTCTCCTTACTGATGACTTTAATACTGTAGGAGTGTCCCGTTCTGTTCTAAGTATCAAGGTCCTTAGTCAATTCCCTCTTATGCAGTACCCGCTCGAACCTATGGGAATTAAGTAGGTTACCGGGTGTTTTGGTGACTAATTGGAAGAGGACATTACAAGTTCTTCAAGAAGTGAAGCAATGGGGCATCCAACCAAGGAATCCTACTCTTCAATCCAAACAACCTGCAACTTACAAGATTTTCACTACACAACTACTAGAAGGTGAGAATCAAATAATGAGCAATGAAATCATAAACTTCAAACTATAAAATATATGAACTTCTTTTACTACAAGAATGAAAACTCACAAAATTTATGGAATACAAATACCATATATCTTACCAAAGCAAATTAGTATGCTTCCTTAGCCAACCAAACTTGTATAACTCCTTAAGAATGAAAACAAATCATCAATGGAAACAATGGACACAAGATTCCTCCAAAGATTTTTGATTAACAAAGCCAAATGGCTGAAAATTATAATGGCCCAAGCAAGAGCAAGGGCAAGAGAGCAAGAGAAAGAGTGAGAGCATGAGCAAGAGTGTGTGTATGTATGTTTGTAACCCAAATGAGGAGGGGAAGCCTCCTTAAATAGGAAATGAGTGAGGAAAGAGCCCAAGTCCATGCAAACCACCTTTCAAAATGAGAGAGTGGGAGCTCAAAGCGAGGAACCACTTCTCTTTGGGGCACCTCCTAGGGTGAGAAATCAAATAGAAATGGTGAGGAAACTCCCATCTAATATTTTTAATCCTCATCCTAGGCCCAAAGCGGGGGACCAACAAAGTGGGACCCCTTACTTTGGCTTATTTTTAAATATCTCAATTTCCATGAAGAGGGAGGGTGCCCCCCTTTGGTGACATTTTCATTCTTGTGAAACAATTGCATGGGGGGGGCCTTTTTTCTTCTAAAGTCACCTTAGGATCATAACATAACACTTAGAGACTTAATTTTCCCCTTGTAAGTGACTTTAGACACTTTTCCAAAATTTGGCTTGCTAATTAATTGTCAATTTTCCTGATTTCCTTGATTGACTTTGACAAACATGACCAAAACCTTAGCAAGACCTGTTCGAATGAGTTCAAACTTTGCCCAAGGGTGTAGGGGGACTCATGCCATTGATTTTGAGTACCCATACCCCAATCCGTGGGCATTAAATGCCATTTCACCCTCTTTTTATTACAACATTTTTATGTCGAGGGACATTCTTTAATCACCAAAAATTAAAAAATCCTAGGTAAAACCTAATGAAATTCTGCAAGACTTTGGATAGTGTCTAGCATGGTTACATAGAACATTCCTAGGCCTTAGTCGCCCCATGGACTCGATCCTTAGAATGCCTTCCACCACTTTGGAGGTATTTTTGAGTGAAAAATTCAGATAATTAAAATCACTAAAAAATAATTTTAATTATCTAAGGAAAAAAACACTCGATGAAAGGTCTTCCCTATTGATAAAATGCTAGGTAACCAAGTTATACAAAAACTAGACATTTATGTCGACATATCATTACAATACCCCCGTAGGGGTGCGAAAATTTCATGGAGAAAAGATAAGAAGATGAGCTGCCTCGCTTGAAAAAAAATTCATTAGGTACTTCTTCCTCATCTTTAATGCACATGGTACATGGTTGGCCACCTAGTTTGTTAGGTGGTCAACATTTTGACTCCAACTGTGGGACGTGTGCTTGATCTGGTCTTCAGGCAAGGAGAGGATACGAGAACTCCAGAATCTCTGGTTCTTATAATCTGTAAAAACATCTCAACTTGACAAGAAAACCTTAGTAGCACAAGTTTTATGAAAATGTCCAATGAACCATATGTTGCTTTATTAGAAACAAAAAGAAACCTAACTACAAAAAATAAATGCAGAAAGTAAATGCTCAATTTAAGGAGCTTGTTTTCCTATTCTAAACAAAATAAAATAACATCTTAGGTAAAATAAAATATCCAATGCAACCACCTAAGCATTTTATCAACCTTCAAAAAATTTGTCTTGTCGTTGGTTACTAGCCAAAACAAGGACACATTTATTAAGAAATGCAAACCTGCGTGATGATCCAGAATGGGCGGGCTGGATGGGGATTCATAGGCATGGATAATGATATCAAACCGCTTCCCAATCTGACAAGTGTTCCCAAAGGCTTCTTCTATCCAATTTTGGATAGGTCTAACGTACACATTTGTCTAATGAGGCACATTGATTACTCCATTGCACTGTTCAACAAGGCTTATCGAATGATGATTCTTTGTATAAGCCCCAAGCTGCTCTAAATCACAAGGAACCTCTATATGTGAAGATGAAACCTGAGACTGTTCTTCCATTAATTGCAACCAATCTAGATCTTCATTGTACTCTTTCTCCAAGTCTTTATTACTGATACTTGTGTACGGTTTTGAATGACACGAATCTGAATAATCATATGGAAAATTTGAACATTCACCATCCATACCAAGATCACATAAGTCTCAAGATTCACACTCCCTTCTCTAGGCATGTCATAGATGGGATTCTAAACAATATTTTCAAAAGTCTCATATATTGGATTTTTCAATAAAAGTCCAACAGTCATCATTCCCATCTATGTCAGTTGTGAGAGAATCTTCATCGCTAGTATCACATTCCTGGATATAACTAACCTCCTCATGTTCACATTGATCATCCTTAGAATTTTTGGTTTCAAAGGTATTACAAGCAGCAAAACATTCCAAAACTTCACCCCTAAGTGGTGAACATGGCGGGGTGTCATCATACACATTACAAACTTCATGAATTTCTTCATAAGTTTCATTATAAGACTCTATAATGGTTTCTTCATGAGGTGGGTCTGGTGCAAATGTGATCATCATCACTGAAATAATCATGAAAAAATCCCCAATCTTCAATATTTTTTGTTGAGGGATCATGAGGAGGATCTTCAAAAATGTCTGAATTTTGATAAACATTTTCATTGAGATCATCATGGAGGTGTTGCTCAATTTGTTCTCTTATCCTTTTTAGTTGGTCAAAGTCCTTCTCTAAAGCAGTCATCATATCTTCTTCTCCATTATTCCACCTCTTAAAAAATATTTCCAAGAAATTTTCAAGGTATGTAATGCTTTTATCAGGAAGACCATAATACCACATCCAAGCATCCTCACTTAGTGTACTAACAAATGCCCGCATCTTACTATCTTGTGAAGTACGTTGACATCATTTACAAAAAATGAAAGAAAATTTATGGTGTGACAGACAGCTGAATCACCATTTCAAAAAAAAAAGGAAGCATAACAATTCCCTCCTTTGAAAACATGGCTCATGGTTTGGAAAGCTTGGGACGCTTGAGAAGTCAATGGGAGGATATGCATTTGAAATTTCTGCTTTGGATTCTTCGTCATCCATAATGGTTACTAATAGCACATATATGAGTTAATCATGCATTTTGAACTGGACTGGAGCTATCAACAATGGGGTCATCTACAAAATCAATCTCAACAATTTTATGAAAAAAGGGTTTTATCCCTTCAATGGAGTAACCATGTGAGAAGAAAAATATGCATTATAAATTTCTCACAAAAAAACTATTGTTGGTTTTCTTGTAAATTACAAAACAAAAAGGTTAGTGGAGTCGCCCGATGAATAATGAAGATCTACTCTAAACACTCATCAAACAAAGTAAAAGGCAAAAGGACAGAAAAAGTCGTACTCTGGGAACAAAAAGACTTGTCCCCCGTAGCGACACCAAAAATGTTTTCGCTTAAAACACACTTGACTATGGAAAAATCTTCCAACCACCAGGTGTGTTCTCGAGGGAAACTATGAGTTTAGAACCCAATGTCACCTCGATTCCTAACTCCTCCGTTTAGACCCAACTGCTAAAAGGTCAAGGAGGTTAGTCCCTATTTGTTATGTTTCAAAGGTCGTGTTTTAGGAGTTAAAAGATGATTAGATTAATTTAAGCTTTATGGCAATCAATCATGCAAAAATAGAATAGATTCAAATGACAGGAAAAACTTTTTTATTTGTAAACCAAATATAATTGCAAGAAAAATATAGTATTACTAAACCAGTGCTTGCCTGAATCAGGCTATGGACTCACAAGCAAAGATTACAATGAAATTGCCAAAATGCACAAATTGCTCTAAATCATTCGTTCACCATAATAATCAAAAGACCACATTGATCAAATGTAAAATACTTTAAGCAAATGAGCCAACGTGTACGAGATGAGCTTGAAGTAGAACTGAACCATATGAAAGATGACTGCAACAATAAATAAAATGAAAGATCGTGATGTTGTGCAAGTGGTCCAATAGATTTTAATTTATTTTAAGGTCTCCCTTCAACTTAGGGGATTAATGTGTTTGCATGAGAAAATAAACCAACTAATTAATGTGTCTACCTCCAACCCTTATCCCTCAACTGAGAGAAGTTGTTGGGTGCTCAACAAGAGAGCACAAGGCTCCCTCCTAGCTCCACAAGTCAGTCCCGAGAATTAGCCGGGTGCTCAATAGGAGGACACAAAGTGCCACGAGGCCTCCAACGAACTCTACCCCTCTAGCTCCACACACTAATCCTTTTTTCTCAATCTTGCAATAATGGGTTGAAATGCCTATTATTCTAGCCAACTCGAATCTTCTCCCTTTCTTGTCACCCAGGGTCGGACCAACTGGTAAGGGGAGTGAATACGGGGCGAAGATTGGGGCAAGGTTTATTTTAAACGAAATGAAGAATTTAACAATTATTAACAATGCAAGGCAACACGATATTGCAAGGATGGCATAGCCAAATCACTTGCAAGGTGTGGGCAAATAAAAATAAAAGAAAGAAAGATACTAGCTAAAATGATTTCGCAAGGATGGCAAAGCCAAATCACTTGAAAGTTTAGGTGGCATGATTTTGCAAGGATGGCATAGTCAAATCACTTGCAAGGTGTGGGAAAAAATAAAGAAGAAAATAAAATAAAATGAAACTCTAACTAATGTAAACCCACAACAATCAACAATTGCTTATGCAAAGGTGGGAAAGCCCAACTTCTTTTGCTAGCAATGGATGGCAAATAAATTAAACTCGATTTAACTGAAAATGGAAAATAAGAAATAAAGTTCAATGGACTCTCTTGGACTTGTTACAATGGCTGAAATTTCAGCATAAAGAAAGAGAAGAAAGAAGTGGGAAAAACAATGTTTTCACCCCTTTCTTGTGATGGCCTTGAAGCTCTTCCTTTGGGGTAGACTTTGTACCCTTGTATGGCTAAAATTTGACAAAGTTTTTGATGAATATGGTTGTCATTGATGATAATACATTAATGACAAAGGTCAAATTGGTGACATGAAGGACATGATGACAAAGGACAACCATTGTGTTGCCCACCTATTTCGACTAGGTGGCAACTCCATGTACATAAAGATGTACATAATTGTACAATTGGTACCTTGGAAAAATCTGAGGATTTTTTCACTTCTGCAGGGCAATTGCCCTTTTGTAAAACGAAATGTCCGCTCCCCTGCGTGGAAAAATTAATGTAATTTTATGTGCTAGTAGGGGTCATATGATATGGATGCCACACCATGGAACTGGTTGTTAGGGAAGTCCCCTCATCGAGTGTTTTTTCCCTTTCCAATTAATCTTGTTATGTAAACGATTTTAATCGGTTTGTTTTTTCACTCAAAATCCTCCAAAGTGGTGACGGACGTTCTAACAGTCAAGTCCATGGGGTGGCTAAGGGTTCAAAATGTTGTTCATGACCATGCTAGACATTTGTATAGAGTCTTGCGGAGTTTCGTTATGTTGTTGTATTTTTATTATTTTTTCTAGTTAATTAATTTCACCATTTGGTGGTTAATTAACTGAGTTTTGATGTAATTACTCAAGCACTGACATTTTGTAATAGGGGCTATGAATGCAAAGTAAATTGCTATGCAACCCCCTAAGCCACTGCTTCGAGCCCCATGTCATTCAGATAAGGAGTTGAAGAGATAGATCAATTTTGGTCAGGAGGGGTCTATCTCCCCTAGGGAATTATTTAATTTTTCCCTAAGTTAAAATTAAATTATTTGATTTTGAAGGAAAAAATCAAATAAGGCCATGGTAATTAAGTTTGGGAGGTGGCTAATCGTAGTTAATTTTAAAAAAAAGCCCCCCATGGTCAAAATAAATTTTTGAAGATTTCCCAAGTGGGGTGCCCCTTTGGTCTTAATAAAAGATTAAAAGATAAAAAATAAAAAATAAAAGATAAGAATAAAAATCAAAATTTGAGTCAAAGGAAGCCCCAAATTAAAAAATAAAAAATAAAAATTAAAAGATTAAAAAAATAAGATTAATAAAAGATTTAAAGTCTAAGATTTAAATAAAAGATTAACAAATAAAAATAAAAGATAAAAAATTAAAAAATTAAAAAAAATATTAAATAGAAAATCAAAAAATAAAAATAAAAAGATAAAAATAAAAAATATAAGATTAAAACTTGAAAATAAAAGATTAAAAGATTTAAAAATAAAAAGATAAAAATAAAAAGCAAAAGATAAAAATAAAATATTAAAAGATTAAAGATTAAAGATTATATAAAAGATTAAAAAATTAAAGATAAAATTAAGAATAATAAAAATTAAAATTTGAGTCAAAGGGGCCCCCACTTGAGTCATGGAAACCCTAGATCTAAGGGTTAAGCTTCATTGTGACATGGATCTATCTTTTTGACCATTGATTTGAGGAGGCACATGGATTGCAAAGTCAACAAACCTAGATCTAGTGGTGGAGATCTAATCTTGGCCGTTGATCTTCAAGGGGTTGGGGTCTTCCTCAACTATATAATGAGGGTCTCACTCCCTCATTTGATAATTTCTCTCATGCTATTGTTATGCTGCCGGAATCTTTCCCTACTTTCTTCCCATATGTTCTCAAGCAAGAGGCCCAAGCCTCTTGCTCTTTTGTATTGAATCTTGCCCTAGTTGGGCCATAATAGAAGAATACTTTGGAGGAAATTTGTGCCGTCACTCTACATCTCATGCATTCTTGTGGTGAGGTAACTTGTATTGTATTTTTTATTTGCATTTGTACTAGCTTAGATAGCTCTCCACAAAGTATTTTGTGGAGGGATCTGTAAGTAGAAGTATTTCTAATTCCATTTGTGAGTTTTTCAATCATATCTATCAAAGTATTTTGGTAGGTTTATTGGGTACTCACCTCTTGGCTTACATTTGCAGCTCTCTCAAGTTTATTTACAGGTTTTCCAAGCCAAGAAGGGCTCCTCCAAGTGTTCATTTTTCCAGATTTTCAATTCGGCCATTTTCTATTTTCCTTCATAAAACTGGGTTTTATTCACTGTATAGTGAATATAACCCTTGTTTTAGGGCCCCCATCTATTATATATTAGTAATAAGCTTTAAATCTGCTGTTTATTTGTTATTTCAGCCCTCTAAAGATTCATTTTCAGCCACTAAAATTTCTGTTTTTTCCATTTTTTAAAGTTCTGATTTTTCTGTAAAATTTCTGGGTTTTACATTAAATTGTTCTAACTTTCTGTTTAAGTTTTCTGCAGTAATTTCCAGCAAGTAAGTTGCTGATTTTTTGCAGGTTTTATGCACAGAAAGAAGGGGTTATGATGCCCTAAATTGCCCAGAAAAGCCCAGCAAGAATTTGGTCCAAAAGAGGCCCTAAACTACACTTCTTCTCTTTCCTATTACATTGTAAACCCCAAATGAGAAGTTCTCTTTGGGGGTATTCTCTGCTGTAAATTTGTATATGTGTAGTGTAGAGATAGCTGTTTAGATTTATTTTATTGCAAGTCATTTTTCTGTTCACCCACCTATCTTTGTGACAGACCACCATCTTTGTTACAAAGATTGTTATGAGGTTAGTTTACTGCTTTAGCTAGCTGTAGTTTACTTTCTAGTTTTCTTTTCAGTTTACCCACTATCTCTGTGACAGACCACAATCTCTGTCACAGAGATTACTGTGTGGTTAGGCATTGTTTTAGTTAGTTGTATTTCCTTTTTTCAAGCTCTATTTTTCTGTTAAAAGGGGTAATCATACAACCCATCCATCCTGTGTATCCTCTATCCACTTGTCATCTCCCTTTAGGGACTTCAAGTTGGATATGAAAAGCAGGAGAGGTGGGGGCTTAGTTAATTAAAACAACAGTCTATTTTTCCTGTTACAAATCAAACACATTTCATTTTCAGTCCAAGATCAAGTACCGACACCTCCCATAAGGGATACCGCCTGGTTGATCTTGTTGATAATTTAAAATTAACATTGCATGCTAATCATCAAGGTTAAAATTTACTCCTTAAAATTAACCAACAACAACTTCAATATCTCCTGCTCCTCTACTCGGTTATCACCCTTCGGGGTACTCGCGAGATACGACAGGGGATAGAGAAGTCTTAGTTTAATAGGAATCCATCTAGTAATTTTCCTGTTGATTAAAAACAGTGACCTCGGAGGCGACTTGGGGTAGTAGACCGTGGGGGGTCTCTAGGCGTTTTACGTCCCCCTTGTTGAGCACCAGGCCATTGGGGTTTGACCTGTGAGCTACGGGTGGGCTTTGCTCCCACTTTGTTGAGCGCAACAACATTCCTTCTTTGACTTGAGAAATACTGGATTGGGGTAGTCACACCACCGGTTCGAAAACTTAATTTCAAGAAGAAAAACATTAATAAAATCTACCTAAAAAAAACCAAGAGACATTGCAAAACCGGTTCTGTAACATTTTTCATTTCAGCACACTCCCACTCCAGCATTGCACTACAACTCTTTACTTTTCAAGTTCATTTACTTTTCAGTTCTACAATTGTTTATGTGGTGAATACTTAACTTTTGTTTAAACTGTAACTATTTCACTTGATTTGTTTATCTTGATAAATTTAGATCAACTGTACATTGCTGAGATATCTTGATTCATTATTGTATCGTTTGTTCATTTATTCATCTCATTTGTTAGACTGTGGATAATTAACTTAGATTTGCATCCATTCAAAGTTGCATTCTCTGACTCCATTCTTTAGGCACTGGTTATAAAATAAAAAGATTGACTGTCATTTAAATATTGCATCTTGCATTAGTTTGACTGTCATCTCTCAAAACCTTAGCCTCACGGTCTAAATAAAAGATCCCTTTAATTAATTTGTAATTAATTAATAAATCTGGAACTTAGTTTCCCTGTAGGGCCTACCCCTTTGGCTCTGTTGGGATCTTGCCTAAACGGAGGAGTTGTGAACTGTGGTGACAGTGGTCCCCAGCTCTCACTTGCCCCCAAGGACACACATAGAAGGTTGTGACTTTCCTGTGTCTTAAAGTGTGAATTAGGCGGCAACACATTGATAGCATGACAAGTGGCAAAGGTTATGAAGACAAGACATGGTACACGACAAAGGACATTGAGGACCAAGCATGACATGGCAAAGTGCTGAGGACATGGCATCAGATGGTATAAAGATAAGACATGCCTGACATAGACAACATGCATGATGACAATGACAAGCAAGCATGCCAAGATGATATGGCAAGCATGGAAGAGTTGATGACATGGCAAAGAGTGACAAATGGTAGCTTGGGCATTGGAAGCCATGAATGGCATGAATGGATAAATGACCCATTTTGTGGTCATTTGTTGGTTTGATGAAGTCATGAAGACCACACTCTTATGGATGGACATATGCTTGATTGATGATGATCCATGAGACCATGGGATTGGCGATGTGCTCATTTGAAGGCTCCTATACTATGATGACATGTTTTTAATATTGAGGAAATTCTCTTGGAGATGCAAGTAAAATAATAAAATAACACAAGCCCTAATGACACAAAAGGGAATACAACAAGTCGGCCCAAAACTTGTTTAATGGTCTTAAATTAAAATTAAAATGTGCCTCAAACTAGTTGGCTCCAAATCATACTAGAAAACGAGTATAAATACCCAGTGAGACTTTATTCAAAAACTAGAATTGTGAGCTTTGAAATTCGATTTTTACTGAGGAAATTTCGGGTGAAGAGGAGCAGTGATGTAGCAGCTGATATGGTGTTTGAAGTCTGATAATTTTTAGGTCTTTTCCTTATGAAATCGGGTGGACAGGTGGGTGAAAAAGAGCTCCGATTTTCGGTGAGGAAACTGAGGCAGCCGCAGGTGTATAGTAAAGATATAACCCTGAGGAAATTCGGAATTGTGGTGTGGATTTCATGGGAGGATAAGGAGCTCTGATTTTTCGTGTGTCTGAGAATTTCGTGGGTAGTAGTAGGAGCAAACACGGGAGCAAAAGATCAACAATGACAAAAGTTTGGTGTTTTGGAAGAATGAAATCATGACTGGGGGCAACATTGTTTTGACAACTATGATGACAATGACCAAAAGATAGAAACAATAAAAGGACACGTCACAACTGAGCAAGATTAGAACTCAGGCTATTGTCCAATAATCTGCATACACAGAACTATGATCCTACACGGTGACGATAGTTTTGTGACAACATTGATAGTGGGTTTTGACATATGAAATGATTAATGTACAACTTGTTTTTTAGTAAAGAAACCATCTCTGCTCAGGTATGCTTGACAATTAGATGATGATACGCATGCTTAGTTTATACAGTGATATGCATACACAACAATGATGTATGCTTGATGTTGCCAACACCCATGCTCAGGAAATACACAACGATGACAAATGACATGGACAGTGACTTGACTGACATGACTAGGCTAAATGATGAAATTTGATGTAACAGTATCAATATGTAATACAAGCTGGGCCTTGTACCATTTTTCTTAGTTGGATCTGGGAAAAAGACCAAGCTGAGTCTTGGAATAGAAGTTGGTGCTTTTGATTCAGTTGTAGCTGATAAACCTCATGGTTGTAGCCGTTTGAATCTAATATAATAAAGTTTACAAGTTCTCTTATGAAGTGTCTTGTGTTGTCTATGTAATTGATTGATGTTGATGTACTTATGAGGATCTTTGTTTAAGTAGTTGAAGAAGGTTGAAATTGTAAAAAGTGTTGGCCCACTGATTCACCTCCGCCCCCCTCTCAGTGTGCCATTGTGTCTAACAATTGGTATCAGAGCGGGCCTTCAACACAAGTCTAACCAACTTGAAAGAGATCAGTGGACACACAATGGATGCAAAGTCGGAGTCCCCCAACAATGATGAAGTTTTAGTACTTGATGTGACCGATTACTTTGGA
The DNA here is from genome assembly GCA_001517045.1 of Pseudotsuga menziesii. Classification (NCBI taxonomy): domain Eukaryota; kingdom Viridiplantae; phylum Streptophyta; class Pinopsida; order Pinales; family Pinaceae; genus Pseudotsuga; species Pseudotsuga menziesii. The sequence goes on along the minus strand of LPNX010853042.1, from coordinate 28,396 downwards.
TGGAGAAGTAAGATGAAAGCTTACTTGAAGAAATTCGGTGTTTGGGAAATTGTGGTTAACCCACCTGTCCAGCCCAGCAAGAAGACAAAGACAACAACTGAGAAAGACAACACCATTGCATTGAAGTTTCTTGTGGATGGACTCTCAAGCTCTGTCAGAGAGAGTGTAGGAGAACACACTTCAGCAAAAGACCTTTGGTTCAAGATGGAAAGTGAGTATCAAGGAAGAAACCATGATACAAAGATTGAAGCAGAAGTCAAGTTTACTGAAGAAGAAAAGCAAGAAGAAAAGGAGGAGCATGCATTAGACACCAGTGAAGGTAAGAATATTTCTGATTACAGTAGCAGTGATTGTGATAACATTGAAGATGATCTTGAAGAAACAAAGAAAGATGTCCTAGCACACCTTGTAGCATATTTGACCTCATATACAATTTGAGACTTAAAATAAAGATTTTGGGGTCCTTTGATAAGTACCATGAGAAGTCTATGGATCTGTTCAAGAAACTCAATCACAAGAAGACGAGTTTACAGGATGAGCTGAAAGACAAAGAAGATGAAGTTGAAAGACTAAAGACTGCATCGATCAGTCAAACATGAGAACAAGAAGAGTTTGGTGAAGAATTTGAAGAAACAAGAAAGGCAGATGTTGAGCTGAAGACTTAGCCAGAAGAAGCCAAAAGGATAGAGGAAGTCTTGAAGGAAAAATTGGATGAGAAGGAGGAGCAATGTCAAAAGCTTAAGATGGAAGTAGTTGGCCTCAGAAAGACAAGTGAAAAATACAATGCATGTGTGAAGTTCAGGAACAGCTCAATCATCTTGGACGAGATCTTGGACTGCCAAAGATCACCTTTTGATAAATCTGGCCTTGGATACAACTGTGGAAAATAAAATTCCGTAGCAGACACATGGACACCTAGCAAGTATGAAGCAGGTCCCTCACTCTCCAAAGATGAAAGCCAAGCTGCTCCACACATACCTGCAAAAGACATCATAAAACTTGGAGGATATCAGGGAGTTAGTCCTACTCCTCAGAGTAAGTTTAGAAAAGACTCATCTTCAAAGTGGAACCAGGTATCCAGGTATGAACATAGATTCAATGGTTATTGCTATTCATGTGATGGTTTTGGTAACAAGGCTGTGGACTGTTCATTCCATGGAAGAAGAAGTGTTGGAAGTCCAACTATCACAGTTAGATGCTAGACTTGTAACCATATTGGCCATATTGCTGCAAACTGCCACACCATGAGATGCTACAACTGTAGTGGCTTTGGTCATAAAGCCCAAAATTGTGCGAGTCCAAGGAGACAATCCATGAAGAGTCCTTCATACACACCTGCAATGAGAACCAATGAACCTTTGAAGCATAATAATGCAGACAGACTTGAAGCTCAAAGGACAAGTGGTCACAACCAAGGTCACTCTAAGGTATGGGTGAAAAAGATTGATTTGTTGAATATGAATCAAGTAGATCAATGCAGGGAAGATGGCTGCCATTTGGGAAGCCAAACTTAAGGTCTCTCAAATAACTAAGCATTCCTTGAGTCCATGGAGTTTGGAGGATGAACTCAAGAGCAAATGAAGGTCACTCCAAGCAACGAATCAGGTCCTATGATCGTGATTGCCAACATAGATTGAAGCAAAGCTAATGCAATGCAAAGATGAAGTCTGGAAAGTGTGAGGTGTTACAACTTGGCTCAAGGAAGATGCATGATGAAAGAGGGAGCAACTGAGGGTACAGTAGTAAAGTTGTTATGAAGCTCTTGAGAGAAAAGAAAAATCAGCGTTGATACACCCATGAGATAGAAGTTTACTCTGAAATTCGGGTAGAAAGAGGACAACAGCAAGTGCATGAAGAAAAACAACTAGCAAAGTGGAAGACACAAGCATACAACCAACAACATAAGATAGTTGAAATCTACACAGTCCATTGCACAAGTATTGAAGAATCCAAGCCAGCACAGTTCACCCGAGTGACTCGACAGACCTGAAGGACAAGCAAGAGCTATCTAACTTCGAAGGATTGACAAGTGAAGGTAGCTACAATTTCTTAAATCTAAGATCTCATAAAATGGAAACCCTAACATAAAGGAACATATGTGAAAGCATCCCAAGGTCTATAGCTCACAGCCATAGAGATCACCATTAAATCTTGAGAAGCTGCAAAGTCCTGTTTGAATCGTCAAATCTGATTATTGGTACACCAGTCAAAATTGAAAAGGAGTTTGAGGTTCACATGTGGAGCAGAGAAGATCTATTACAAATTCTTGCTACTTCCTTCATTTTCATACCGTTTGTTTGAGTAAAATTGGCAAGACAGAGATCAACTTGGACAGCAAGCTATGGATAACATTTTCACTTGACATTTCATGACCTGACATATAACAACAGTGACATTTCTCAGTATATTGGCAGTACTTTGACATAGTTATTGAAGAAATCCACATTGATAGGGGGAGCTTGAAAAGCTTGAAACAACTGCAGAAGTATTTTTGAAGAAAATACTATTCAGCATGATTTAAAAAAAAATCTTGATGATATGTTGATAGGGGGAGTATGGGATGGTGATGTCTTGAAGACTTGATGCATGCTTATCTTTTATGAATTTGCTAGACAGAGTCTAATCTTAAGCAGAAGGTGTGATAGATTGGTATACTACAGTATAATTTGGACGGTGACAAGTTGAATTGAATTGATAAGACAAGTTTGGTAGGTCCAAGGATCATGGCTTGATAATAGGGGAGCAATAAGTTGAAGCAGATTTGTGAAATTGTCATTGATACATGACTATCTCTTGGGGCATCCATAAAATGTGACAATAACTTCCCAAGCCTTGGATATGATTGGCAAACAAAATGAAGCTTCCTTCAAGCCCTGTTGAAGACATAGAAGTAAATCTACTATGAAGCCTGAAGATCTGAAATCAATATAAAACTTGAAAGACAAATTTGAAGGACAATTACAGCCTGACATAACAAAATTAAAGAATGTCAGAATTATGATGAAGTTCTTAATGATGGAGATGGACAAAGCCCAGGAGGAGCAATCTGATATACATAAGCAAATATATGGTAAATGGACAGTATGTATATTGAAGATAACAAGGTACACAGATGATCTCAAAGAAACACACCCAACTCAGTCAAAGGGGGAGCTTGTTCAAAACAGTTACTGCAGCACACCTGATAGGGGGAGCATCACTCATAAAGTGATGATCAAACAATACAAGCCTAGATCAGAAGTTAACATGGAAGTATTCAAGGATTCATTTTTTTTGGGTATTATGAAGCTAATTAATGGCTAAATGATTAGCCCTTTGTCATTAATGTCAAAGGGGGAGAGAAAGTTTGGTTGCCATCAATGACAAAGGGGGAGATTGATGAATCTGGTTGTCATTGATGACAATACATTAATGACAAAGGTCAAATTGGTGACATGAAGGACATGATGACCAAGGACAACCATTGATAGAATGACAAGTGGCAAAGGTTATGAAGACAAGACATGGTACAAGACAAAGGACATTGAGGACCAAGCATGACATGGCAAAGTGCTGAGGACATGGCATTGAATGGTATAAAGACAAGACATGGCTGACATAGAGGACATGCATGATGACAATGACATGCAAGCATGACAAGATGATATGGCAAGCATGTAAGAGTTGATGACATGGAAAAGAGTGACAAATGGTAGCTTGGGCATTGGAAGCCATGAGTGGACAAATGACCCATTATGTGGTCATTTGTTGGTTTGATAAGTCATGAAGACCACACTCGTGTGGATGGACATATGCCTGATTGATGATGATCCATGAGACCATGGACTTGATGATGTGCTCATTTGAAGGCTCCTATACCGTGATGACATATTTTTAATATTGAGGAAATTCTCTTGGAGATGCAAGTAAAATAATAAAATTAACACTGAAAATGTTATTTTGATAACATTTTCAAAATAACATTCTCTAATGAAGAGAGTGCTTGAGAACCTTAGAGATCTCTGGTTCGCAACACCATCAGCAACAAGCATTCCAACATATCCTTGCGCATCCAACATTTTGCTACCTCTCCAAGTATTTACCTATGGCCTACACACATGGAAGCAAGAAATACCGGAGCAGCATGTATGGGAAAAATATGTGCGTAAAACAAAATGACAGGAAATAAATGTTGAAATGTAAATTCTAATCTACTTAATTCAAATGCAGACGAAAAACAAACATAGAAGACTCATGCATGAATTAGACAGAAAGACAGACTCAGACTACTGCTCAACAGAGCTTATTTCATCCTACCTACGCTAACTGATGGTGAAAAAATGATGTGCTAAGTCATGTTAGGGACATAGTCCCTTAGATGAACCTGACGTATAGGAGTCTGGAATTGCAAACATCTTCAGTAGATAAGAAATATATGTTCCCTTCAAATCGTTCTATTGTTAATGGTCCCATCCAAAGGTCTCCTGATTGTCTTGAAATATAATTAAAAGCACGATTCTCAACAATCACCTTGTCACCATAAGAATACCTATGTCGGTTAATAGATAAGGAAATGACTGGAATATCATAGGTAGGTATAATGGAGGCATCAAAGTTGCCTCTGGTATGGGGTAATGACATCATCCTACCTTTCAGGTATAGCATTTAAACGCGGAGGACCCCCGTCTATAGGAAGTGCAATTCTTCCTTCTAAAATTTCCCTTATCTCTCTTCTCGGATGACTGTGTTGACTCTCAACCTCCTCTAGGTGTGTTGATACCAATGTTGCACGACTTAGACTTGACAAAGACTCGGCTGGCATGTGACTCGTCGACTCGGGAAAGACTCGGGACAGACTCGACAAATTGGAAAAAACTTAAAATACACGAAATTTTGGGCACAAAAGAAGTTAATGGCAATCAGAGTTCAAATTTCTTATTGAGATTCATCCTTAAATTAAGTTTGACTATCATTAATTTAATTAACTTCTAATTAAATTAAATGTAAAATCTAATATAATACTAATATATTATAATTGTAATATACAGGTTAAAATATAAATAAAATGTTAATACATGTAAAATTCATAAATAAAAAGTTAATATATTATAATTAAAATATAGAAACTTTTTATTTATGAATTTTGCATGTATTAACATTTTATTTATATTTTAATCACTATATTACAATTATAATATATTAGTATTATATTAGATTTTACATTGAATTTATTTTAATTAGTGATATTATAATATAAATAAAAAATTAAATTACATATTATTTACAAATTGTGTAATGTTCACAAATAGTATAAATTATAATTATAATAAAATTTACATTATATTAAAAGAGTTTCACGAATAGTTATAAATTATAATTATAATATAATTTACATTATAATGGCTTTAAAGTTTATATTAAAAGAGTTCGTGTCTAAGCTTAAGCTGCCCGCCGCGATACTCTACCATGAATGAATGGTTCACGAATCAATAGCGACAGTCCATGAATGGACAATACTGTGAAATCCGATAGTCCATGAATGGTTCACGAATCAATAACGACAAGTCTCCCTGCAGTCTCCATTGTACCCGCGCCAAGCATTGGCCCTACGAACGACTAGCATGGGAACCCTACTTCGCGGGGAATATTTTCTCTGCATGCAGAGTCCGTGCCGAGTCACTCCGAGTATCTATGAGTTTGTCGAGTCCCTGTAAGTTTGCCGAGTCACTCTGAGCTTGTCGAGTCAAACAATGAGTCTTCCACGAGTACTCGGCTTGGAGGTTGACTTGCCCAGCCTCGCGAGTACTTGCGAGTCTTGGGCGAGTGGTGATTCATTGGTTGATGCTACTTCTTAAACCGTTTCCCCTATAGTCCAAAAATCTCTAAACACTTTACCAATATTAGCTTCAATGGGGGATACCATATCAGAATGATCCTCTAGCTTACTAGATCCTTCTCCATGAGGCATAGGAATTTTTCCTTTTCTAGAGGCTTAGGATAAGTTCCTTTCAACTACCTCTTCCAAAGATGTCGAAGACGAAATAGCAATGTGAGATGCATTAGATTGTTCATTTAGAGAATTCTCAGGAGGTAACAAAAACCGTGGAAAATGAGAACCTGACGGGTAGTGAAAATTACTCATGTTTGCTCCTTGATTTGGAGGTTCATGTTGATTGATTGATTCAGATTGGTTACCAGAAGGTGCGGAATTTTAATTTTCGACTATGGGAGGAGAATTGGTAGCTTGAAAAGTAAGCAAGTTATTTAGGGAAAAATTCTCCCCAAATGCATCATTGATTAGAACATCCTCTTCCCAGGTTTGATCAACTAGATTTATCATTTCATGTCTTATGTCGTTTCTCAGGTCCTGCCTAATCTTTTGGATAGGGCGGCGAAACTCTTTTGGTCGGATTATTAGGAAGGTTATTTGTTATCAACCTGGTTTCACTATGAAAGGTTTGTCCAAGGGCTTCGATAGATAAATTACTATGGGGTTCAGGAGAATGATCTGCATTACTATCCATAATTCCCCCAATCAATTGTTGATGAATAAGCTCTTGTCTAAACCTGGCATCATCCTCATCCTCAGAGTCAGAATTACCTACTCCCATAAAGAAAACAAGCGTATAATCATCTTCCTCTCTTGCTATGTTTATTCTTTCAACACCCAGGGTATCTTTCCCATAAGTATTTTTCAATCCATCCTCGTAGGTTTCGAGATATCCATCAATAAAAGGATCTCTACAAATTCTTATCAAATTCCCATCAGAATTGGGTATGCAAGCGTATGATAAATCCATCATCAAGTATCCACCTAAACCAACAACCCATTTCCTAGATAGAAACATGCCATATACAGGAGGAAGGTCAATCACTACTACGTCCATCATAGTGTTTAAATCAGGGCAAGCAAACAAATCAACCTTCAAATTTTTTATTAGGCCATATGCTTGGACACTCCTGGAATCAATTCCACAAACGTTTCCATAAGGACAAGTGATTTCTAATCCCATTTCTTTCATAATGCTCAAAGGCATAGCATTCATAACAACACTCGAGTCCAACATGTAGTCGTGGAGTAAGAGGTTATTGATTTGTAATGTGAGGTAGAAAGGAGGGTGTCCTCCACTCTCCCTTTCATAAACTGCAGTGTGAATCTGAATAGGAGGATCTATGTCTACCTCTTGACCTCTAACACTCTGGATATGACAAGACTCATACACAATCTCAGGAGCATTTGCTACTAGGATATTATCAAAAAATTGTTGAACTTGATCTTTGACAGATGGTAGCTTTACTAGTTCACTCAAGGACACATTTTGCATGACCTTATGCAACTCTTGTTCTATGTCTATCCCTAGATCATAGTCACAAAGATCTTGTTCATTTGATTGTTCCTCTTCTAAATTTATATGCTTATCTAGGAAAGGTGTAGCATCTTATTCTTTACTTCTTTGTTGGTAAACTTGTGTGGCAAGTTGCGTTGTTGTGCATACCAATTCTTCTTCTTCTTCCCAATCCTCGTCTTCTAATAAAATTCTACCAAATTTTTCTTCTTCAATGAAATCTTCAACTAAGTTCATGCCCTGATCCTCAGGTTCAAAACTTTCGGGATCTTCTTCAGGTTCCTCACATATGAACACATTCTTGTCCTCCGCTGGCTCATTTCTTCCAGGGTTTTGCCTATTTTCATCTACGGGCCTTCTTTGGTTGTTCCACTAAGGTCTCGAGCCGTAGGAATTTCTGTTTCTTTCATGATCCCTAGTTCTTGCTATGTCCTTTGTAAACAATGTAAGGCTTTTCATCATTTCAAACATTGCCTCTAAAATAGGTTTCTCCTCTATGACAGGTTCCTTGGCTCTTCTAGGTTTTGGCTCACTATGGGAAGATGAAGGAGCATAAACATCTAAGAAGTTTTTCTTTCCCATAGAGGCTATGTTTGCTTTTGCTTTCTTTGCCCAGGTCTGAGCGGTTTTAAGGTCATTTGACCATCCTTCAAAGGCGTTTAAATAAAGTATTGAGGAACATTTGAGACAAGTTTATTAAATCTTATATTGAACTCGTGAATAGTCTCATTTTCTTTCTTTTTAACCTCAAATAACTGATTTAAAAGGAACCTATTGTCTGTCTTAGCTGACCAATCTTCTATGAGTTTTCTGGTGAAAGTATCATAACCATCCACAGATCCTGGGGGAAATCTGTCAAACCAACTTCTGGCATTTCCTTCTAAGGATGCTTCAAGGGCGACCATATAAACATCTTCGACTTCAGCCCCGTAGGCATCCATGTAAGTTCCATATCGATTCAATGTGTTCTTTGATAGGAATTGCTGACGAACCATTGAATCTGGGAAGTTTATCAATGTACTTCTCAGGCAAATCATGAGGAGCACCCTGGATCATTGAAAAATCAAAAGGAGAAGGCCTAGCTTGGCTTCCAAATTGTCTAGGTTCTAAGGGAGGATTGTTGTGAGCCATCGGAGTATGTACTCTAGGTGGACTACTCGGAGGAGTGGAAGGATTCGAACTATTCGTTGGAGAATTGGGTTGAATAAGAACGAGACTTGATTGAAAAGCTTCTGGAGAGTTATTTAAGATTTGCCGAGGTGAATTGATCACCCTCCAATAAAGGCTCGAAGATTGATCTTTAATATTTTTTTTGTGATTTCGAATGTATGTCAATGAATTTTCAGGAATGTTTCGACTTCGAAGGTTATACTCGTGGGTAGGTCCCTCAGGGGAGTCGCTTTGTGGAGTCGCCAGGTGAACGAATTGTCGTGTTCACCAAAATGTAATGTCGTAAGAGAGATAGAAACAATACAGTGACCGTGTTAAATTAAGTAATTGAAATGTGATCACTAAATTTAAGGCTAGATGTATATGAATGAATAACAAGGTAACCGCATTCACAGACACCGAAGGTACGTATAATGACCAAGGTAAGCCTCAAACTCCTCGGCAACGACGCCAAAAATGTTATCACGAATCTTGTAGTTGCCCCGTGAGATAATCCTATTTAGGACGACAGAGGAAAGGCAGCCAAAGTAGTGACCTACAATATCCAAGACTTCTGAAAGAATTCGAATGTCACACCAATCAAGGATACCAACACTTTGGACCAATGAGAACACAAGCCCAGGGGGCGTCCCTATGACCAAGAAACCCTAAAATAAGGAAAATGAATGAGTAGCCAAGGGAAACTCGGTGGAATCTCTTAGTAGGATGGTTAATTAAAGTTTGAAACAAAAACCAAGAGACTTTGAGCATCCAGGTGAAGCCCCAATTTTTCCCTAGGGTTTATGCAGAAAAATTGGGGTTTAGGGTAAAATGGTGAAATTAAGTAAAATTGGACACTCGGATTGATTGTTGGATGCAATATTAGGTGAATGGAATTGAAACCAACAATACCCAGTTTGCGGTTCTTGGAAATACCCACTTTCCCTAAGGGGGGGCGTTATTCCCTAGTAGCCGGCCAGTGCTTTGGATGAGAAAATGGAGTCCGATTAAGTCAAAAATTTAGATCTAGGGGTTTTATGTTAATTCCAAAGTGGGTTTTAAATTTTATAGCTTATCACAAGCTAGAACCTATGGATCTATAAAATGAGGGTTTTAATATAATAAAATGATGAGCAATGCATGTACAGAAAATAAAAGAAGAGAAACTTACCTGTGAGACGAACCTGGAACTTGTAGATGGACTGAAAATGATGAAGGATGCTACTTTCTTGTCGAAATGAACTTTTTCAATAAAGATCTTGTTGTCGTTTTGCCACAGCCAATCACCCTAGCGCCTCCTTCAACCTGCCAGATCAGAGAAAATCAACTGATCAGACAAACGAACGAGATCTGTAGAATACGGTACAAAAAGGGAATAAAAAATCATTAAGAACAAGATACTCCCTGAACCAAACACCCCGGAGCCGAGACAAAGGTGAGTTGCCCCACAAAAACACCTTCTCTCTCCTAGCACCTCCCTTTCCTTCAGATAAGATGGGTAAAGAAAAAATGCAAGATATATCCCAAATGAAGCTCAGTATAGAAGAGTAGCAGTGCCAATCATCAGATCATCAAAACATCCACAAGATACACAAAAGAATAATCCCAGACAAAAATCTCTTTATTAAAATTCCGGTGCCAAAGCTCATGAATTGCAATGGGGGGGTCACCTCTCTTAAATAGTTTGAGAGAGACGTAAACCCTAACTCACTTTTGTTATCACCAACCTTGTAGTTGCCTATGTGAGATAGATCTAGATGGACGGTAGAGGGACAAGCAACTAAGGAGGTGGAACCAAGACTGCCTAAACTCCCAAATAGATGGTTGTCACGCCAATCAAGGCAGTCTTCGCTTTACGTTACCTAAGTCCAAGATAACAACGGGGGAGACCCAGATCTACTCCCGACAGGAGAGATCAAACCTAGACACCAGATCAGATCAAGTATGGCTTGAGGTACGTAAGGTGTAAGGTAATTGGAAACTCTAGATCTATGGAAGATGATACTAAGTGGACTAAGGCTTTGGATGAGGGCTTTAGTCGTATGAGGGTTGATACATAGTGAAATACAAGTAACCTATAGGGGTAATACTAGATCTAGGGTTGAAGTACTAGCAACTGATGAAGATAACTGCTGCCTTGGGAAATGTAACAGAGGCAAGATTTGTAAGGACACAGTTGGGACTATCTAGTACTAAAGGGATAGACTCAATGAGAGATATGACAATGTTAGATTACCTGAGTCATCAAGGAGCAGTCAATTTTCAGGGGAAAGAGGTCAAAAGAGGGCTAGTGCTAGGCTTGGAGATCAGTGCCTATTGGGCCTTGGGCAATGGAGTCGGTATATGCACAGCGTTAAAGTGAACCCACCTGGGATATGCCCTGATCTATGGACCCGGAAAAGTGTTTGGCCCAAAAGATTTAATTTACAGGGAAACCAACAGAAGGAGGGCTAGTGCTAGGGTTTGGAGAGGCAGATCTGCAGATCTAGGACAGCCAGGAGACTATCAACTCAGCATTGGAGGAGAGATGAGATCAGAATGGCTTGATCTACAAACCCAAGTCAGGAAATTTCAGAAAAAATCAGATTTGGAAAAGTCAAAATCTGATGAGGGAAGCTAGGATGCTGAAAGTCAGTTTTTCAGATCTAGGGCTACTTGGCAAGAACTAGCTCAGCGTTGGGGGTGTTCTAGAGTGAGGGAGACCTGATCTACAAACCCAAGTGATTTTTTTTCAGAAAAATCAAATCTGGAAAATTCAAAATTTCAGTAGGGGCGTTGGGGTTTGAGCAGTCAAAAAGTCAGATCTAGGGCAAACCAGTCACAATATGGACAACTTTGAGGAGGATCTGGTGAGAGGGGTGCCTGATCTACAAAACCCAACTGTGGTTTGTCTGAAGATCGAGCAGTTCCCTGATTAAGTATTTTTTTGGATTTTTATTATTTAGGAGTTTTTTCAAAAAATTTGAAGAAATGCAGGTACAATGGATTGAGATCTGGAAGAGAAGAGACTGACCTGTAGATCTTACTTGGAAATGCTTGTAGATGCCTTGATGATGATGATCCTTGCCATCCCGATCAATTCTGAAAATCTGAGTGAGTTCTAAGACCAACGTTATGCTCCAAGTGACCAATGCGCCCCCCTATCCTGCACAAGCAAACGTCAACAATATCGGATTTGCTGTATCATGAAAGAAAAGCTAGATCTACAGAAAAGTAACAAGATGTAATCATAGATCACAATGAAGCTAATGAAAACCCCCTGATACAAGACGAAGACAATCTGAGCGAGTTGAGGTCCCCCTGCAAAAACGTTTTAGCTGAAAACGCCCTTCTGTAGACAAGACAATGATCCCCCCCCAAAAAATATAGATCTCACACAATATTCCGAATGCTAGGAAGCAAAAGACTTTCCAATCACCACCGAAGAACATAAGATCCAAAAAATATCCACAAAAAAAGTCTTTCTATTCATCAGATTCAAGAGCCAAATACCCCTTACAAATGAGAAGCTCTCTCCTTTAAATAGAAATGAGAGAACCAAAATCCTAACCACTTTCAAAACGAGTGGCTAAAAGTAAAAGATATAAATGTTCTAATCAATGGTTGAGATGAGCTCAACATACAATACATGGATCAATATAACCATAAAGTACCAAAGTGGACTAGATCACCCAATAAGAGGTACTCCACTCAACAAGAAATAAATGAAGCACATGGTGGGTCCATGGAGTGTTAACTAACTCCCTATGGGTGCCCCATGGCACAATAAAATAATATAATATTTTAATTTTTTGACTTTGTGCCTCCTTGAGGAAATTGTGAGCCTCCCAAAAGCTCCAGAAAATAATATAAAAATGCCCCCAAAAAATAGGTGTGGGCCCAATCAGGTGCTACAACTGCTGGAGAAGGTGCGGAGAACATCACACTCATCATCATGACTCATCCCATGTCATTTCCTTGCCTCATTAACCCAAATCGATTCCTTCAGTAGCCATTTAATCATTTTTTAATCTGGCTCGGGAAACGTGAACCTGCCAAAATAACCTTCTAGGGTGCCTGCGTTGTCAAACTGAGCCCACAAGCTCTCTGGGATGGGGGTACTATGGTACAATCAAGTGGTTGCACCCCCTATAACCCATACAACGCCTTAGGAGATCCAATAAAAACATCTCCCTGCTCAGACACATCATCTAGTGAAGCAAAACTGCATCAGAAGGGTAAAATGAGCTTGATCATCTCTGCAAGTGCCCGGAACTGAAAATAAGCTATCTCACTAGACTCAGAGAGTCCAAATCCATCTAGGGTGCATACTCATACCCTTTCTAGGTCTCTGCCTGATCATCAACAATATCCAATAGACAATATAATCACCTGTAAATGACCAGATACCAATAATATAACTCAGACTATCATCAATTTGCTGCAAATGTTACAAGGCTAAGACATGCTCTACAAATCATTTAAGTAACAATCATAACAAGTAGCAGTCACCTCACTAGCGGTACATCAACCAAATACATATATAGGGTTTTATTTATTATTACTTAGACAAGACTTTCAACACTATACTCACTTCATAGTTGTAGTCAATTTGCTAGTGAAGGGTGAAGGTTGAAATTGACAAGGCTAGGGCAAAGGATGACTACCAACTTAACATCATGACACTTTGGATATGGAAATGGAATACTCACTATAACCACATGCTGGACAAACAACAACACAGGGAATGGCAGTGCCTCACAAATGGCTGAGTTGTTCAGAGAGTGCTTATTCAACTTAGGCATCATGTCTACATCAAGTTTGATCCAGGTTCATTAGGACCATGAATTTTATTTCCATGGCCTTTTTGGCCTATATGACCTTTTGGGGACTTCACCGGTGCTTAAAAGCACAACTAACTGCAACTTTCATCCAGGACATATTCAAATTTATAAGGTCAACAATATTTGGATATAGCATATATTTAACCATTGCTTTTGGGACCTTTTCTTATACCCTTCACGAAGTATTTTAGCATTTCATTGCTCTTGCCCTTTGCTTGTATATGTTAAGAAACACATTTTAGAATTTACATTTTCCATGGGTGCATATATAAACATTTCCAATACAAGTAGTACATGAGCTTTCAGTTTTAGCCAACAACATCTCAAGTGACTAGGGGGAGTTCTGGACAGTGCCAAACATCGGGACAACCGACCAGAATGATTTAGGCATACAATCTAACTCACCAAAGGCAAGTTCTGTCACCAACTCAGAGCCGAAACACACTATAAACAGGGAGGTTTTTCCAACAAAGGTTCTTGCGGGGAAAAGGTCCTCCATGCCATAAGTCAAGTAGTAAGTCGGGTTAAAAACAAAACAGGAAGGTAATGGATGGGTGGAGGCAATGAAAGATGAAGCCAACACTAGCAAGCCAAAGAATGGTGGGAATGACTACCTCTATTCTCCCTAGGGAGGGTAAAACCAATGAGTATAGATCAGGAACTTCCAAGTCTAAGTAGGGACACCAATACATAATACAAATACATCCAAGTCCATATATTTATGACCGCCAGATCATGACACTAAATGCTAGTATATGTCACAGAGATGAGTATAAGAGCAATGATAACCATAACACAATAAAATAAATGCTGAGTCATAATCTTGCATATAATCCATCTGAACCATCATCTATCCAATGAGAAAGCACTGATATAAATCTGGGCATCAATAACTGCTCTGTAAATGACTAAATGGCTACATCAGTCCTCAAATTTGAGTGTCTTGAGACTCAGTCCTGACATGGGGGAGTCAATAGTCCATGAATAAAATAATGATCCGTCAAAACTGCTCATCTCAGCATCTCATATGTAAGAGATCTGGCTGAAAAATGTATTGTATCTGAAAAATAGAATATGGTAGCCTGGCTACTATATATGTGATAACAACTTTTTCATCCAACGGTTGAGATTAAAACATCATCAACGGTGAAGATAAAAAATATATAGATCATAACATGGATCAAGTGATTAAGTCAAAGAGGGGGCGCACTTTACTCAAGGACGCCTATCCTAGGTGAAAGTCACAACATAACATAAGATATGACATGATACTACATAAGAGGGGTTCACTAGGGGCTTATTTCACCCTAGGCCCCTAATACAACTTCAAACCATATAATATAATAGTGAAATACATCATTAGCCATGAGAGGGGGCACCCCTTGGGGGGCTTTCCGTACTGACTGAGCCATAGATAAAATAATTCAGACATCTGCTGACTGTAAACTGCTGAAGGACTGTCCGGGATGTTGAGACACATCATCTGTCAAAATTTCAAGCCATTTCATTGATCTAGCAGGCCAAATCGATTTTTTCAGTGATTTTTCTAGTTCATTTTTGCTGGGACAATCTCTGGAAATTGATAAATCCACCATAACTCTGTCCAGGATGCAAACTGGGGCAAATTGACTACTCTGGATGATCTGGAGACATAGAAGAATGGTATAAGTGACTACTCATACCCCCTGGAACACTGCTCTGCTCTAGGAGAACCAATCATACTGCCATATGGAATAAAATTTGATCATTGGCCAATAATTAAGTGATAATAATCACTTTTTTGGAGAACCGGAGCCAAACTCTCAAAACTGAAACCGCAGTATTGCTCCTAGGCATGTCTGGATCAAATATAGACCATGTTGTATTTTTGAGTCACTGCCTTGGGAACTGTGATTGACTTGGTCAACTAGGTTGACCAGGTCAAAGTACCCAAAATCAAGGCGAGATACTGTATCAATAAGATCCTGCAACCATCCAAGGTAAGAAATGCTCCAATAATGTATATCAAAACCAAGCATAAATCAGTTAGTCATAGTCATGGTGACAAATAATAATAATAATAACATGTACCTGTGCTTCTGAGAAATCTTGGAACTTTCTGGAAGTCTGATTGTTCATGCCATACTTATAAAGTGTAAACAATGTGCTACAGATGGGTGAGGATGTAAGAACAAGGTTTAGGCAAAGAGAAATGACTTTCAACCGACTTTAACTCAGTGATCTATCCGAATGTTGCGTAATACACTCTACCAAGGTGACATATGTATGACAAATAGCAATAGGGGATGGAGGTGTCTCACAAATGGATAAAGTACTTGGATATGTTTCCCTTAGAGTCTAACAAGTTTTCCTTTGCACTTTAGCTGCAACATAGGTCAACCTTCAAAGGCAGGTGCCCTGGCAGCCTTCTGGGCTCCAGTACTGACAAAGACCCAGCCTTTACAAGCTAGTCTCACCCTGATGCCCTGTGGGAGCACATGAGCCGAACACTTTACAAGGAGTGAGTGCTCATCCTTTGACCAACGAGCATCCATAGACCCGACATGTTTGCCTCTCCCTGCCACCCTTGTGGAGGGCAGAATGAGCCTTACATTATACAAGGAATGAGTGCTCAAACTCTTGGCCATTGACTACTTTAAAACATTTAACTTTTGCATCCTTTAGATATAGCTTTTATGCGTTCCAATGCTTTAGTGTTTAGCAACACTGTTATGGTGGAGCACTTGCTTTGAGGACTAAAGGAGAACTACCCTATGAACCCAGCCACACTGACCAAGCCACATTCTTCATAGCCAGAGACACAGAACAACATGGAGTCTATCATACATAGGGGTCACAATGGGGAAAATGATTTAACTTACAAGATGACATACCAATTGTCAAGAACTAGATATTTATTCAAAGTGCAAGAGATATTAACTGTGGAATAGCATATGCATACACAAGAAAATAAATAAGCATCTGCAGAGTGTTCATTAAGCATAAGATACTGAGTTTATGTTTATGAAATTGCTAAGTTGCTAGCTGGATTGTTTTCAGCTCTAGCATCTATCCCCGATCAGCAGACAGCATTCTGTTGACCATTATACATGGATCAAAAAGAGCTGGTTGAACTGGCTCCCTAAGTCAATCTCTATCCTTCGTATCTTCAGATAGGTACTGAAATGTTTCATATCAGACTTCTATAGTGCTGGAAAATCTCTTTGATCTTTATTTGTTCACACAAATCATAACTGTTTTTTAGTTAACTTATGTGTTACAAAAGTATACGATACTAATTCCTTGTTTCTCTAGCATAATATCTGTGAGAGACAGGGATTTTTGGAGTTTATCATAGACATGCTTATAAGATGACCATACCTGAAAATTACATGTACCCACCCAAAGTGGATATGAAGTCTATATTGCATGCCCCAAAGTTGTGGTAAGGGAAAGTTGATGCTGCCATTAGAGACATAGTAGATTTCTCTAAGTTCATCTAAGTTTTTTGAAACCGTTTGGAGTGCCCTCATCTGGTGCCACAAAGACCTTACATGTTTCATAAAGACTTGTGCTAAAAAGGATATCCAAAGCGTGAAGAATGATCATGTCTAAATGAATGGTATTTTGGGGATGCATTCAATATAGGAGGTTTGAGAAATCTTGCAGGAGAAATGTTGATGAAATTGATTGAGGCATAATTCAAGAGTTCTGAAACTTGTAGAGTATACATTGCTGATTTGGGTGGTATGTTCCTAGCTAATTTCCAGAAGGGTCCCAGGAAAATATGTCCAAAACAGAGGTGGGCCTTCTTTGGCACACTTGTTCTGGAATGACAAACTGTTCACAACTCTCAGCCTCCAGACATGAAACTCATTATCAGCCCCATTGCAGCTTAAGCAAATTCAATAAATTATTTTGGCAAATGATTTCTTTACATGTCATTACATTCGCATAATTTGTTGCCAATATGCTTCTGTTACACATTGCTGTTAACTTAGTTATGACATCAACAATTTGTATAGTTTCCAACTTTGTCCCAGAATTGAGTTTGATTGAACCAATGATCGGTAGGGATGGATTTTCTACTCGAAACAGTGAAGCTTCTTGTTTTCGTTCTCTGTCACTCATAATCAT
Organism: Pseudotsuga menziesii; assembly: GCA_001517045.1. Lineage (NCBI taxonomy): Eukaryota > Viridiplantae > Streptophyta > Pinopsida > Pinales > Pinaceae > Pseudotsuga > Pseudotsuga menziesii. The sequence continues at coordinate 10,983 of LPNX010853042.1, read as the reverse complement.
GTCTGTGACTGATTTGCCTAATGACATGTTGTAATTGAGGATCTTAGCGACTTTTTTTCTTTTTGGGCGTCTTATATTTCATTAATGCACAGAATAAAATATCTGTATCATACATTCTGAAGTTGGAGGTTGTGCTATTAACTTATTTATCTTGCCAGATTCCTTACTCTCCCGTAATTCTGAGTCTTTGTATGATAGATTGTACGAAAGTCAAACATTATTATCATGCATAGAAGGCATTTCCTATTTAAGGGTATATTGTTTAACTATCATCAAGTTGGGATTTATGCAGTTATAGATACATGCGATTCAATTTTGATCAACCACCATGTAACTACTGCTATCCCAAGTGTTGGATTGCAGGTAAGCATTATGTGATTTTATTTCCTCTTTGTTGATTCCTCAATTGTTTAGTAATAATATACAAGGGTGGGTCTACAACAATAATTTAAAGACATTTTACAGATATGGAGAGCATCATTGCTTTTGGGTGATTTTATCCTACACTCCATACGCACTTCTAGCTATTTCCATGATGTGGTTGCATTAGAGCTTGGAGCTGGGACAGGTGCATGGTTATACAGAAACTGTATAAAACTACTTGTGAACATATAAAGATATTCATTTGAATTTGCTGGAAAAGTTGCTAAATGCCTAACATCTTTTATTTGGTTTGTCAATAGAAAGGAAGGAATCATATTTCTTGTCTGTTATCAGACCTGTAGGGATTAAATTCCGTCAGGTGTTTTTATAATTGACTGCTCTTAAAATATGTTTGCTAGGGTTGGTTGGCATTTTGGTCGCTCGTTCAGCTAAAACTGTCTTCATTACAGGTAAGACACCAGCTATACCTGTACACTTCCATATACTTCTATTACTTTTTCCATTTACTTGGCTAGTTCAGTAAAATGTTCCACATTCAAAATTATCATAATAAAAATTTCAAAAATGCGTTACTTTTCATTGAAAATAGCTTTCTTTATTATAAAAAATATGCAATAGATAGAGGGATTTTTAAAAAATAAATCAAATTTATAGTAGGCTGGCCACCCGCAGTCATATCCATCAGCCAGACATGGCAAAACAATTACCGAAAATACATCATAAAGGCATTGTACATTAAAACATGGTGCTATTAATTCGTGCATGCCTCCACAAATATATTTACGATTATCTATCATAAAAACAAAAAGATGGAATTCAATCAACAACATGCACAATCAATAGCATGGAAGCATAACGACTCAGCTTTTGGCTGCTCACCAACTGCTGGCCTATGGATCTTGGTCATGGACATCTTCACCCTAACGACCTTGTTATCACAAAAGTTGTGGCCGCCCCTGTGAGGGATCCTATCCAGGATGTGCAAAGGATGGCCAGCCAAACCAAGTGACCCAAGAGTGCCTCAACCCTTGCTAATTTGTGCAAGTGTCACACCGGAAGAGGCTCTCTTCGTGTTAGGCTAAGCGGGAGCTAAGCCAAGGGGGAGACCCTAGCTAACCAGTGATGGCTAACTGACACAAAACCAAGACACACAGGTATACAAGATACGAGATGGCTAAGAGCAGAGTGGTCTTGATAGTTACACCCTATATCAAATGAAAATAGCTATGGGGATATGATGCTTTACGAGGTATGCTGAGAAGGATTAATAAGAGAAATAATCGGCCAAATAATTATTATCCAATAGAGTTAATAGAGTTAATCAAATCTTGGAAGAGTGTGGTGCTAGATAAAATGGCTAAGTTGTGGCTAAGGGAAGATTTGGTTAGGAAACAAACGAAGCCACGAGATAGTGAAAATAATAAACTCTAGCAACTGAAATGCAAGTTTGATGATAGATAATCAAATCAAAACACAAAGCATGCTTGCCCAAGTCAAAAATCAATTGATAGATAATCAAATCAAAACACAAAGCATGCTTGCCTAAGTAAAAAATCTACTAAGTGTGGAAATGCCCAAGGAGGGCGATTTCCCTCTAGGTGAGGCCAGTGCTAGGCGAGGGTTAATGGAGTCAGAAACTATTCAAACTTCACACCTAGGGTTTAAATGGCTTTGTTAACTTGGGTTTTCGTTTTCGAAAGATTTAAACGGTTAAATTTTAAGAAGTGAAAATGAGGGTTTTTGATTAATTATTTAGTTAGCAAACTTATGGAATGTGTTAGCACCTTGTAATTTTCCTATGCTTGCTGTAGGAAGTCACAGGGGTAACCATTTCAACCAATCTTTAGACTGCGTTCTAGCCAACACAGTCAGAGAGGGCTCTCTCTTGTCACAGTAACATTCACATATACATTTATCTTTATCAAGCACGCAGAAGAATATATTTCTGCTAGTAACAGGACAATTACAAATAAAACAGGTTGAAAAGATAGACAAATATTAAAACCATTGGGCGATGGAGTCACAGTCTAAAACATTCAAGGACATTACAGCGGATAATAAACAGTGATTTTTCTCCTGGATTATGAGGCAAAGTAAGCGCAACATTCATTCAAATAGATTTATAGCGATGGCAGGCAGAAATAAGGAAAGAGCCCGGTGAAGAACAGAGGCATCTATCAAGGATGAATCTCTGAGCACACCTTTAGTGGAAAATAACAAAGGGAAACAACCAAAACAGAGCACCTATCTATGGATGAATTCTGTAGCAACTATTACAATCACATTACAAACACGATTTCTGATGCAGGAGCGCTTAACTAAGAGCGAATTCTTGCATACTAATCTAGAAATGTATTGGCAGAAAATAACACAGATGTAAATGAAATAAACAGGGAACACAGACTAAAGACCAACACCGTGATGAATCTCATAACCGCAGAAAAATATATTCATTGAAGCTCCCGAAAATTGTTTGCAGAACTACAAAACCGGCGTTGAGGCCTCAAAAATGAAAATCAACCAACCTCTATCCTCCTCAAGGGAGGTTCTATTTATAATGAGTATTAACCCTGGGATACGTCCTGAAACAGGGTATCAAAACGGTAACAAAATATGGGATTAACTTAGAATAATCAAATTAAAATCCTAACAGACTGCATTAGGTGGCAGATTCACCACGGTTTCATTACGGAGATAGGAAATAGGCTATGACACTCATGTTGGTCAGAACGGTACTGCGGCTCGTGGATGCATGCTTGCTTTACGGGACCCCTTCTGCTACTGACCTTCATGTTTACTTCGCGGTTGATGACCTGCTTTGTTGGTGTGTGGAGCTGGCGCGGAGTTCTATGTTCTCTCTGCGTTTGGCGATTTTGTCCCTGGGTGACACTTTCCCTTTACGTGGGGGGCCAAGGTGGACCGCCCTGTTTTCGACCTTGCCAAGCCTTCAATGACTTGTCGTTCTTGTGCTTCTCCCCTCCCATGGAACAAGGCCTTCTTAACGACACGACACCTCCATGAGTTCATTGCCTCCCGGCTAGAATTAGCAAGTGGAATTCACAAAAGCGATGATAGAGGCACTAGATCCACCCTTCTCCCGTCCGAGCATTCGCTCCAACCAGTCGCTCCTAGTGATGGATACTATATGTTGCGACCATGGAGATAGCGACCATGATCGGAGGCTTTGGCGGGATAATCCTTTGGTTGGAGACCCCAGGCAATGCTTCCACGGGGGGGTTGTGTTTTGCTACGACCGCATCGTCCTCACTTGTCTCAGAAGGTCGTTCTAATGTGATGAACATCCTTCTATCGTCCTCATTGGTGCTGGGGGGTTCTTCTAATGCGATGAACATCTCTGCCCTGATGGCTAGAACAGTTTCCATGCCATGGTCTGAAAATGATTTGAGTTCTCCGCCGTGCCCAGCAACTGGCAGAACGCAATGAACCGTAGGCACCTCAAACAAATAGGTCACAGTAAGCCTAGTAGCAGGGTCTCGGGCTTCCACCGAAACAACACTCTGCCACCCTTGTTCACCATCAATATTTGCTCGATTCGTTTTTGTGATAAAGACCGGATGGGAGCGTTATAACGAGCTGGATGAAGGAGCTCGGTAAGGGTCCGTCAACCCCTCACACGAGCCATCATCGAGTGTTATGATGACACACGAACGATCACGTGGGCCTTTGCTCGGATTTCTTATGTGGAGACGTCGAATGCACCTCTTATAAGGCTTTGACCTCCATGATTTCCCGAAGTGACCTCTGGCCTCACTCATAATCGCCCTAAGGAGATCTCATTGGGGGTGGATTTGATGTTGGCCGCTTCCCTGATCCGTTAGCCAGCCTAGATTTCAGTGCTTCGCTTTTCTGAAATACAGAGCGTACAACCGCTTGTATTCTCTACCAACTGTTCGTTTGACGCTCGTCCTTACTACGCATGCTGAGCAGCGGATCGCGAGGACTTCGGGACCTGTTTTTTCGCCGTCGATGCCACCTATCCCATCCTGACTAGGTGGACCCTACCACACTTCGCCCTTCTCCTGCTGCCTAACCTCTGCGCATGTCGCTGTCGCGATGTAGATCTCTTTGCTAAATCTACACCGTTGAAAACGAGGGACTCTACTAGGTTTTGCATTGCTTCTTTCCCTTATCCGTCGCGCACCTTCCCGTCGTGCATACCTCCAGGGCCGTCGATCGGTTTTTGTCTGATCGCCACCGTCCAATTATGTCGGGCCTTTCTCCACTTCGTGGCCACCCTCTGCTTTAACTGTCATGCAAGTTGGAGTAGCGAAAAAATTCTTGACCGTAGATCTGGGCTACCTTAATCGTGATCATTGGGCAAACAGGACGAATAACGTATTTCACGCGCTCTTGTAGCTAGATTCTCTGCACGCCTCTTCCCTCGCGAAATCATCAACCCCCCGCTGCCTTGCACTACCTGTCCCTGTGGTGATCCTTCTCGAAATTGTCAGGCCTGGAAATTTTTTGGCTATACCCTCCCTTGACAGCCCATTATCACCAGCGCCTATTCAAAATTTAGCAGGTGTGCTAACAATGGCTCCAACTCGGGGATGCTATCCTCCCTGTGAGGTAGCAAAGAACCTCTGTAGATCATGTGCCTGATCCATCTGAGCTAGCTTGCGGTCCTTTCTTGAAAGCTTACCAGCGTGTTTTGAAATCAAAAGCCGTATAGATAATAATAAAACGAAAAAATAGCTTTAAATGAAATGAAATGCTCACCATGTCGAGCTTATTTGCTCCTACCTACCCTACTTTACACGAGCATCACTGCCCAGTCAAGTGACTTTTGACTTCCAGTGAAGTCAATCAAGCGGTGATTACATTTGCGAGCTCTTCCCTCCCGCTTGACCGGGGACAATAAAGCAAAGCGGAATAATAGGAGGTTATTTTTGAACCTCTGGTCTTTACCGTGCATGATTGTCCTATCATTCCCCTCGTATAGCTCCCCCATAGGTGTGGCCATTGGGTCGTGATAGCCCTTTGTAAATTCTGCTATACACTTGTCATGACCAAACTGCTCCACGTACTTGGTCACCGGGTCATAAAATATATGACTGTCCTGAACCTCTCCCGGCATTTGACGCTTCAGTTGTGACTTCCTCGGCTGTAACTTCCCTTGCATACTGCTCAGCTGTTCTTCAAAACACCCATAGAAGGGAAGTTCATGACCGCTTGAACCTGAGACCTCAGTTGCCTCCTCTCGAAAGCTAAAAACCACGCCTTGCTCCTCCTTATGCATTTCACAGGAAATGTTTTCAATAAAATCCAGTGAACTGCGCTCTTCTTGACATAGGTTACAGGTATTCTGTACTGGAAGAGTAGGAAGAAATGTCCCACTTGGGACCTTCATCGTCTGAGTAGTCGTACTCATACTCGTCATATAGTGGAGGCCTGAAAACCTTTCAAAATCCCCACAGACAGGGCTTGCAACAGGCAGGCTATTTTCTTCAGCGAACAAATTGTAATACTCCCCCTATATGGGCCTGGACTGCTCCTCTGTGTGCTCATAAAAAGAACAAATAGGATGCACAGCAGATTTCATTTGCTCCCGACCTCCATCATCCCCTTTAGACAACTCCATGACCTCATCCCTAACCTCCATTTTCTGCGCTTGATTAGAAGTTTTTAACCTCTGCTTCAAGAAATCAAATGAGGCAAAGCACAAGGGTAGGCAACTACCGTCATCCTGCTGACGATATTCTTCATGAAAGGCAGGATCGGGGTGCAAAGAAGACTTTAGCTGTTTGTCCTCTCCCTCTTCCACTAGTAGAGAAGGCCTTGTGTGTTCCTGTAGGTCCTTAGGGGCAGTTTGAGCTTGCTCAACATGCAGGGGTCCTTTGTCTTCCTGATTATTTATGGGACATGGGCTGTGGTTCCTTGTTGATGCAGGAGCATCCTTCTCTCCATCCAAATTCAAGTTCAAAGTCTGATTAGGCCTAGAAGGGGTCTTCAATTCTGAATTGATGGTCTTCTAACCATCACATTGTAAATAATGTATGTTTATGTGATTCTAGATGGATAATGAGTCAATTAGGTGAGTCACTAGGTGAGTGATGAGTCATGTAACAGGCAGCGAGTCATAGGATAGGGTTGATAGTTAGAGTTGATTTAGTATGTTGTTGAGAGTATTAAGGATCTGAACCAGAATGGTTCATGAATCCAATTATGTATATATGTAAGCCTGTGAGGCATAGATAGATAGATAGACATAAGACATCGAGAGTAGGTAGAGGGATACATATATAGAGAGGTCTGTAAGGCCTGCAGGAAACAGAGGAAGGGCCGACTAAAGATGTATCAGGCCTAAGGAGATCGGAACACAGGTTCTGAGATTAGTTTGTATGTACAGTTTCATTAGATGAATGAAAAAGCCTATTGTGGCATAATTTTGTGTGTAAATTCCATTCTGTCTGAATGTGTGAAATTGTGTGTTAAATGCTTGTTTAATTTCTGTAAAAGATTGACAAGTCTATATATGAGTTCAGGGTTTCTGAAAGTGGGAGAAATAGAGATCGATTGATCGATTCTCTAGTCAATCGAAGGAGAATTAGGTAAACAATCCTTGAGGATTTCATTAATGAAATGCGTGTGCAGAGTTAACCTTGTTGTAGGTTACGGAGCGAAATCGATCACTGCAAGAATCGATGAGAATTGAGATCTAAACCTGTGTAGGTTTGGACAAACGAGATCAAGCGTAAGAAGATCCGACAGCTGGGAGAAGTTATGCAGAAGAATAGTGGAAGGAAGAACATTCCGTAAAGGAAGTTAGATCGACGATGGAGATTGGATCCGCAAAGATCTAACTGTCAGAGATTAGATCCGCAAAGGAAAACAGATCAAAGGTCTAGATCCGCCCTGCAGAAGATCAACGACTCGGACAGAAGTTGCGGGAGAAGAGTTTGCAGGAGTCGTAATTCGGAAAATGAAAAGGTGCATCCCGCATCCCGCATGCGGAAAGACCGTTGCAGGCACGTAATTGTGGGAGGTCTATTTTAATTGGAAAAATGTATGCCCGCATCTTGCATTGCGCAAGTTATGGAAAAGGCATTGCGGAAGGACTTAGTTGGACAACTAAGTTTAGAGGTTCTGCTAAATTTAGAACCTAACTATTCCTAGGGAAGCTGATTCGAATTGGTTTACTGGATCAATTTGGTGATTTGAATTTAGTACTCTGGTTCGAGATTGGAATCATTTGGTATCAGAGCGGGACAAAGATTCTGCGTAGTAGCTCAGTTGATCAGTTGAGCCCGTGAAGAAAGTTCTATAGGAGAGAATTTATAATACCATAGGATCAAGCTCTGGAAAATGCTTGATGTGGTATTAATGGCAAGAAGGAGACTTGCTATGAAAGCTTGGATGCAGCTCACTGCCTGAGCATGAGGAGAAGCTCAGTGATGCATGAGGAAGGAAGAACAAGGATTCTGCGTAAGAGGTAAATAAATTTCTGATTTCAATATTTATTTTAAAATGGAAGACTAACGATTGTGTGAGAACGTTAGTCAGATAAGAGGGTATTCAGGATTGATTGCAGACAGAAGATGTGTGGTTAAAGTTGATGATTAGCCACATAGAAATGCAGAAGAATCCTTGTAAGGATTTGACAGCCTTGTGGATTGATGAAAGATTGCAAATTGTAGCAATAACAACTGGGGGATTTGTGCTCAAGGGCAATTCTGTTCTTGATGAAGAGGAATATCTTTTGAAGATAGTAATGGAGATTGTTGCCCACCTATTTCGACTAGGTGGCAACCTCATGTACATTGGAGATGTACATTCTTGTTCAGTTGTTCCATGGAAAAATCCTTGTTATTTTTCACCTTGCAGGGCAATTTGCCCCTTTGTACTCGAAATATCCGCTCCCCTGCATGGGATAATTATTGTAATTTTATGTTTTAAGTATGGATCATATGATATGGATGCCATGTCATGGACTTTATCATTAGGGAAGTCCCCTCATCGAGTGTTTTTCCCCTTCCAATAAATTTTGTTCTTTAACGATTTTTATTGGTTGGGTTTTCACTCAAAAAATCCTCCAAAGTGGTGACAAGCGTTCTAGTAATTGAGTCCATGGGGTGGCTAAGGGTTCAAAGTGTTATTCATGATCATACTAGACATATTCTAGAGTCTTGTGGAATTTCGTTGAGTCTAGTCAGTCTTTCCTTATTTTTTAACCTCACCGTCAGGGGTTAATTAATTAAAGTTTTGATGTAATAAGGTTGTCACTTGGTCCTTGGCATTTTGTAATAGGGGTATGAGTGCAAAATAAAAATGCCATATCAACCCCTAAGCCATAGGATCAAGTCCCATGTCATTCGGACATGTGGTTAGGATTTTAGCCCACTTTTGGTCCCACTCAGGCAAAAACCAGGATTAATTAATTTAATTGCCTAGAGTGAAAAATGAAAAATTCTTATTTTTGGGCCAAAAGTCAAAGTTAGGGGCTCTAATTTTTCGTAAAGTTCATTCCTATCAAGGTTAAGGAGAAATAAATCCAAATGGGGCCCACTCAAAGTGGAAAAATGAATTATTTAAAAGAGGGGACGTTTTTTGCCTTATGTGGGTTTTTTCCATCTTAATATGGAGCCCTTCCCCCTCTTGGAAGCTTCCAAAAGGCCCCCTCTTGGGTGGGTGACACTTGGCCATCATCCAAGGGCCTTCTCTCTAGGTTTTTAGCTATAAATAAGAGGATTCTCCCCTCATTTTAGCATGAAGGTTCTTGGTAGCATGGTTACGCTGCCAAAATATTTGCTTCTCTTCTCTTCTCTCTTTATTCTAGCATTTTGCTCAAGCCATTCTTGGCTCATCTTGGTATTGAATCTTGCCCTAGTTGGGCCTATAATAGAAGAAATTCTTTGGAGGAAATCTCTTCTATGGTGTGTTGGCTTCCCTCTTCAAGCATTGAGGTATTGTTGTTCAATTTGTGAGTATTTACTTTCATTTTGTTAAGCATAGATGCCCTTTGCAAAGGGATTGAATGGTAAATGATTATTTGCTTTTCATTGTGAGTAGATTAACTTAACTCTACAAAGGTTTTTGTAGAGCTATTTATTTTGCTCATCTCCTTGCTTACATTATGTAGTCTTGCTCACCCATTTCTTGCAGATCCAAAGGCTTGAAGGAGGGCCTCCAAAGCCAAGCTCCTTATCTCTTTGTGTTTGTCAATCTACTTCTTTTATTGTTTACATTTTCGCTCATAGAGTTACGGGTCTAATAAAACTTGGTTTTATTCATTGGTTAATGAATAAAACCCTTGTTTTAGGGCCTTGATGCATTATATATTAGTATAGTAGCTTAAATATATTGTTTTTACATCATTTAGGTGGCTGGAAATTGCATTCTCAGCACTCTAAACTTTCTGTTTTCAATCATTTTTAAATTTGAAATTTTCTGTAAATATTTGTATTTTTATACTAACTTTAATAACATTGTTTTTTCTGAGTTTACTGTAAATTCCAGCAAGCTTTTGCTGGTTTTTTGACAGGTTTTAACAAGTATTAAGGGGAGGTGTTGCTAAAAAATTATCAAAAACACCCCTCTTGTACCCGCTTCAAAGAGGGTCCATTTCTAACCTTTCTTCCTCATTTTTCATAGTGTTTTGAGGCTTGAAAAGTCTATTTTCTGTAAGTGTTTAATTGTTGGTTTTTATTTCATTGTAAATCATAACATAGCATAGCATAACGTAACAATCTAATCTAGCTTAGCTTTTACTTTTCAAGTTCACCCACCTTTCCCTTTGGGGATTGTTGTGAGGTTAGAGTAGTACTTGCTTATTAGCTTGCTTTACTTTCTCAAAGTTTTATCTATTTCAAGCATAAGCATTTGTTTTAATTGTATAAGAGTAATCATACAACTCAAGTCTTTCGATGTATCCTCTGCCCTCCGTAATCTCCCTTCGGGGAACTCGGACCAAAGGGTATGAAAAGCAGAAGGATTTGGGCGCTTAGTTTAATTAGATAACTTACTTTCTGCTAGAAATCTTTCACATATTTACTTTTTTCAGTCTGGGGTTCAAGTACCGGCATCTCCCATAAGGGATACCACTTGGTTGACCCTGTTGATCGTTCTAAAATAAACCTTGCATGCTCAACAGTTACAAGATCTAAAAGTAACCCTCTAAAATAAACCAACAACTTCTCTGGCCCCTGATCCTATACTCGGTTATCACTCTGCTAAGTACTCACGAGATACGATAGGGAGTGGAAGAGGTTTTAGTAACAGGCATCCACCATAATATTGTCTGAACCAATTAAAAACCGGTGACCATTGGAAGCTACGGGGGGTGAGAGACTGAGGGGGGTCTCACGGCGTTCGCGTCCCACCTGATGAGCGCCTCAGCACTGGGGGTTTGATCTGCGAGCTATAGGTGGACTGGTTTCCACTGTTTTGAGCACAACAACACTCCATCTTTGGTTTAAAAGGATATGTGGTTGGGGTAGACACATCCCTTGGTTCCAAGACATTAATCAAATATTTAAGGCACCCCTTAAAATCTATTAAAATCAACCAAGAGACATTGCAAAATGTTTCACCAACATGATACTCCAGCAGGGATTGTTTCACTCCAGCATTTCACTTTGA